>JALMGJ010000002.1:232322553-232687553 GCA_023362775.1 Charina bottae | reverse complement strand
CACACACACACACACACACACTGTATATATATATATATACATATATATACACACTATATCTATCTATCTATCTATCTATCTATCTATCTATCTATCTATCTATCTACACACACTAGATAGATAGATAGATAGATAGACAGACAGACAGACAGACAGACAAATATATATATATATATTTATCTTATTTATACCCCGCCTATCCCCTCCCTACTGGAGGACTCTAGGCGGCTTACAGTATTATATATCTCCAATCCAATTATACAATTATTTGTTGTTGTTGTTGTTCAGTCGTTCAGTCGTGTCCGACTCTTCGTGACCTCATGGACCATAGCACGCCAGGCCTTCCTGTCCTCCACTGTCTCTCGGAGTTTACTCAAATTCATGTTCATTACATCGGTGATGCTATCTAACCATCTCATCCTCTGCCGTCCCCTTCTCCTTTTGCCCTCAGTCTTTCCCAGCATCAGGGTCTTTTCCAGTGAGTCCTCTCTTCTCATTAGGTGGCCAAAGTATTTGAGCTTCAGCTTCAGCATCTGTCCTTCCAATGAGCAGTCAGGGTTGATTTCCTTTAGGATTGACTGGTTTGACCTCCTTGCAGTCCAAGGGACTCTCAAGAGTCTTCTCCAGCACCACAGCTCGAAAGCATCAATTCTTCGGCGCTCAGCCTTCCTTATGGTCCAACTCTCACAGCCATACATTGCTACTGGAAAAACCATAGCTTTAACTATACGGACCTTTGTCGGCAAGGTGATGTCTCTGCTTTTTAATATGCTGTCTAGGTTTGCCATAGCTTTCCTTCCAAGGAGCAAGCGTCTTTTAATTTCATGGCTGCAGTCACCGTCTGCGGTGATCTTGGAGCCCAAGAAAATAAAATCTGTCACTGCTTCCATTTCTTCCCCTTCTATTTGCCAGGAAGTGATGGGACCAGATGCCATGATCTGGGTTTTTTTAATGTTGAGTTTCAAGCCAGCTTTTGCACTCTCCTCTTTCACCCTCATCAAGAGGCTCTTTAGTTCCTCTTCACTTTCTGCCATTAGGGTGGTATCGTCTGCATATCTGAGGTTGTTGATATTTTTCCCGGCAATCTTAACTCCGGCTTGTGATTCATCCAGCCCGGCATTTCTCATGATGTACTCTGCATATAAGTTAAATAAGCAGGGTGATAATATACAGCCTTCTCGTACTCCTTTCCCAATTTTGAACCAGTCGGTTGTTCCATGTCCGGTTCTAACTGTTGCTTCTTGACCCACATACAGGTTTCTCAGGAGACAGGTAAGGTGGTCTGGTACTCCCATCTCTTTAAGAATTTGCCACAGTTTGTTGTGATCCACACAATCAAAGGCTTTAGCGTAGTCAATGAAGCAGAAGTAGATGTTTTTCTGGAACTCTCTTGCTTTTTCCATGATCCAGCGAATGTTGGCAATCTGATCTCTAGTTCCTCTGCCTCTTCGAAACCCAGCTTGCACTTCTGGTAGTTCTCGGTTCACATGCTGCTGAAGCCTAGCTTGTAGGATTTTGAGCATAACCTTGCTGGCATGTGAAATGAGCGCAATTGTACGGTAGTTTGAACATTCTTTGGCATTGCCTTTCTTTGGAATTGGAACGTAAACTGACCTTTTCCAATCCTGTGGCCACTGTTGAGTTTTCCAAATTTGTTGGCATATTGAGTGCAGCACTTTAACAGCATCATCTTTTAGGATTTTAAATAGCTCAGCTGGGATACTGTCTTCTCCGCTAGCTTTGTTGTTAGTAATGCTTCCTAAGGCCCACTTGACTTCACTCTCTAGGATGTCCGGCTCAAGGTCAGTGACCACACCATCATATTTATCAGGGATATTAAGATCTTTCTTGTATAGTTCTTCTGTGTATTCTTGCCACCTCTTCTTAATCTCTTCTGCTTCTGTTAGGTCCCTGCCTTTTTTGTCCTTTATCATGCCCATCTTTGCACAAAACGTTCCCTTGATATCTCCGATTTTCTTGAAGAGATCTCTAGTCTTCCCCATTCTATTGTTTTCCTCAATTTCTTTGCATTGTTCATTTAAGAAGGCCTTCTTATCTCTCCTTGCTATTCTCTGGAATTCTGCATTCAGTTGTTTATATCTTTCCCTTTCTCCCTTGCCTTTTGCTTCCCTTCTTTCCTCAGCTATTTGTAAAGCCTCATCAGTCAGCCACTTTGCTTTCTTGCATTTCTTTTTCTTTGGGATGGTTTTAGCTGCTGCCTCCTGTACAATGTTACGAACCTCCATCCATAGTTCTTCAGGCACTCTGTCTACCAGATCTAATCCTTTAAATCTATTCCTCACCTCCACTGTATATTCATAAGGGATATGATTTAGGTCATACCTGATTGGTCTAGTGGTTTTCTCTACGTTCTTCAATTTAAGCCTAAATTTTGCAATAAGAAGCTCATGATCTGAGCCACAGTCAGCTCCAGGTCTTGTTTTTGCTGATTGTATAGAGCTTCTCCATCTTTGGCTGCAAAGTATATAATCAATCTGATTTCGGTATTGACCATCTGGTGATGTCCATGTGTAGAGTCGTCTCTTGTGTTGTTGGAAAAGAGTGTTTGCTATGACCAGCGTGTTCTCTTGACAAAACTCTATTAGCCTTTGCCCTGCTTCATTTTGTACTCCGAGGCCGAACTTGCCTGTTATTCCGGTTATTTTTTGACTTCCTACCTTAGCATTCCAGTCCCCTATGATGAAAAGGACATCTTTTTTTGGTGTTAGTTCTAGAAGGTGTTGTAGGTCTTCATAGAACCGGTCAACTTCAGCTTCTTTGGCATCAGTGGTTGGGGCATAGACTTGGATCACTGTGATGTTGAATGGTTTGCCTTGGATTCGAACTGAAAGCATTCTGTCGTTTTTGAGGTTGTACCCCAGTACTGCCTTTCCTACTCTTTTATTGACTATGAGAGCTACTCCATTTCTTCTAAGGGATTCTTGCCCACAGTAGTATATATAATGGTCTCCTGAATTAAATTCGCCCATTCCTGTCCATTTTAGTTCGCTGATTCCCAATATGTCGATGTTCAATCTTGTCATCTCATGTTTGACCACATCCAGCTTACCTTGATTCATAGTTCTTACATTCCAGGTTCCTATGCAATATTGTTCTTTACAGCATCGGACTTTCCTTCCACTTCCAGACACATCCACAACTGAGCGTCCTTTCGGCTTTGGCCCAGCCGTTTCACACTTTCTGGAGCTACTCGGAATTGCCCTCCGCTCTTCCCCAGTAGCATTTTGGACACCTTCCGACCTGAGGGGCTCATCTTCCGGCGTCATATCTTTTAGCCTTTTGATACTGTCCATGGGTTTTCTTGGCAAGGATACTGGAGTGGTTTGCCATTTCCTCCTCCAGTGGACCACGTTTTGTCAGAACTCTCCATCATGACCTGTTCTTCTTGACCTGACTTCATTGAGTTACGCAAGCCCCTTCGCCACGACAAGGCAGTGATCCATGAAGGGGTATACAATTATACAACATCATTATTACAATTTATTCCCGCGCGACAGGGAGAGAGGAAGGGAACCGGCTCTTCCGCTGCAGGCATTGGACTGCAAGTCCCAGAATGCCTCGCTCCGTGCCGGCTGCTGACGTCCAGGAAGCTGGTGTCTCCGGATCCGTCGTCCTCCGTCGTCCTCCGCCGACATCGCCGCTCTTCCGAGGTCTTTCTTGGAATCGAGGACGACCCTCCGCTGGATGCCCGCAAATTGCCCCACGTGAGTGGTACCCATTAATCTACTTGCTAAATAGCTTTCGAATCGCTGGGTTGGCAGAGAGCTAGGGCAAGTGACGAGAGCTCACCTCGTCACGCGGTTTCGAACTGCCAACCTTATGGTCGGCAGTCTAACGGCTCAGTGTAATATACATACACATACATACAGTATACACACACACACACACACACTATATATATATACATACACACTGTGTATGTATGTATGTATGTATATATATATTTATATATTCTCTCTTCTCTCTCTCTCTCTCTCTCTCTATATATATATAGAGAGAGAGAGAGAGAGAGAGAGAAGGAAGGAAGGAAGGAAGGAAGGAAGGAAGGAAGGAAGGAAGGAAGGAGGAAGGGTTTCTGTCTGATATATACAAAATATACAAATATAAAATCAAATATTCTCATGTAGTCCACTATATTCTTAGGACTTGGAGTATGTAGGGGGATAGGGTTCCACACTATACCGTATGTCAGTCTGACTCTGACTCTGAACAAGGGGAAAACAAAACTTACGCTGAGCAGGGTCAGGAAAACAAAACTTATCTGGAGCACGATCAGTAAAACGAAACTTATCTGGAGCACAATCAGTAAAATAAAACTTATGCTGAGCAAGAAACTGAAACTGGGCACAATGTGGTAGAGCGGGAGAATCCGGAGTAAATTATTGGTCCAGATTTGGGAGAAGGTTCAAAGCCACCAATCAGCGCAAAGGAGAGGCATGCTGAAAAGCGCGCCAAGCAAAAGGAAGCCTGATTGGTTGCTGAGGAGAAACGGCACAGAGAGAACAGGATAAAAGGATGCCAGCGCAAGGACCCAGTTGCCAGAGACAAACATTCCACTGAGCTAACAGCTTCTTTTGGAGAAGTCAATCTGGAACTGTCTTCAGAAGCCTGCCCTGCAGCCGTCGTGGAACCAGAAGCAGCGCCTTTCACCATTTCAGAATTGAGTCCAGCTTCATTAGAGACTCGCCCTGCCTCCTTGCCACGGGAGACTGAATCTTGCCTAGCTGTCTTGCCACATGCTCCAGCTCAGTCTCGCCTTGCCAAGTCAGCCAAGCCTGGTCCTGTCACTACAGCAGAACCGTGCCTAGTTCCTCCAGCCCAGTCTTGTATTGTCGCTTCAGCCAAGCCGTGTTTTACCGCCTTAGATCATCCTCGTCTAGACGCTACTATGCAGTCGTGCCTTGCCAGTCCTGTTGAGTTTAGTCTTGATTCATTGCCATGAATTCTGGCTACACCTTGCCTCGCTACCTCGTTGCGAACGCTAGCTGAGTTTTGCCTTGCAGTGTTGCCACATTTCTCCATCGGTTCCAGCCTCACCGAATTATCAGGTCCTCCTCCACTGCCTGGTTGGGTTTGAATTTGATCTTCGAATTGCCATTAAGGACTTTATTTCTATGTAAATAGTTTGATTGTAAATAAAACTATTTTCTATAAATCTTCCTGGCTGTCTACTTCTCCAAACAGAACACCATATTACTTATGTCCCCACTCTTGCAATGTTGGCAACAAGGTCTGAATGGAGATTCTGCTCATTTTTACCTAAGTGCAAATGGAACTTTCTTAATTATTATGGATTCTACTTTGTTCAATCTTCTTTGCGGGAAAAAATATAAGCTATATAATGAGTAACCACTCTAACAAACTACTAACAGTTTTTATATGAAATTTCAATGATATATTCAACTGCCTTTATTTATTGGTGTTTATAGGAATAAAGCCAGTAGACCTAGCTAAATTTGACCCTACATAATGACTTTGAAAATAAATAGAGTGTGTGACTTGCTTTCAACAGGAACATATCAGTCTACCTTTAACTAGTTTGTTTTATGCGGTACAGATAGTAATTCTCCTCTTTATGCCTGTATAATTATATTGTATTCTAAAAGGCAACAAATGACTTATGTAATGGATAGAATATAAAATAATTTCTAACTTTAGAATAAGCTTTTACCCCTCCCCCTAAATGCCAAGCCTTTTCTAATAAAATCTGACCTTACTTTTCCAGATAAGGGATTCCCAGGGAATCATTAATCATTTTAAAGCTTTCATTGTTTGGTCCCAGCAAAGATATTCCTTTTCTTAGAAAGTAACGTTTTCAACAAGGTAGATTC
The DNA here is from genome assembly GCA_023362775.1 of Charina bottae. Lineage (NCBI taxonomy): Eukaryota > Metazoa > Chordata > Lepidosauria > Squamata > Charinaidae > Charina > Charina bottae. Next base: position 232,681,701 of record JALMGJ010000002.1, on the reverse strand, counting down.
CCCCCCATTGTATTTTTGCTTGACACCCATTACTGTGGATTAGAAATAGTGAAAGAAATCCAACTAGTATAGATGGCTTTCAGATGGCATTCAGACTTTTAATGAATTGATCAGAATGAGTTGAACAAACCTTTCAATTGCACAGACTTGCTGATAACAATGAATTCTTTGCAGTTCATCCCTGGAGTATGACAAACTCTCTAAGTAACAAAAATTAAAGTGCTTGAATACACTGCAGATACAATAAACCATCTTGGACAGAGTTTTGAAGTCAGCCAGATTAGATGGTTGATGCTTATCTAAAACTAATGTAATTCAATTCTGCTTCTCAAATTGGTATCAATTATAGAAGGAGTTGTCCTAGGTTTATTGTATCTCAGTGACACTTTCATTAAATGAAAACAAAATAAATTCACAAGGCGCATTCCCAGAATCCATCCCACACTGAGCAGAAAAGATGTGCAGCTATTATATTTCAGTGACATTATGAAGGAAGTCTGTTCCCAAGTACCAAAAATTAAATTTATGATGTGGAAATCCATAATTGTTGTTCTAATAAGGTTTTAGAATTGTGTGTTATGTCTGTCTGCACTTTATAAGGACATAAAGATCTGCATGTAATGAATAAGAAAATGAGATGCAAGCAATGGAAAATAAGGTTATGATGTAATTGCAGCACCTTCACAGCGATTTGTATTAGACCAAAGAAAAATTAATTCTCACTTATAGCAGCTATAACAACTGTCACAAACAGGAGTTTGGCTTTCTACTGTAAAACTGTGCTGTTTTCTGCTGCATCTCACTATTTTATTACTCACCAAAACACTCCTTGAAGAGAGTGTGGTGTAGTGTGGAAGTAGGAAATACTTGAGTTCATATGCCATACAGCCCCTGGGTTTGGAATATTTTGGTTCATATTCCATGAAGCTCAGTGGCTGACTTCTGTCCATTTATTATCTTTCAGTTAAAGTGTCATTTGTTGAGATGTCACAAGGATAAAGTGACAAGAGGGCAGAAAACAATTTTGGTGTCTAAAGCCACAGTTCAGCATTAATATCATTGTTGTCATTGTTAATCTCTGATAAAAAAAAATCTTGTACAGCCAGAACAGACTGGCTTAGAGAAGTTATATTAATGATGACAAATTTAGAGTTAGAGTTGGTGCTATGCTAAACATTTCTTATGCATTTGGGGGGTGGGGGTTTTCCCTACAATTATTACTATCCTGACTATAGTGTATACCATGAAAATGCCCATGAGGAAAGAAATGTCTTTTCAAAATTCACCATGCTCAAACAAAATTAAGCTTCCTTTAAGAAATGCCCCCCCTCATTGATTGATTGACAATTCCAACTGAATCCTGACTGCATCAAGTGAATCCGATCAATTCAAATATGGCAGAGTCAGGGTATGTCTCATAACCTTGCATGGATTTTGACAGTATTGTTGTAGGGTACATAATGTGATATAAGTTGGAAATAAATAAATAAATAAATAAATAAATAAATAATAAAGTTTATTTTTTTTAACTTTTCTTGTTTGCATTACCAATTATTTTTATTTCAAAAGGTGAGAGAGGAGAGCTTCTCTTTTGCTTCACTTTATCTTTTATTATTAGTTCTCTTTTCTGTAATTACAATGTATCTTATTTCTTTACGTCAGAATGAAATGGAGGTGAGAGTCATATCTTTCAGTGTCATGCATCATTTCATGCATTGGAGATATAATACCGTTATTACTTGTAAAAAAATCTATTTAATTTAACCAGGTGCATTTATTGAACTTAGCTACATATCTATGCAAGCTCTGAAATAACATGAAATGGAGAATGGAGCCCTACCTAGTTTCTCATGTTATCTCTTGAAATAGTTTATATACCAGCTAATGTCCACTCTATTTAGATTGCATCACTGTTGAAAATGAAAGGTTTGGCCAATTTCCTTGCTATAAACCTTGCTGTAAGCTAGCTGAACAGCCATGTGCAGTGTGGCAAACATTATTCCATGTTCCCAAATGTTTAGCAAAAACAGTTGGTTTCATTTTTAGATGCTGTAGATTTTGGATCCCTTAGATATTACACTGAAATGAAAAGAATGAAGATAGCAGTCAAGCTGGAAATATACCAGTGGGTCTGAAAAGCATAGTGGAGCTTATTTCAAGCCATTTGATTCTTGGAATTAAAGCAGGCTTTTAAATTTTGTTAAAAAGAATGCAGGGTTTTCACAATATGAGTATCTTAATTCTCCTTCAAATTAATACTCTCAGGTAGCATTAAAAGAAGAACTGTCCAAGTCAATGATCATGAAATCACCTGAACATCTGGCCAGCAATGTAGTGTTGGAACAAGGAAGGATGAGGGACTAAATGAGTACAGGGAAATTGGGGAAGCTGTACCCTGGGCCATAAGCTCCACCTATCTATAATTTGGGGGAAAGTGGTTTTATCTATTATCCATATTTTCATTAAAAATCAGACTTACATAAGATAACATTATTTTATGACTGATTGATTGGCAGTTAAAGTAATCAAAGACTCCCAATGGTGTACAATTAATAACATAAAATTAAAACATAGAAAATGAACAGCTTAACCCCAAGAGCAAGAAGGCCCTGATGTGTCACATTCAAGCAGCGAAACCTTCAGGTATTCCCAAATGATTCTCTGAAGGACCATGTTTTCATGGGTCTTTGAAAATATAATAGGGAAGGGGTGGTCTGAATATCTGAGGGCTATACCAGAGGCAAGGGGCTATCACTGCTGACAAGGCTTGAGGGGTCCCTAAAGCTGTGATTCCCTCAGATTGGAGACCCACTGCAAGGCCTCTCTACTAGATCTCACCATGTGGTCAGATTCAACTAAGAGAAGGCAGTCTCAAAAATATCCAAGCCTTGAGCCACATAGGGCTTTAACAATAATAACCACTATCTTGAACTGTATCCAGAAGCAAACAGTACATAGTAATACTCAGTGAGCAACCCCAAGGCACAACAAGGTTTTGGAGGTAGCCCATTCCTCCACCACCCCCAAGAACACCCAATTCTCCCTCTCAAACTTGTATTGCTCTTAGTAGAGAGGACACCTGACTCATTGGATAGCTTTTTTATCCATCTTAGAATATGAATTGGTGCAGGGCCATTCATGGCCACACCCCAAAAATCCCACTAATGGTCTTGACATTAGAGGAAATGGTTGCCCCATGCAAATACTAGCTAACTCCACCTAAAATTGTCAATTCATCCTAACGCTGATGTAACTGAAATTTGGTAGAATGAATGTATACATGCAGGGGAAATGTAATGCTCTTTGATTTCTCCCACTCTCTGCTGGCATGAACTTCCCTCTTAAAAGATAATTGCTGCCTGTTCACATTGCAATTGTGATTTTTACTGGCATAAGCACATGAGAATGACGGCTGTCTAGATCAAAAGCAGAACATTCATGGGAAGCTGGAAGCCTTGGTTTGCATCCAGTCTCCACTCCTGATTTTTCTCCGTGTGTAAATTGCTTTTATTGGATACAAAGTCTTTCTCCAGTTTCAGAAAACCTGATGGTGGCCTGAAGCTAAAGCACTCTATAAAAACAAATAGTGCAAAATAGCCTTTATTTAGCTGTGCATTCTGTTTCAGTAAAGACGGAACTAATCTCTTGTGCAGTGTGTATGATATGGGGCTACAAAAGTGTGTAATGTACAGTGTACATTGAAGTTTTTCAGCCATTGCAGCCCAGCCTGCAGTCAGCCTGTTTTCTGCATGAAACACAAAGCAATGAAACATTTCCTTGAGATTCAAGGAATGTGAATTCCATATATTTAGACAAAGGTGGAAATAAAACCTTTATGTTGATGTTTTTCATTTTTTAAAGTGCCATGCATTCTCTTCATTTACGTACTTGTGCAAGGCCATCTTAGTTTACTAATGAATCTTATGTGAGAATGCTTTCTTATTAGCATTTTATATTTTTAGTAGAATTTTATATTAGGCATAAACATTTTTAGTGCTTGTCATAGTAAAACTTTATTTTAATGATAACCAATCTTTAGTCCACTGCTGCTCTTCCAACAAGAATCTCTGGAAAAGGAAACATGGGATTATCCTACTTCATGTACTGGATAAAAATGAACATAATTTCCATACATATATTTCATTGTGCTAATGCTCTGTAGTGTATCATATGTGTACATAATTTTCATGATACATATCATACATTTTCTATACTATTATTATTATTATTATTATTATTATTATTATTATTATTACATTTATATCCCACCCATATATGTCAATGAATTGTTATTCCTTGCCTGGTGTTTAGTATTTAGCTACCAATATAAGACCAAGGCATAAGGCAAAGCCTCCACACTTCTTGGATTGACCACATGACAAAATATCATTGTTGTCACATGGCCAGTCCAGGAAGCATTAGAGAAGGGATGAAGCCTCCATAATTAAGGGTCCACCACAGATATTAAATGTATTTATTTTAATGGTTAATCAGAGTTGGAAGACATTTTCTAACTGTCTCATACATTTTTTTAAAATGCAGTGCTCATCCATTTTGATTTGATTTCATGAACACTTCTTTCAATTAAACAAGAAAAAAATGCCAAGCTTGAAAACTAGGCAAGCAAACCAGACAGAAGTACAAAGAAAATTTTGCAAATCTTCTACCTATAATCAGTACCTCACTTCCCATTCTATTGAGCCCAATACAACTGAATGAACTTGATTCCCTTCTGACCTTCAAATGAATTGTATAAACGTCTGTAGTATTTTCTTTGAATACAAAAAGACTTAGTAATTCAAAAACTAAACAAAAGAAAGCAACAACTTTGCGTGATTTGTGTTATTTATGGAAAAGTAAGGGAAAACAAAAATGAAGGTTAATGCATTCCATTTCTATTGCATGCATTTAGCCTTGCTACTAAGCCTTGACCAAACAAAGATCTGACCTTTTATTTAGAATCATCATCATCTCCTTTTTCTGTTCTATGTTTGTAGCTAAAAACCTGGTCTCAAAGTAACTCTCATTTGACATGGTTTTCTACTCCTTCACATTGACAGCCTAAATGCCTACATAATGATGAACTGGCAGGTTCTATCCTGGCAAACAAAATAGTGAAATCATGTGAGTGTGTATTGACAAGGAAGCTTAAAACTAGGCTAAGTTTTTGGTTCCCTCTCTCCCCACAGCTTTCTTTTACTTCTCTCTACTCCCACTGTTGAGTAGTAGGAGTAGGAATTGGTGTTTGATTAGCCCAAATCAATCATTTTCTCCTATGGCCTCTGAGAGTGAAACCACACAATAGTAGCCTTCTCCCCCCTAAGTTAAGAGTTATAGAGTAGAGTGTTATAGGAAAAAAGGGCATCTGGAATGACAGTAACACCACTGGGGCAATTTATAACTGTAAGGCTAATGTTGAGAGGATGAACCATCATTCTTGCTTTGGTATCCTTGGATCCTCCATGTAGACGTAAATGGTAAAGGAAATCTCACCCATTAAAATAATTTCATTGCTGACAGGTGGTAGCAGAGAGGCACTAGGAAGCTGCATTTTATCCATCTGTGCATAAACACAACATTAGCGTTTTCTGTAACTTTGTAAACAACAGATGCTTTTCTGGGATTATTCCCCCAACTGGAGCCACTATGAAACATGATGCTTTCTCAAATGTCTTGAGTTCTCGAAGCTCAGTGCCTTTGACTCAAATAATGCAGCTGTAGTTCAACAGGACCCTGAAAGAGCATATTTTAGGATTTAGCAAGGTTTTTGCTGAATGAATAATGATAGATCATTCCTAAGCTTATCTTTATTCCTTTCCCTTTGTTTGAGAACAGTGACAGATTTCAGTGCTTAGTTAATTGAAATGGTCTGCAATATACAAAGTATTCCAACAACTAAATTATTTGCAAATGTTGAATATGTCTTTCGCCACAGCTAACTGGATAAAATAGTTAAGCTATTATTGTTGGCAAAGAAACAATTAGACAGGGAAGGTGTATATGTGTTTCATTACCCATTAAAGGATTTGGGGCCATTTTATAAAAATATTTTCAGCCTTCAGGAAGACAATCTGTAATTGGCCAGTTTTCATACAGCTATTTAAAATACTGCCTAAATGCCATTTCTCTGTATTTTGGAAGTTAGTTTCAATTAGATCCAACAAAGTCCCTGAACAAAGGAGATTAAGAGGGAAGAGGGAAGCAGTCTGCAAAAGTAGAATCCAATTTCTCCTAAATGTTAAGAAAAACTAAACCTAAAGATAAGACAAGGGAACAGATTGCTTCAGGACATGGTGATACACAAAAGAGGAGAGAACAATAGATGGGTCAATGATCAGAAGACTGGCAATTGACCCATACAGTGTGGGTCTCCAAATCAACCACTCTTTTAACCTGTTCAGATTATAAAAATATATCTGTATACAAAAGTCTGCTTGATTCAGCTTGATGATACAAATTCAGCTTGATGATACAAATAAACATTCCAATTTGGAGAGACAATTCAATTTGGAGATTCAATAGAATTACCTTTAAGCTAAAATTCCAATTGAATAATGCCACTTATTACATAGTTGCTTAGCTTGCCAATTGATGAAGCTTCAGGGATGAGGCTTTACAGTGGTAACGCCAGGTCGATGGCATTATCTACTTTCTGTGATATCCAGGCCCCACAGTGGATGTGTTTAAAGCAATTTTTAGAACTTAAAATTGAAATTCCCAGCAATTAGTTCTCACTAATATGATCTTAATGTTGTTTACACTGTTTTTATCATCCATTTTGTAAACTTTTTCAGGATTTTTGAAGTACAATGTAACTCCAAATATTTTTCATACATTCGTACAGTAATTGGATGCCTTTACCAGACTGTCCAAAGGTTGAACCAGAGGACACACCTAAATGTTTGGGGCTGAGATCACTATTTTTTATCCTATGGACACAACTGCTCGGCAGATAGTTCCTTGTTGCCTTCCAGGCGCGCTCTCTCTCTCTCTCTCTCTCTCTCTCTCTCTCTCTCGTTTATCAGGATTGTTTTATTTAAAAATCAATTCTTTTGTTTTTAAATAAAATGTAAAAATGTAGTAATTCAGAATAATCTCCCTCATCCTTTAAAGTTGTATACTGAAACCAGAAGATAGATAGTTTCAGGTTGGGCAAGGTAGGCTCACCAAGATAAGATAATTTGGAAGAGAAGCCCCAAAATTAGTTTCAGTTTTAATGAGATCCTGCACTAATTAAGTTACTTCTTATCACTGGTGCTAATTAATAGGTGTTTAATTACTGAAGTTTTGGATCTTGAGTCTTTCAGAATGAAAGGTTACTCTCTTTCTCATATTTTTATGCTTCTTTGTTTCTATCAGTGGTTCACTGGCCATATTCCAAGAGATGTCAGATGGACTGAGTCCTCCTTGTGCCAGATACTGTTGACACAGGACTGCCTCAGTGGGTTGGGTGGACAAAAATGGTAGAGTTATATAGTACTGCTGCAATAGTATTGCCAAAATATATGAAGACAATATATGACTGGGCTGTATAATTTTTTCTTTAATTCCTTTATACCTGGACAAACAATTCTTTCCACATAGTAAAAAGAATTTGGCAATCTCCTTTGGCAAGCAGAGAAAGCTATAGTTAAAGAAAAATGTAATTGTTAAATGGAGCCCTGGAGCAAATGAATAGCTATTGTAGTAGACAACTTTGCAAGTCACAGCATTGTTAAAAGCTCTAGCTACAAAACATCCTTCAAGAATAATGTGAATGCAGTGTTATGGATAACAGTTTCTACAGTATGTCAAATCTGGAGTATTTCATTTGCACCAGCATAAATTGTGATCCCTTGGATTATTTTCAATGTCTGAAGGAAACATAATCAGTTTAATAGTATAATGTTTATGATGAGCATGGCTTTGCAAGCTTGCCCTCGATATAGTGGTTTTGTGGATCGTGAGGATGGACCACAATACCACTATATCCAGGGCAAGCTTGCAAAAAAAGCTTATAGTTACATTTCTCATTTATCCCATCAGTAGCGATTCCTTAATGCAGTTTATTGCTTTTTCTTAAAGGATGCAATCCATCCAAAATTAAGCACTTTAAAATCCAATCAGATTCAAATCAGAAGAGTTAAGTTCATGCTTTAATTCTGATTGAATTCAATGGAAATTAAAAGCACTTCATTTTTGCTGGAACATGCCCACAGTGATTAACTTCATGTTAAGAAGCTGGTCCACAAATTTAAATCACAAATTTTAAAAATTTAAGCAATTTAGCCTTAACTATTATTATTTTTAGTAGACCCAGTGTGCAGTTAAATTAATTTGTTCAGTTACAGCTAAGACACTCCAGGTGTTACAAAAATTAATATGATGTTATTGACATATAGCATATTGCTTATTGTCCCTGAGGATCTGCATGAACAAAACATGTTGTATCTCCTGAGGCAAGCCTGATGAGGAAAGCATTTTAATGAAGATGCAAAACTGCTTTTCATTTAATGTTCCTACTGAAATTCAAACTATGTTCATTTATAAATAATTTTCAATCTTAGAGGAAAATAAATAATGGTACTGGGACATTTTGCATTGCTGCACAATGAACAGTATAAGAGAAAGAAAACATATTAAATGAGGTCAAATAGCCTGCCACATCTCAGAAAATTCTTATCAGAGGTCAAGGAGAAACATGGAACAGAACAGCAGTCTTGTTCATCTAAGAAACATGTAGGCAATTTAGGTAGTAGAAGTTCAGGTTTGGATCAATGCAAGGAAGAAAACCTCTCACCCAAACCTGGAATTTTTCATTTGTAGATTCAAGACCCAGAGACTAAGGAAAAAATCTTCTTAGTAGTAGGGTGTCATCAAAAATAAATTTTAATAAATTAGAATATTGTTTTCTACTGAAAGGCTTCACAGTTGGCAACTAGAGCACAGATAGATTCCCAGGACCTTTAGAAAGTTTTACACATTTTCAGTTCTGAGCAGCCACATCTCAAAACATTGTTGTGTTCCTTCTTTGTTGAAATACTATCTCCTGAGACTAGTCCAGGACTTTGATTTTGGACTCAATGTTTTTTTGAGGTGGGGGGTTGCTCATCACCTGTTTAGCCACTGTGTATGAACCTTAACCTGGCTTCTGATCTGATTCTGCTCGGAATTACTGGCTTTCTGCATTCCTGAATTGGTAATCAGTTTGTGTGTGTATGTGTTCAATAACCCAGGCACTGGACAAAAAGAAGAAACAGATAAATATTGACTGTGCAACTAAGATCCTTAAAACTAAATATTTAGTTTTCAGGGCTAGCGTGATGCACTCCAATGATTTTCAGGTGCCCCACGGAATGGGTATTGAGCACTAGATAATGGCCGGTTTGAATGTAACTCTAAACCATAAGTAATGTCAGCTGTACTAGCAGCTGTGAATCTTGAAGCACCATGCTTGAATGTGTGCATTATCCTTTCACTCTTGTGGAGTCCTTGATGCTCTCTGAGCCTTGTTATTTTCTTGCAGATGTTTCATTGCCAGGCTAGGCAACATCTTCAGTGCGAAAAGGGAGTGGGACTTGCTCTCTGTTTATATACCATGGCTTCTCCTGCTTGTGTTGGTGGGGGTGTTATTCTCTCCTTGGTAGTTCCTTGATTGGGCTGTTGTTTGCTGCTTGGTTGATTGACTGAGTTAATAGTTCCTTGATTAGGGTATATTGTGCTGTTTGATTGTTCCTCTGATGCTAATGTCGGTGTTAATCTTTGCCTATCTGGGTGTTGATTGCTGGCAAGGAGGTGTTCTGGTCTTCTGGCTTTTCTATTGTCTCTTATTTATTTATTTTATTTTATTATTATTTGGATTTATCCCCGCCCATCTCCACCATGGTAGACTCTGGGCAGTTTACAACCACAATATAAAAAGTTAAAAACCTATACATCTAAAAACTACTATTAAAAAAAAATCCAAAAGATGGTGTGTTCTTAAAAAGAGGATATTACTAAGCTAACCACCCCCAGGAGGAACTATTATTTCCTTCGTTCCAGGCAAGGCGGCAGAACCAGGTCTTTAAAGACTTCCTGAAGGCCAGGAGCGAGGGTGCCCGTCTCACCTCAGGGGGCAAGTTATTCCACAGGCTGGGTGCTATCGCAGAGAAGGCACACCTCCTGGATCCCGCTAGATGGAATTCTTTTAGTGATGGGATAGGAAGCATGCCCTCCCTGCATGATTGGGTGGGGCGGGTGGATGTGATCGGGATAAGACAGTCCCTCAGATACCCTGGTCCCATGCCATGTAGGGCTTTAAAGGTGATAACCAACACCTTGAATTGGACCCGAAGCAGACTGGTACCCAATGCAGCTCACGGAGTAGCGGTGTTACATGTGCTGATCTTGTAGCACCCAGAACTACCCGTGCAGCCACATTCTGGACCACCTGAAGCTTCCAGATACTCTTCAAGGGTAGCCCCATGTAGAGCGCATTGCAGTAATCTATATGGGAGATGACAAGGGCATGAGTGACTGTTCAGAGGGCTTCCTGATCCAGGAAGGGGCGCAACTGGCACACAACCCGAAGCTGTGCAAAGGCCCTCCTGGACACGACTGCCACCTGCTCCTTGAGCAGGAGTCGTGAGTCCAGGAGGACCCCCAAGTTTCGCACTGAATCTGAATGGGGCAGTGCCACCCCATCCAGAGTTAAAGATGACAACTTCCTGGGAATCGAGAGGCCATCAATCCACAGCCACTCCATCTTACCAGGGTTCAGCTGAAGCCTGTTGTGCCCCATCCAGGCCCCTACAGCCTCCAGACACTGAGAAAGGGTGTCGACTGCAACACTTACTTCACCCAGGACGGAGATGTACAACTGGGTATCATCAGCATACTGGTGATACCTCATCCCGTGGTGACGGATGATCTTGCCCAGTGGCTGCATGTAGATGTTAAATAGGAGAGGAGAGAGAGCTGAACCCTGCGGCACCCCACACAAGAGGGGTAGAGGGTCAGATCTCTCCTCTCCTATTACCACCAATTGGGAATGGTCCCGGAGGAAGGAGGCGAACCAGCGTAAAACAACGCCGCCCACCCCCAACTCCCTGAGTTGTCCCAAAACGGTATCGAAAGCCGCTGAGAGATCCAAGAGAGCGAGAATGGATGTACTCCCTCCATCTCGCTCCCACCAAAGATCATCCATAAGCGTGACCAATGCAGTCTCTGTCCCATATCCTGGCCTGAAACCTGACTGAAAGGGGTCTAGATAATCCGTTTCATCCAGAATCCTCTGAAGTTGCAGCACCACCACCTTCTCAACCACGTTACTCAAAAAGGGAAGGTGGGAGACAGGACAAACGTTGTTTAAAACAGTGGGGTCCAGGGAAGGCTTCTTGAGCCTTCTTAAAGACCATCGGAAACACCCCCTCCCCCAAGGATGTATTAATTATTGCCTGGACCCAACCACATGTAACCTCCCAGGCTGACACCAGCCAGGAGGGACACGAGTCTAGATGGCAAGTTGTGGCATTTACAATCCGGAGGATCCTGTCTACTTCATCAGGCCCAACAGGATCAAACTGTTCCCAAATAACAGGGCAAGTACGTACCTCTGGCATCTCCCCAGATTGGGCCTCATGCTTAGAGTTTAACTTGGAATGAATCTGAGCGATTTTGTCCTACAGATGCTCAACAAACTCTTCCGACCAGCCCTGTAAATGGGTCACCAAGTCCATTAAACCCAAAAGGGATCTAGTAATCTTAAACAGGGCCATCGGGCGGCATTCTGCAGACACAATAAGAGTGAAGAAATAATCATGTTTCGCCACTCTTACCGCTACAAGGTAGGCCCTAGTAGCGGCTCTAGATTGTGTCTGGTCAGATTCAGCCTTTGTCTTCCTCCAGTGGCGCTCCAGATGTCTCTTAACCCTCTTCAAAACCCTCAACTCCTCCGTGAACCATTGGGAGTGATGGGTTGAACGAGGCAAGAGAGGCAACTCTTATGAATGGTATGTAAATGTTGTTTACCTCTATGTGTCTGTTGATGGCTGCTTTGTCTGAGTGCCAAGCTTCCAGGAATTCTCTAGCATTTTTGGATTTGACTTGGTTTAAGATGCTCACAGTTTCCCAGTTGAAAGTATGGTTGATCCTGTCCATGTGTTGTGAGATTAAGGAGTTTTCATCGTGTCTTCTGACTGCTAGTTGGTGTTTATGGATGAGTTCTGCTAGTCTTCTGCCGGTCTGTCCTACATAGTGGCTGCTACAGTCCTTACACTGTATGTTGTAGATAACTCCTGTTTTTTCTTCTTGGGCTACTGAGTCTTTTGGGTTACTTACGATGTTCTGAAGGGTTTTGGTTGGTTTATGTGCTACGGTGATGCCATGTGGTTGTAACAGTCTATTAGTACTTTCTGAGATGTTTCTGATGTATGGCAGTGTAATCCTTTTCATAGCTTCTGTTGGTTTTGCTGTGGTGGGTTGAGTGGTCAGGCACTTTTTGATAAAGTTGCATGGGTATCCATTTTGCTGGAAGATGCTATATAAGTGGTCTGTTTCCTTTTTCTGGTGTTCTGGGTTGCTGCAGTGCGTTTGTGCTCGTCTGAATAGTGTTCTTACATAGCTCCTCTTGTGGGAGGTAGGGTTATTGCTTTGGTAGTGGAGCACTTGGTTAGTGTGGGTAGATTTCCAGTAGACTTGTGTTTCTAGAATGCCATCATTTCCTCTACTGATGAGGATGTCCAAGAAGGGTAGTGTGTTGTTGTTTTCCTCTTCCCTTGTGAATTTTATTCCTTTGAAGATGTTGTTGATGGTTTCATGTGTTTCCTCCAGTTCCTTTTTTATTATGACGAAGGTGTCATATACATACCGGATCCATACGTTGGATCCGGTATGCATTGAAGTGCTATCCTTTCTAGACGTTGCATTACAATCTCTGCTATGAGTACTGAGAGCGGTGATCCCATAGGTGTTCCTTTGATTTGTTGGTATATTTGTCCATCAAACTGAAAGTAGGTGGTGAGGCAGAGGTTGATGAGGTCCATGATTCTGGGTATTTTGATCTTGGTTTATCTAGTTAGGTCAGATGTGTTGCATAGAACTGCTGCCATGGATTCAATCGCTAGTGCTTGGTCTATGGATGTAGAGTGCAGTGACATCAAATGACACCATAATTTCATCTTCATCTATTTTTAGGTCTTTGATTTTCTGGAGGCACTGTAGTGGGGAGTTGATAGAGTATTCACTCTCCTCTGTGAGATGCCCAAGTTGTCTTGTAAGTTCTTTAGTTATGTTGTATGTGGGGGTCCCTGGTAATGATATAATTAGACAGAGCGGGCTTGTGTATTTTGGGGCATCCGTAGAAGCGTGGGATGATGGGTCCAATGCTTTTCATCTGACTCTGTTCTTCTTTTGTGATTTGACCTTTCTTGGTTAGATCATTGAGAATTCTTTTGACCTGGTTGTTCAGTTTCTGTATGGCATTGGTTTTTACTGTGGTGTAGGTTTCTTTGTCCTCAAGTAAGTCTTTGGCTTTTTGTATATATTGCAATCTGTCCATAATGACGGTGGTGCGGCCTTTGTCTGCTGGTAGGATAATGATAGTTTGGTCCATCTTTAGGTTTTTGAGGGCTGCTCTGTCCTCTGCTTTCAGTTGGTTCTGTTTCCATGTCCTTCTGGTTTGCGGTATGATTATCTGTCTTACGTTCTCTTGGGTTTCTGTAGTAAGTCCTGTAGTTTTCAATGCTGCTTCTAAAGCTGCAAAGAATTCTAATTTGTTTGCATCCTCTGTGTTGTAATTGAGGCCTCTCTGTAGGAAATTGTGTTCTGCAGTGGATAATGGGAGGCTGGACATGTTGACCACCCATTCCGGTTCTGGTACTTCTTTGTTTCTGGGGTTTAACTTAAGTAGTTTAGTTTGGAGTTTCGCTTTCCTTTTTTCTGCCTGTCTCAGTGATGTGGTCTTGATGGTAGTAGTCAGCATGTTGATTTGTTCAAGGGTCATAGTCTGTTCTAGTTGTTCCTTGAGGCTGTCTATTGTGTGTTGATATTTGTTTAATCTGAGGTCGGTGTCCATGATCATTAGCCGTATCATTTTTTGCCTACTTTGTTGCGCTATCTTCCATCCAGCTGTGCAGTTGATTGGAGGTTTGTATCTGACACTGGCAGGCAGGGCATGCTGTCATAGGCATTCATGCAACAGCTGTTCTTTGGTGGAGGTTTGCCTACCTGAAAATTTCTCCCATTTGCGTGCTATCTGGAGCATTTGACACCCATATGTGGTACCAATCGAAGAGAATATTTGTAGCTCAGGGTTGAACTGTGGAGTCCTTGGTGCTCTCTGAGCCTTGTCGTTTTCTTGCACTCTTTCACTTTCACTCTTTTCCACCAAGGAAGGACTGGACATTTTCATATTCTCTCTTCTAGTGATCAGTGTTCATCGTATTGAAACTACAGGGATTCTGTATGATTTTGGTTTCTTATAGTTTAAATTTTAGGTTTTATACTATAATTTTGGGATATTTCTCATTATTGGTACTGTTAATTTTATTATACATTATTTTAGTCGTTTAGTCTCATGACTTCAACCTGGATAACTTTTCTTGCTGGGAGGTGTTACACACACTGCTCCCAGGTTCAGTTTATGGTCACTCACTCACTCACTCATACACTCACAGCCTGTTGAGGCACACGGATCTTGTCCGCCCCCCTTGCTTTCTACCTGGGTTTTCCAGATAGATGCGGCTTGAGCAGACAAGACACACAGCCCTGGTTAACAGCCGGGAAATAATTAGGGACACACACAAATCACTTCCAACCGAACACTGAGGCAGAACAGGTTCTTTGTAATACACAGAGACCCAGTGAATTTAAAGGAACAGTAAAACTTTACTGGTTGCAAGGTACATTTGCTCTTTCTCACACGCACACAAACACTCATCTACACTTACCCACGTCCTTCCAACTAGGCTGCCAGGCACTAGCTTAAGGGATGGAAGCCGCCAAGTCTGGATCTGAGGACGACTGAAGGAGTGGGCGGGATTTGGGACCCCTTTTATCCCCTAAAGTCCTTGCTTTGTTGATTCACAAGTTGATGGGATTGGGGTGGGGTTTTTCATTTGTTCAGGCCCCTTGATGCCTTTGATGGGATCCATTTGCTCAGGCCCTTTGATGCCTTTGTCTGATTTGGGTGACATTCTTTTTCCTTTATGACTTGCCTCCTTCCTGTCTCCCTCCCTGAAGGGATCTTTCAGACAAGATTCCTGGCTTTGTCCTCTCTGCTTAGGTGCCTGCTTAATCTTTAAGTTATGGCAGCTTCAGCCTAGTCTCACATATTCCTCCCCTTGGCATCAAGTTAAACAGGAGATGCTACAAAATGGGACTCACTCATCACCCTCTCAGAGCATTACAGGTTTTTTTAGATATTCCTGCCAATAGGTTTGCTGTCCAGTTGACATGGAGATACAATATTTCAGGAAAACAGATTTAACACATTGAAAGATTGAGGAAATTAATGTAAAGGCAAATAAGTTAGAGCTTCAATGAGGGAGGATTTGAAGTTGACACTGTTAGCTAGTATACAGGCCACTTTTCTTAGGTCCATGTAAGTTCTTTTGCTTAGTGCAGGGACCCCCACTAAGGAAAGGGCCAAAGCCATGACATCTCTTTTGGATAGGAGTGTCACGTCATTCTCATAATCAGATGATAATTCCCATTTGAGTCAGGTTGATGGGCTGCCCTGCATGAGAGGCAGGGTATATAGAGAGGTCAAGCCCAATGGCACAAGGCCCCCCTGAACTGTAGGTTGCACCATGAGTATGAGCCTCATGCCCACATAACAAAAAGATACGTTTAGGTAAAAATAAAGGGGTGGAGGCATAGGAGATATTGTCACAGGTAAAAACAGGACAGTTGGAGGGCAGTGGGTGTTTATGATTCCCAATGTTAGTGAAATATATACATTGCATAAAAGATTCAGGGTCACTCTCCTCTGCTTTGTCCATGATTTCGGTTCTGGAGAAGATCCAAAGTGAAAGAGCACTCCCTCCCACGAGTCATTAGTAAAATTCTTTAAAGCAGCAGGATCTTTGAATGTCTCTAGGCTTCAGGGAAGTCCAAAGAAACAGGTGAATGTGACCCCTCCCACTGTCAAAGGTCACCCTATGCATAGCTCCTTGTGCCAATTCTATGGGGAAAAATGTTAGAACTGTGCTGCAGGGCTTCTAGGCATTGTCCCAGGAGGAGTATTTGGATGTAGGTCTTCATGGCTTGTAGATAAAATCAAAAGAGAGGGAGGGAGGACAAAAAGGGGGGGGGACAAAAGAAGGAGCAGTGCCACCCTTGGTTTGTGTCCAGGTTGTGTCCAGGTACAGGAGGTGGAGCAAAATTACATCAAGGACTGAGTGTGGTCCCAAGGCTGAAATCTGGAGTGGCAGGTCCCAGTGACAAAAGACCTGTTGGTACAACAACCTTGCAGTGGTGCCTGCAGTATTATTGCATGTGGGCAAGGCTTCCACCCATTCAGAAAATCCCTCAATGTAGGCCAGGAAAATTGTGTGCCATGTCCCAATCTGTCTCTGACTATAGAGTAGGAGTTGCGACTTGGAGTAGTTCTGGTTTTGAACTTGGCATTCCAGGCTACTAGTGGCAATGGGCTGAACAATTTATTGATGATGGGGCCATGTTACAACTTGACATGCCTTTGCCAAGGTTTTCTCTACTCCCTTGTGGGCCATGTTGTGCAAATCCAAAATAATCTGTTCCTTTTTCCCCAATTTACCTATCGCTGCTCAGGTGTGTGTCTGTTGGGCAACCTCTAGTTCTGCCTCTTCTGTGCTGTTAGAATTTGGTAAAAGAGCCCCTAATTTCAAACCTGTGGTAGAAACAGCAGCCCAAGAGGTATATTGGGTTGCCTCCTCCCACCATAAAGCCCCATCAGTAAACCAGATTTCCTGGTCTGGGGTTTGAGAAGCTAAAGGGGGCATGGAGTTTTGGGTGGCCCAAACTCTGGGCAAGAAGTCATACTGCGTGCTTTATTCAAGAATGGAGGCAGAAGACAGATCAGGCTTGGATAAATTCTCTAGCCTGTAAATCCTCCCATCTGATTTCAAAATGTGCCAGAAAGGGCTACTAAAGGGGGTTACTTGTATATTTAAAGCACCTTCCTTCTCTAAATTCACCCCATAAAAAAAATCTGACTGATTTAACCTCAATGTTGTGGAGGAAATGGAGTATGGGGGTGCAAGAGGGATCGGCTGGATAGTACAAGAGGCACTGAGAGCGGAATTGGCCTGCAGCAATAACACCCTGAACTCTGATATTGCGGACTCTATAACATCTTAAAATTTTACAATATTTATAACAGCTTAAAATTTTAACTGCTTGGCGGATGAAGTGGAGGATCCCACCCCCAGTCTACTAAGGCGGCAGAAGATTGCAGGGTCCCTTGGTGTGAATGTGGTGCCCCCTTGTAAGTGAGAGTGACAAGGGGGGACTAGGACTGTATGATTGGTGAGAGAGTACCGATCCCTGAGTGAGAGGCAGGGTAGGTAGGAGTGGTTGGGTACCCTGCTGTGGCTAGTGAGAGAGGCCACAGCGGGGAGCAGTGAGAGAGAGTGAGGTGTGTGGGGTGGTTGGGGCTTCCCAGCGCCGAGAGCGTGAGCTGGTACGCTGGGAGCCCTGCCATTACCCAGGAGAGACTGAGTATGAGAGGATGTATGTATGTGGAAAGAGACCCTTGCCTAAATCCAGGATGTCCGGGGGCCCAGAAATGGAGGCGTCTGGGCTAGGATTCTCTGGGGGCTGCGGGGCAGAGAATTTGATCGAGGTGGTGACGGGTAAGGGACGATATGACGGGAGCTGGGGGGCAGGCCATCGTTGGGGAAGGCACCCCCGGTGTTTGTTACCGGTGGTGTGTTCCGGCCCCCCAAGCTCAAACCCAGACCCTGGTAATCAGATCTTTGAGGGCCCTGAGGTCCGGCTGTTGCTCCTTAATGCCAGGTCGGTGAATAACAAGCCCCCCCTCATTTGCGACTTGCTCACGGATGAGGGGGCGGACCTGGCATGTATCACTGAGACCTGGCTGGGCCCAGAAGGAGGGGTTGCCCTTTCAGAAATGTGCCCAGCCGGGTTTCGAGTGTGGCATCAGCCGAGACAGCGGGGCAGGGGAGGAGGGGTAGCGGTTGTCATCCGGGAGTCTCTGATGGCCTTCAGGGGCACTGCTCCACAAGTGGCCGGGTGTGAAACCCTGTTCTTCAAGTTGGGTTCTCGAGAGCAGTTGGGAGTGTTGCTGCTGTACCAGCCTCCCTGCTGCGTGGCAACCTCCCTGCCTGAGCTCCTTGAGGCCATCTCAGGGTTGGCAGTGGAATTCCCCAGATTTATGGTCTTGGGGGATTTCAATCTGCCTTCCCTGGGACAGACCTCTGAGACAGCTTGGGAGTTCATGGTTACCATGGCAACCATGGGCCTGTCACAGATTATTCGGGACCCGACTCGGGACAGTGGCCTCACCCCGGACTTAGTTTTCTTGTCTGAGCACTGGCAACGTGATCTGAGGGGAGAGTTACATCTATCCCCATTGTCATGGTCAGACCACGCCCTGGTGACCCTGAGGCTCTCTTGTGCCACCCCACTCCACAGGGAGGCAGGACCTATTAGATTGGTCCGCCCCCGGCGACTGATGGACCCAATGAGGTTTCAAAAGGAGCTGGGGGTTATACCCGAAGATCTGGTGCACTGTCCGGCGGAGGTCCTGGCCGCAGCTTGGAATAAGGAGGCGGCCGGGGCCCTGGACAGGATCGCGCCTATGCGGCCTCTCTTGCCTCGTTCGACCTGTCACTACCTGTGGTTCGCGGAGGAGTTGAGGGTTTTGAAGAGGGTTAAGAGACGTCTAGAGCGCCGCTGGAGGAAGACGAGGACTGAATCTGACCGGACACAATCTAGAGCCGCTATTAGGGCCTACCTTGTTGCGGTAAGAGCGGCGAAACGTGAATATTTCTCCGCTCTTATTGCGTCCGCAGATTGCCGCCCGACGGCCCTATTTAAGATTACTAGATCTCTTTTGGGTCAAGAAGATACGGTGACCCATCTACAGGGCCGATCGGAAGAATTTGCTGAGCATCTGCAGGACAAAATCGCTCAGATTCATTCCAAATTTAACTCTAAGCATGAAGCACAATCTGGAGAGATGCCAGAGATTCGTATTTACCCTGTTATCTGGGAACGGTTTGATCCTGTTGGGCCTGATGAAGTAGACAGGATCCTCTGGATTGTAAACGCCACCACATGCCATCTTGACCCATGTCCCTCCTGGCTGGTGAAATCAGCTCAGGAGGTTACATGTGGTTGGGTCCAGGGGATGATTAATGCATCCTTAGCGGAGGGGGTGTTTCCAGCAGTCTTTAAGGAGGCGCTGGTGCACCCCCTCCTCAAGAAACCTTCCCTGGACCCCACTGTTTTGAACAATTTTCGTCCTGTCTCCCACCTTCCCTGGTGGGGAAGGGGAACCTTTCTTTTATTACTTGCACCTCCCCCACATTCTTTACTTTACTTTCCTCCCCAACACTTCCAATGGCTTTCCTTGCTTCTCGCAGAACTGTTTCCAAAGAGGCTAAGTCTAATGGGTAAACTGAATCCACCCGCCCAATTCAAGCTTGCTCGGGGTGCTGCAGCCCACCCAGCACTCCTTTTAAAGACTGATTGTTCCAAGGGTGCTGCATGATGTCACCCATTGTTCGCCCCTCATCCCTATTATTAGGTGGCTCTGTTCTGGCTATGAATTGATACCATAAATATCAATGGCAAAATTCTAAAGGGTCCTCTTTCCCCTGCCGATCCCCAATGGCTTTAAGCCGCAATTGGGTACCGGTCATCAAGTCTTGCACCATGTTTTGGAGCCCCTGTAAGACACTAAGGCGGTTACCGGGATTGGGGGGATTAGGATGTCGCCGGTAGGTGTACCATTTGGTACGGACTTCAGGATATGTTAATACGACCCACTCAATCTCTTGGTCAGACAAATTGTACTGGAGGCAGAGTTGATGTAGCCTCCAGGTCCATTTGAGGGGGTCAGGGCTCAAGGCCCCCAGATCTCTAACAATCTGTTTCAGCTCTCCTCCCAATAAAGGGGTATGAGTGACTACCTGTTCCCACTCTTCCCATTGCTGGGTTTGGGCATTCCTGCACCTTGTTTGTGCCTGGGTTTCCACTACTGCTATTGAAGCCCCAGGGAGGTTGTTGCTAAATTCCTCAAAAGACTCCTTCCCAACAAAGGGAAAGTCTGGGGTTTTATCACGTTCTGAGCCTGTTAAGCAGGCAATTTGGTAAGATGGTTGCCTTATTTGTCTGCGCAGTTCCTCCACCTTACTACATTCTCCACATGCTCTGTGCTTATTCCTAGCAGAGGTCTGAACAAGGTCCTTTAAAGCTTCAATATTTAGTTCTTGCACAGCATGTTTTTGCTGCCATTCCTCTTCCCTTCCTACACTATCCTTCAGTTGAGCCAAGGTCTCTCTTAGTTCCACCATGTGGCTCTTTTGCAGCTGGTAATCAGCCTGCAAAACATGGTGGTTATTTTTGAGTTGTTCCAAGTCTCCTTTTAAAGAGCAATTCTCTGACCGCAACTGTGTGAGGAGCTGATCCATATGGGACAAGTCAACTCCCAATATTACTGCCAACACTCCAGGTAAATCTTTCTGTTTCTTTCCTCCTCTTAATTTGTACAGCTTCCCAAATTCTATCCTAACATCCCTCCCTGAATATACTGACTTCATTTTCTCCTGCAAGTCACCAACAGGCCATCCCAACTTCTTAACAAGTTTCTCCATCACTTCACAATATACCAAACCAATTTTCCCCTCCTCAGGATTCTCCAGTGGAGCTGTCACCTGGGAGGCAGGCAGTGACAAAGCACCCTTTTGTTGGGCATCCCCAAATTTCCACAAAAGCATAACTGATCACTCAAATAATAATTTCAAAGGGTCCAAACTGTGTATCCCACTTCTACCACCAATAAAAATGTTACACACACTGCTCCTGGGTTCAGTTTATGGTCACTCACTCACACACACACACACAGACTGTTGAGGCACACAGATCTTGTCAGCCCCCCCCCCCCCCCGCTTTCTACCTGGTTTTTCCAGATAGGTGCGGCTTGAACAGACAAGACACACAGCCCTGGTCAACAGCCACACAAATCACTTCCAACCAAACACTGAGGCACAGCAGGTTCTTTGTAATACACGGAGACCCAGTGAATTTAAAGCAACAGCAAACTTTACTGGTTGCAAGGTACATATGCTCTTTCTCACATGCACACACACATTCATCGACACTTACCCATGTCCTTCCAACTAGGCTGCCAGGCACTAACTAAAGGTGTCATAATGGAGTCTGAGCTTGGTAGCAACAGTGGAAAATTGCAAGAGAGCTCAATTCAGCAGTTGGAAAGTGTGCCAAAAGGAAAGCAAGCCCATTGGCTGCTAGCCTTAAGCAGCAGGAAGAAAAAAGAATAAAAGGATGTCACTCCCAAGAAAGCAGCATCCACAGAAGTGGGTTCAAGTTCCTTGCCCTTTGCTGCCACTGTGCATACCTTCAACCAATCACTGGCACTCAAATGTGTAGTGCAAAATCCTGCTCAACCTTCAGCAGGGCTTCTTTCTATTTTATCTCCATTCCAAATTTGTTTCTGAAATCTATTCATAGCAGGCAATAAAATATTTTGTGGAAGCAAAATAAAATAGCCACATTCTTTTATTCCTAACATGCAATTGCCTTTCTCCACCCTATTTTTTCATGCAATTATAAGTTCAAATGGGGAACAAAACAGTATGGCAGTGTTTTGAGAAAACTGCATAAACTGTTCTGTACTCAACATATAAAAATGACCCTCAATTACTTGCCAGTTTTTAAAGTTGGAAATTACTATACTTACCCAGATACAATTTACCAATATTTTGATCAATATAAATGTATAAAAGTGAGATTCTTGTTAAACTTATTTAAAATTACTTTCAAAGGAATCGTACTATAAATATGGGAAGACTGTTTCATAATTGAATGTTGTGGTTCCTATGTTTGGAGGTATATTCATATGGCAAACAGACCTGTGTAGTGGCAACGCCAAAGACCATTGTTATTTCAAGGAGTTGAAGTGACATATTTTGATTTGTCTCCTTCACACGAAGAAGCTTATAGTTTATTTTGAATTATACTAATGTTTACCTGGTTGATTTTTTTATTTCTGTTTGAAATGAGGGGGGGAGAAGAGAAAACCCCAAGATTGTTTTTGTTAATCACTAGCTTATCTATATAGCTTCCCAGGCTCTTGGATTATGTCATAAACGTGTGCTCCAGACCCTGGGAACTATCCAGTCAAGGTCAGATCCTGCGGTCTCAGTACCATGGAAACAGGGTCACCAGGTTTTAGGGCCAGACTTTGATAAAAACCTGAGGATTGCCTTTTGAGTTTGGGAGCTTGGCCACAGACCCTGATACCAGGTGCTGTGTGCAATCTGGGCTTGGGAAGCTTCCCCTCAGACCTGGGGCTGATTACTCTGGAAATGGAGCCGCCCTGAGGTATGTTTGTGGGGAGCTTTTGCACAGACCTGAGCACTGGGTGCTGTGGAAATGGAGCCACCCTGGGGTATCTCTGCTGTCCTTATTAAGGGGCTCCTGACAGCCTATGGGAGATTGGGTTTCAACTTGCTTGGTATGTAATGATTTTCCTTTCTTTATGCTTTAAATTTGTTTAAGTTTATAATAAAGCTTAAAATATCTTTATCCACTGGTGTGCTTATTGTCTCTGGATCTAAAATAACCAATTGTCTGAGCACCTGATCACTGCTTGGACACTTGGCAGAACAACCTGGTTTTACTTTTTTCAGGTTAGGCAGCTCATGAAAAGTACTTCTACCACCATTTTCACACTCCTATTGTTCCCCAGCCCTCTGATCCAATTTCACAATAATCCATGGCTATCCCCATTACAGACACTGTATCACTAGAGTGAAGCACTACTTCAACTCACTAAGGAGGAAATACCAACATTATTTTTTTGCTGGTGTCCCCAAGTCCATCCTCACTCCTGGCTTAATGTGCTTCTTTTCATAGCAATGCAAGAAATTGTTGTTGGCTGACCAGCTGTCCTGAAGCCGATTGTGAAGATGGCAAAGCATTAAGGGAGCTTCTCAGCTACAGGTAGATGAAAACACCAAGAATGGGATGACTGGCAGTAGTTTCTGCCAATAAGAAATCAACCTACCCCTAAATCCCAAGGCAATTCATTGCCTTAAACTGAAATCGAAGTTTTGCAATTTGAGATTTTGGGTAGTCAAAATGGAAGAAAATCAGCTCACTTATTCAACAGGGACCCAGTGCTGGCAGTAAAATCAATGTATTAAAGGATTATAGGAAGTAGGATCATATTTTCCATATTCTATTTCTTGAACAAATAGAAATAGGGGCTTTTGAAAATATGGGAAATGGGCAGATTCCTACCATTTTCCATTACATTTAGCCATCATGCGCTGTGCGCTGCGCTGGATCTGGCTGTAACAAGGGGGTTTGTTTTTGAGGCTGCATTTTGGAGTAAACGTGTTTTTCTTTGAGTGGTCAGCATGGCTGCTACAGGGCTAACTAGTCTGCCTTTTGAGCGCTTGAATGGCACAAACTATCGGACCTGGTGTGTGAAGATCAAGTCTTTCTTCCTAAAAGAAGGTTTGTGGAAGTATGTGAAAGACGCACCTCCAACTGGTCCCGTTACTGAAGAAGTGCAGTTGTGTTTGGATCGTGCTTATGGCAATTTGATTCTGGGACTAGAATCATCTCAGTTACTGCATATCAGCAATCTAGACACTGCACATGCATGTTGGGAGGCTCTCAAAGCCCTTTATTCCAAGCAAACTTCAGCTGCCATTGTTGGTCTATCATGTCAGCTTTACAATCTGAAGCTGCAGCCCGGTGGAAACGTGATGACCCACCTCCATAAACTCAAGACTTTGTTTCTTGAACTTGAGGAGCGGGATGTTGTGGTCCCAGATACCCAGAGGGCTTGTATTATATTGTCAAGCCTGGACAATAGCTTTGACATGCTTATCGAGGCAACTCAGACGTTGAGGCCCCAAGATCTTACTGTGGATTATCTTACAAATCGGCTGCAAGAAATCCAGCAAGCTCGTGACCTGGAGAGGATGCAGGGTAAGCCATCTGTTGCTGTTCCTGAGGCTTCTAGACAGCGTTTTCCTGCTGGAACAGAAGCTGCGTGTGCTGTAAGGATATGCTATCGGTGCAACTCGACCCAACACTTCTTGAAAGACTGTCCCCAGCCACCTCGCCCGGTGGGTAGTGCCAGTGGAAAGAGGTTCGTGCGAAAGAAGGGGAAACAACCCCCTAGACAACGTACCCAAGTGTCTGATCTGCTCACGGCTGTGAGTAAACGATCTCCAGAGACTTGGCTCTTGGACTCGGCTTGTAGCCAAATCATTGTAAACAATGAACACTTGTTGTTAACAAAGTGCAAGCCTAAAATCCAACGGGTTGCTCTAGCTGATGGATCCATGGCTGATGTGTCCTTTCAGGGTGAAGTATACATTCCTTGTTTGGGGATAAGTGTGCAAAATGTGTTGTGTGTTCCTACACTTGATTTTTCCCTCCTCAGCGTTCCAGCCCTGGTGAAGTCTGGATATACTGTTGTGTTCAAGGGTACTGGATGTTCTATTGAAAAAGATGGAATTGAATGTGCTAGGGGGAGATTAGTGAATCAGTTGTATGAAATGCTTCCTAAACAGAGGATTGTGTCAGGAAATTGTGTTTCCAATGTTCCAGTAGTGGATGCATAATAAATGCATCCACTACTATCACAGAGTTCTGGGACATCCCGGGTGGGGAAGTTTGTCCCAAATGGCCAAGGTGTATCCTGAATTAGGATCCAGAAAGTGTGATGACTTTCTTGATTGTACTGTGTGCAAACAATCTAACATTAAGGCTGCACCTGTTGCTAGGAAAAGTGACAGGGTGTCAACTAGGCCTTTTCAGTTGGTTCATGGAGACCTAGCTGGCCCCAATGCTCCTAGTGAAGGGGGGGCACGTTTCATATTTCTTTTGGTGGATGACCATACTCGCTTTACGTTTTGTTATTTGCTCAAATCTAAAGTGGAGGCCTTTGCTCGCTTTAAGGAGTTTGTTGCAATGGTGGAGAGAAACTATGGTTATCAGGTAGGTCAGTTTCAATCTGATCGTGGTGGAGAGTTCCTAAGCCATGAGTTCCAGAATTGGCTTTGTAGGAAAGGAATCTCCCATAGACTTGCCAATGTTGGTGTTCCTGCTGAGAATGGAGTAGCAGAAAGGAAGATTGGTGTTGTTAATACCATTAGAAATAGCCTGATGTTAGATGCCCAGGTGCCAGCCCGTTTTTGGGGTGAGGCTACCATGGCTGCAGTGTATCTAACCAACAGGGTGTGGAATTCAGCTGTAAAGGAAGTTCCTTATTTCCTTTTGTTTGGCAAGCGCACTTCGCTGAAGCATCTGCGTGTTTTTGGAACATTTGCATATGTTCACATCCCCAAGTCTCAGCGAAGGAAGAACCAGCCAAAAGCACAACGCTTAAGGTTTGTTGGTTATTCCTCTAGATCTAAGGGTTACCGTTTTTCTGCAGGCTATGGTCATGTGGTAGTCTCCAGAAGTGCTAATTTTGAGCACCCCACTGGTTGGGATAGGTTGAATGCTAGTTCAGAGGTATTGTTGCAATCTAGTGTACAGCCAACTGTCCATGCTCCTGTGGCTGGACAACAACCAGTTCAGCTGCCTTCTGTTTCCCAGTCTCCTAGTGTGGTGAGAGGGTCCCCTCAGGTGAAGGAAGAAGAAATTTCACCTGAGCAGGTTCAGGACCTGAAGGAGGAATCTGGTAGTGAAAAGGCAGAGGACAGTGATGAGGAAGAGGCAGTGGTAATTCCTCGTAGGTCTGCACGTTCCACAAAGGGTGTGAAGCCTGACAGGTTTGTGATTCAGCAGGTGAGAGTGTGTCAGATTACCTGTGAACCTCAGTCATTCCAGGAGATGTTGCTCCTGCATGTGGAAGAGCAGGAGAAATGGAACACAGCGATGGATAAGGAGTTTGAGGCATTAGTGAGTCAAAAGGTGTTTGAAGTCACTGACTTGCCCCCATCCCAGAAAGCTGTCGGTTCCAGATGGGTATTCAGGAAGAAGCTTCTTCCTGATAACACAGTGCAGTACAAAGCCAGGCTTGTTGCTCAAGGGTTTTCACAAGAGAGGTTTTTGAACTATGATCTCACATATGCACCCACAGCTAGACCAGAGTCTTTACGTATGGTACTTTCTCTGGCTGCACAGTGTGAACTTGTTGTCCATCATTTTGATGTTGACACAGCATATCTGAATGCAGAGCTTCCTGAGACAGTGTACATGAAGCAGGCTCCTGGCTATGCTTGTGACAATTCCCAGAAAGTGTACAGACTACGCAAGGCGCTTTATGGATTAAAGCAGGCCGGTCGCTGTTGGCATCAGTGCTTAAATTCAGCTTTGACGGAGCTAGGGTTTAAAAAGTCAGTTGCTGATCCTTGTGTGTACATAAGAGGTTCTGGAAGTAGCTATACAGTGCTGCTAACGTATGTGGACGATTTTTGCCTAGCAACTGGTTCTTTGCACCTTGTACAAGAGTTTGCCACACAGCTAAGACAGTATTTTCAGTTGAAAGACTTAGGTGAACTGAAATACTATTTGGGTGTTGAAGTCACTAGATCTCAGAGTGGTGAGTTTTATCTGAGTCAGAAGAGAAAAATTGTTCAATTGTTAAGTCAGCTTGAGATGTCAGATGCAAAACCTACCAGAACGCCTATGACTCTTGATTTCCTAAAGGGTGACACGTGTGAGGAACCTTGTCCTCACCCTGAGTTATATCACTCTGCTGTAGGAAGCTTGCTACACTTAACACAGTGGACACGTCCTGACTTACCCTACTCAGTTGGTGTGCTAAGCCGTAAAGTTGCCAAACCGTCTATGCGAGATTGGCAAGGGCTGAAAAGAATTTTGCGCTATCTCAAAGGCACAGCAGATTTTTATCTTAAAGTATCCACCACTAAGTTTGAAATGCCTGTGATTTATGTTGACAGTTCCTTTGCAGAAGAAGGGGATAGAAAATCTGTGAGTGGATTTCTCTGTCTATTTGCCAACACAGCCATTGCTTGGCGCGCAAGGAAGCAGACTGCGGTCGCAATTTCAACTGCCGAGGCAGAATATAGTGCCCTCAGTGAGGCAGTAAATGAATTACATTGGTGTAAACAATTATTTCAAGATCTAACTGTAAACATAAACTTACCTTTTACGGTCTATGAAGACTCACAGTCATGTATTGCACTTGCCCTATCTGAAAATGTAAGAGGCCGCACAAAGTACATCGATGTGAAGTTTAAGAATGTGAGACATGCAATACAGGAAAGGTTTATACAATTGGAATATTGTCCTTCTGAACTGAATGTGGCAGATGTGTTCACAAAAGCATTGCCTTTTGAAAAACATGCATCCATGGTCGCGAAATTGGGACTGCAGCAAATGTGTTTGAAATAAAAATCATTTGTGTCTCTGTGTTCTTACAAAATGACAGTTTTCACTCCCCAAAATGTTCCGAAACCATTTGGAAGGGGTGTTGGAGATTCTATGTAAAGATCAAATCAAATGGTGTTCTCCATTGTGATTCCCTAGCATGTAAAAACTGTAATTTTCCTTTGCTCCACTGTTTCCCATAACAAAAGCACTGATAACAGCAGGTGGCCCGTCACGTGACATTTGTTATGGCTAGCTAATCGGCCGTCCCGTGAGAACTGCTCCGGGGGAGGGGGGGAGACAATGTGCAACATTGCCATCTCGTGGCAATTTATACTCTGTGCAACAGACTTTAAGTGTATGTAACCCATGACTCTATAGTTCCCTCCAATCAGAAAGCTGAAACAAGTGTATATCTCAGCTGTGAACTATGGGTCTATGCTTCTTGACTTCTGTCTGTCATGTTGCCATGTACTCTGTTCCTGAACTGTAACTATGCCTGGCCTTTTGTATAGGCCATGGTTTTCTTCACATCTGCTGATGGAACTCTGCTTATGGTTTGTTGTTTTTTCTTTTTGCAATAATGTAACTCATATCCATTATTGCCTTATGCTACAAGTAAAATACTTTTAGCCCTAAACGCTGCACTCTGTCTGTTTACTCTGCGCTCTATGAAACCCCATAAGCCAGCAATATCCCACAGAATTGTGCCCTGAACACTGCATATCAAGCTGTTTTTAAAATGTTCTTTCAATTGTCTCAATATCTAAAGCAGAGATGCTCAACTCTTTGACTTTTGACTGGGTATTAGTGTCACACCTCAATTTTAATTGGGGCTAGGATGAAGATGTTGCTGACATTAGGACAGAAGCAAAATGGGATTGAATTGAATTTAGAATGAATGATACTCCATGTGTTTAATAATTTTCTATTTCAGTCACATAAAAATATATAATTTTATGGCAACATTTGGAGAGACTCTGGGGCTTTATCCATAAACAATATTTTCTCAAAAGATTGCAGATCTTTATTTACAATATTTACTATGTAGTAACCCATATGTATCTAGATACCTTTGATATTTAAAGGAATATTCAGTTATGGTCTGTAAAATTTACTACTTTACAACTCACAAATAGAAAGTAAATATAAATGGTCCTCGCTTAATGACCACTCGTTCAGCGACTGTTCGAACTTGCGATGGTGCTGAACAAGAAGTACTTATGAGCAGTCTGAAGTTTCAGCTGTCATAGTGTCCCTGCGGTGATGTGATTGAGATCAAGGTACTTAGTGCCCGGCTCATGATTATGATGTCACAGCATCCCACAGTGATGTGGTCGCCATTTGCAACCTTTTTTGCCAGCTTCCTACAGGCAAAGTCAATGGGGAAGCTGGCAGGAGATTGTAGTATAAAAATATAATATAATTATAATTTAATAATATAATCTAATAATACAATACAATACAATACAATACAATACAATACAATACAATACAATATAAATATATGAATTTGTATATATATTTGGATTGGATTTCGAATGAATATACATATACATATACATATACATATACATATATATATACATATACATATACATATACATATACATATACATATACATATACATATACATATACAATGTGTATGTATGTTTGTATGTATATATATATACACACACACACACACTGTATGTATGTGTGTGTGTGTATGTGTATGTGTGTGTATGTGTGTATATATATATATACATACACACACACACACATACACTGTATACACACACACACATACATATATATATATATATACATTTTAGAAATTTTGTATAGTTTTTTAAATTTTTACTTGTTGTAACCTGCTCAGAGTCCCTTGTATGGGAGATGGGCAGGGGATAAATTGAATAAATAATAATAATAATAATAATAATAATAATAATAATAATAATTATATATATATATATATATATATATATATATATATATATGTTACAAATCCAAACATTCCCAGTGCAATACAGATTTTTAAACCACATTTAGCAAATATTTACAATATAATTAATTGCCACACAACTAAAAATATCTTGATAGAGGCTTTGGAAACATTTGTGTACAGTCTTAGTATTACATTGATAAGTACAGGTCTTCTGCTTCTGGGGAGATGTGTTTATTTATTACTTCCAGGATGAACCAGAAAATTTGATTTATGTGCCATTAAGTCAATATCAACTTTTAATGACTACATAAATAGATCTTTCCCAGGATGATCTGTCCCCAATCTGGTCTTTTAGGTCTTCCAATGGCCATTCATTGCCACTGTAATCGAGTCCATCCAACTTGCTGCTGGTCGTCCTCTTCTTAATTTCACCTGTTCAGACAAGCATCTTCCTCTCCTCTATCTTTCCATGAACTTCATTTCATTTTCTCTCCTTTTCAAATCAGTTCTATATTTAATCTTTTTACACTAGTTTTATTTTTGTTTTTGTTTCGTTTTGCCATCTCCTTGAGTTCTCTTTTCCTAATTGTATATACGAAGAGATACTGTAAAACTCTGGATTACCCTAAAACTTCCAATGCTCCCCTTTTGTGTATGGATAGATCTGGGAAAACTTGCAACAGAAACAGAAATAGAAGAAAAAGTGGTGATGGTGATGATATCACAAAGCAGTTAATTTTAGATATTGAATATCTTCTGTTTGCCTTGATAAGCAGTTTGTTCTACTGTTAAATTAGCAAAATTGCTGATTTCTGAACAGCTCTACCCAAAGGAGAAGAACCAGGGGTTTGATCCCCAAACAACAAAATGTCTTATGTTATGTATCAGGCATATGTCTTCAGAGACCACTGTGATATTGATCATTAGAGATGCCAGTCTTATATTCATTTGGTCCACATTTGGAAGTAAACTGATTAGATTCACATCTCCTTAATGCAAGTGTGATTTTCACAATGCTCCACAATTTGCAGTACACTTTTCAGCTTACAAACTTTACCAAAAAGGCATATATGATCTTTTAAGAAATTTAAGAGAGACAGTTTGGTCTAATGGTTAAGGCAACAGGCTAGAAACCAGGAGTCTGTGAGTTCTAGTCCCACCTTAGGCATGAAAGCTGGCTGGGTGACCTTGGGCCAGTCACTCTCTTTCAGCCCAACTCACCTCACAGGGTTGTTGTTGTGGGGAAAATAGGAGGAGGAAGGAGTATTTGGTATGTTCGCCACCTTGAGTTATTTATAAAAATAATAAAGGGATAGAAAATGAATAAAATAATAAATAATATATGCACACATTTTAGTTCAATGCAAACAAAATGTGTTTTTTACAGTAGAATAAAAAATGTAGATACATAAATGATAGATAGGTAGGTAGTTAGGTAGATAGACAGACAGACAGATAACATATTTTCACTAAGATTTTTTTCAAGAAGATTTATGGAGTAGATTTATGGAGAAAGAGTTAAAGCAGGGTTTCTCAACCAGGGTTCTGTGGAACCCTAGGGTTCCGTGAGAGGTCACTAGTGGTTCCCTGGGAGATCACAATTTGTATTAAAAAATATTTCAAATTTGGGCAATTTTACATTAAAGAAGTAAGTTTCATTATTTATGTATAGTTTAAGAACACTGTTAATGCATATATACTGGCCTACACATGAAATGAATATAATAATTTTGTAACTTCTGGCCTATATTTGAGCCTGAATGTGCAGGGGTTCCCCGAGGCCTGAAAAATATTTCAAGGGTTCCTCCAGGGTCAGAAGGTTGAAAAAGGCTGAGTTAAAGAGATGCAGAAATGACACCAATGAAAAACAGAGTAATTTGGCTAAATCTAGTCTCAAAGTTCAATAAGTTTCAAAGTTTCAATCTGCCGTCCCTGGGACGTGCCTCTGAGGTGGCTCGGGAGTTCATGACTACCATGGCAGCCATGGGTCTGTTCCAGATTATTCGAGACCCAACTCGAGACAGTGGACTCACCCCGGACTTAGTTTTCTTGTCGGAGCAGTGGCAGTTTGCTCTGAGGGGAGAGTTACATCTTTCCCCTTTGTCATGGTCAGATCATGCCCTGGTGACCTTGAGATTCTCTTATGCCACCCCACTCCGCAGGGAGGCAGGACCCAGTCGATTGGTCCACCCCCGGCGACTAATGGACCCAATAGGGTTTCAGAGGGAGCTGGGGGTTGTACCTCAGGATCTACTGCACGCTCCAGCGGAGGTCCTGGCTGCAGCCTGGAATAGGGAGGCGGCCAGGGCCTTGGACAGGATCGTGCCTATGCGGCCTCTCTTGCCACACTTGACCCGATACTCCCCTTGGTATACAGAGGAGTTGAGGGTCTTGAAGAGGGTTAAGAGACACCTAGAGCACCGCTGGAGAAAGACAAAGACTGAATCTGACCGAACACAAGCTAGAGTCGCTGTTAAGACCTACCTTGTTGCGGTAAGAGCGGCGAAACGTCAATATTTCTCCGCTCTTATTGCATCCGCAGAATGCCGCCTGACGGCCCTGTTTAAGATAACAAGATCTCTTTTGGGTAAGGTGGAGTCCGCAACCCACCTACAGGGCCGTGCGGAAGAATTTTCTGAGCATCTGCAGGATAAAGTCGCTCAGATTCGGTCTAAGTTGGACTCTAAGCGTGTAGCACGGTCTGGGGAGATGCCGAGGGAACGTCTTTGCCTGGTTATCTGGGAACAGTTCGATCCTGTTGGACCTAAGGAAGTGGACAGGATCCTTCGGGTTGTAAGGGCCACCACATGTCATCTGGACCCATGCCCTTCCTGGCTGGTACAGGCAGCCCGGGAGGTGACATGTGGTTGGGTCCAGGTGATGGTTAATACATCTCTGGGGGAGGGGGTGTTCCCAGCTGCTTTTAAAGAGGCTCTGGTGCACCCCCTCCTCAAGAAACCATCACTGGACCCTACTATATTGGACAATTTTCGTCCTGTCTCCCACCTCCCCTTTTTAGGGAAGGTGGTTGAGAAAGCGATGGCGTTGCAACTCCAGAGGATCCTGGATGATACGGATTATCTGGACCCCTTTCAGTCAGGTTTCAGGCCAGGATATGGGGTGGAAACTGCATTGGTCGCGCTTACAGATGATCTCTGGCGGGAGCGGGATGGAGGGAGTGCATCCATCCTAGCTCTTCTTGACCTCTCAGCGGCATTCGATACCATCGACCATGGTATCCTTTTGGGACGGCTCAGGGAGTTGGGGGTGGGAGGCGTAGTTCTGCGCTGGTTCACCTCCTTCCTCCGGGGCCGTCCCAATCGGTGGTAATAGGAGATGAGAGATCCGACCCTCGCCCCCTCGTCTGTGGGGTACCGCAGGGTTCGGTTCTCTCCCCTCTCCTATTTAACATCTACATGAAACTGCTGGGTGAGATCATCCGTCACCATGGGATGAGGTACCATCAATATGCAGACGATACTCAATTATATATCTCCATCCCTGGTGAGGTAAGTGATGCAGTGGCTACCCTCTCTCAGTGCCTGGAGGCTGTGGGGGTCTGGATGGGGAACAACAGGCTTCAACTGAACCCTGGTAAGACGGAGTGGCTGTGGATAGATGGCTCCTGTGGATCCAGGAAGTTATCATCTTTAGTTCTGGATGGGGTTGCACTACCCCATTCAGACCAAGTGCGTAATCTGGGGGTTCTTCTGGACTCACGGCTCCTGCTCGAACAGCAGGTGGTAGCCGTGGCCAGAGGGGCTTTTGCACAACTTCGTGTTGTGCATCAGTTACGCCCTTTCCTGGATCGGGAAGCCCTCCGTACAGTCACTCATGCCCTGGTCATCTCCCATATAGACTATTGCAATGCGTTCTACATGGGGCTACCCTTGAAGAGTATCCGGAAGCTTCAATTGGTCCAGAATGCGGCTGCTCGCGCAGTTATTGGTGCGCCAAGATCAGCGCATGTGACACCTCTGCTGAGACAGCTGCACTGGGTGCCTGTGTGCTTCCGGGTCCAATTCAAGGTGTTGGTTATCACCTTTAAAGCCCTACATGGCATGGGGCCAGGTTACCTGAGGGACCGTCTCATCCCCATAACGTCGAACCGTCCCACTCGGTCATTCAGAGAGGGCATGCTGCGGATCCTGTGCATAAAGGAATGTCACCTGACGGGGTCTAGGAGGCGTGCCTTCTTGGTAGTGGCGCCCACCCTTTGGAATATGCTATCCCCGGAGGTGAGGCAGGCCTCATCGCTCCCGGCCTTCAGAAAGAACTTAAAGACCTGGTTCTGCCGCCTTGCTTGGGGGGGGGGGAATATTTCCTCTTGGGGATGGCTGGTGCCATAGGGCCCTTTTTAACATCTAAACATCAAACCATCACATCTTGGATTTTAAATTTAATTTTATTATATGTGTCGTGTGTAGATGCAGAAATAACACGCCGAGGCCAGGAATCTAGTCTCTAGTGTTTATTGCATACCTACAAGCAAAATCCTGCTAAACTAACAGTGCCTGAAGATTCCCAAGTATATCAGCTCACCCTAGGGCAGAGCTTTCTTCTGACGTTTGGGAAAATAGGCTAGGCTCTCTGAGCTACATGCTCGCTTCTTATCTATTGTCCAGCCTTCTTCTCTGCTCTCTAGAGTCTCCCTGACACCACCCCCCTCTCCATCCAAAAACTCCATAGCAACCCCCTCCCCTCCTTCGTCCTTGGTGTCAGGTACGATCCCGTGTGAAATAGTGTCCATCTCCTCCTCCTCCTCCTGGGAGCTGGGCAGGGAAGGGAGGTCATCCACGAAAGGAATGTCAGGGGAGGGCTCGTGGCTCCCGGTTCGTCTGATAGTCCGGGTGCAGCTGGCCTCTCCTGAAAAACAGCTAAATCGTTAGAAAGGTTCTCCCTCCCCCCTCCTGGGAACTGTAAAGCAGAGGTGGAGGGATGCGAATCCACCTCCTCCCCCCTCGCTGGCTCTGGCGGAGGGAGCAGGAATGGTTGCTGGCAACTTACGAAACCCTCAGGCTGGCCGGCCTCCTCGTCTTCCGCTGGTGGCTGTAGCTCTGGGAGTCGCGCTGGTCGTGGCTTGTGAGGGAAAATCTGATGAAACCTATGCACTAGCAAGGGTGCGTGAACGTCTTTGGCATTTTCCCAGGAGCGCTCTGTCTGAGAATACCCCTTCCAGTGTATTAAATACTGAATTCCCCTGCCCCTCCTTCTGGAGTCCAAAATTTCTTGCACTTCGTACTCCGGCTCCCCTTCGACAAGTATCGGAGGTGGGGGGGTGGAATGCGACCGCAAGGCGCTTGGAGGGGAATGTTTGACTAACAAGGACTTGTGAAACACTGGGTGAATCTTCATGGAGTGGGGAAGTTGCAAACGATAAGCCACAGGGTTTATTTGCTGTAGCACTGGAAAAGGGCCCACAAACTTAGAGTCCAGCTTCTTGCAAGGTCTGTTAGTGGGTAGAAACTTAGTAGAGAGCCAGACCTTGTCTCCTAGTGAGATGGGGGGTCCTTCCTGCCTGTGTTCATCTGCGTTCCGTTTATAGGCTGCCTTGGCCAGCTCCAGCTGCTCCGCTAACAGCTGCTGGGCTGCCTGTCTCTCTGCCAGGAAATCCGTGGCTGCAGGCACAGCTGTTTGTTGTGAGGAAAGAGGCAACACTCTCGGGTTTGTGCCATAGAGAGCCTGGAAAGGGGACATCTTGGTTGAGGAATGTACTGCATTGTTGTAAGCGAACTCTGCCATGGGGAGAAGTTCTGGCCAATTGTCCTGTCGGTAGTTAATGTAACATCTGAGATATTGCTGCAATAACTGGTTAGTTTTCTCAGCTTCGCCATTACTGCAAGGATGATTCGCAGAAGACAAGTGTATTTTGACCCCCAATGTCTGGAAAAGCGCCCCCCAGAACCTGGAAGTAAATTGCGAACCGCGATCTGAGATCAAGTGGTTAACCATACCTCTATATCGGAAGACATTGTCCAAAAAGAGCTGTGCTGTAGTTTGTGCTGTTGGTAGGCCCTTACAGGGGATAAAATGCGCCATTTTTGTGAAACAATCTACCACCACCAGGATGGAAGTGAAACCCTGTGCCTGTGGCAAGTCAGTGATAAAATCCATGGAGACAGTGTCCCAAGGTTGGGGGTGTGTGGGTAGGGGTTGCAAAAGGCCTGCTGCAACTCCTGTGTCTGAGAAGCCATTCTTCTGGTTTATGTGTTCCTCCCTCTTTCGATGGGAGTTGAGGTTTAGCAGGATTGATGTTGTGTGTAGATGCAGAAATAACACGCCGAGGCCAGGAATCTAGTCTCTAGTGTTTATTGCATACCTACAAGCAAAATCCTGCTAAACTAACAGTGCCTGAAGATTCCCAAGTATATCAGCTCACCCTAGGGCGGAGCTTTCTTCTGACGTTTGGGAAAATAGGCTAGGCTCTCTGAGCTACGTGCTCGCTTCTTATCTATTGTCCAGCCTTCTTCTCTGCTCTCTAGAGTCTCCCTGACAATATGAGAGTATTTTATTATGCTGTTTTAATTGTTAAATTTTAATTGTTGTATCCTGTAAACCGCCCAGAGTTCCCTTGTGGGGAGATGGAGCGGTATACAAATTGAAGCATAAATAAAATAAATAAATACCTTATTCAGTAAGCTGCCACTTTTAAATCACATATACCGATAGAACAAGTTTCTATTCAACTTTCCTAACAACATGCAATCTTATATTTTTGTTGTTGTTGTTGTTCAGTCGTTAAGTCATGTCCGACTCTTCGTTACTACTCCTACTCCCCCCCCCAAAAAAAAATCCAGTAAACCAGTGCCATGCCCAGGGAAATGAGGATTTCAGTCAGGATTTCAGCCTGACTGTATTCAGTCACATTTAATGTCTTTCCCACCCCTTCTAATTGCCTCAAGAAATTACAAAAGGAATATGTAAGTTATTAAATGCTTACCTTGGATGCATGTATGTCAACAGAAAATCATGACTGATCATATTTTATTGGTACAATTTGTTACAAATTAGGGTATGGAATGGAGAGGGGTAGAAAAATGCAAAGCAGAACACAGAATGGAAGCCAATCCATTGAGGGTGACAGCTTGCTGAAAGAAATCAGGGAGTCAATGTGCAACTTTGATGTGGTTTTTCCTTTACCTGATATACAGGCGAAAAACACTTGTCTGCTCAACTTCTCAATGGGAATAATATTTTTACTCCAAGGAGGGAGAACTGAGTGGGTTTCTTTCTACCATCTGTATAAATATTGTAAGAAGCATTGAATCTGTTTCAGTACTTTGCAAGCCAAATTCAGACCTGGTACAAATGAGTGCAGCACAATTTACTCTACTGAAGTGGCACGCTGTTGCATTTGGCTTCATCATCTTTAAGACTGTTCTCAGTGTGACCTTAAATGAAACATGTCTTTGTTCTAAAGTTTCCCCAGTGAGAAAGTGAGTGTTATAGACCATCATGTAGAGATTAAGGTTTAGAAACCAAGCAGTGGGGCACATCTAAGAAGAACTTTGACCCTCAGCTTTCTAAAGCCCAATGGGATCAACTACTATTAATTTTACTTAGCAAAAAGCATTTCTGTGCAACATTTGCAGACTCGATTGCTCTTTTCATAACATTCTTTAGAGAGGAAGCTCATCTAAATGCACAAAAATCCCCCCCCGTTCTTTTGTTGCATTTTAGGCACAACATAAACATGCCATTTCTCTACTACTTCTAATCCAATTCAGCATGTCTAAGCCCTACTGATAAGATGATAATTCAGCAATGGCCTTCCCCAGAGGATTGGGCATTGTCTAACAAAAACTAAATATAGAATTCATGTTCAGGAGAAAACTCTTAAATCCTTAAAAGGAGAAGCGAATATGGTTTACTGTTCCAGAGAAATTTCTTGCAACTGTCGAATGACAGATTATGTCAATGGGAAAGAAAGTCAAATATTCCTGTTCTCTATCTCATACAGGTCCTTTGTCAAGAGTATCTGTGCAGCTTGGCTGGAGCTAAACGGGCATGCAATGGAGGTATAGGATTGCTTAGTATGGAATCAATATCATATTAGCTTCTAGTGCTACTGCAGCAGTGTGATCTGGCAACAATACAAACAGGAGCAAAAAAGGGAAATGTACAATGTAGAATGAGGAAGAAATGTCTCCACATTTGAACATTTTCAAACACATTTGAACATTTTCAAACCAAATGAAACAGCCCAGAAAACCCACAACAATCATCAAATGAAACTTAGTTAATTTTTAGCATTTTTCCGTTTTCTGAATTTTACATTGTAGTTCATTAACAATAATAAAAACATATATTTGAAATGTCTGTGCAAACTACAGATACTTATGAAAATGTGTGCAAAACTGAAATCTGTCAGGAGCAATATTGACAAAAAGAAGTACAGTATATTAGATAAAACTGGAAAGAATATCAATATGGTAAGAGAAATGTGCATCAAAATATGTGCTAATTTGAAAGCAAACTTTAAACAACAACAAAACCCAGCAAGTTCAGGAAACAAAATTTGAAGAAAGAAGAAACTGAGAAAAACTGAAATTGACAAGTTTGCCCATCCCTGGAATGTGATAAGGATAGTTGAATATCCTATTTCCAGTCACCATCAGTATTACATGTATTAAATCATAAATCAGTATTCTCCATGTAAAGAAAATATTTGAAGTTTGCATTTATTGTCATTCCCAATTTCCCTAAATGTACACTGTACATGATATATATCAGGAGAAAATGTGCAAATTTCTCATTCAAATGTTTCTCATTCTCACATTCAAATGTAAATGTGGATTGAATACAAAGTGAATGACCAGTACAAAAGAAGTAAATTGAGGTAGTTAGGTCATATAGCGGAAATGACTGAGATCAGAATGTACCTTGATTCTGGGAAATCATTCAATAAATATTCCATGAGATTCTAGTAAAGAAGATAGAAAACTGTGGAGTGGACTATGCTACTATGAGATGAATACAGAGCTGCTACAACAGCATTCAATGAGTGTCTCTTAATGGCTCTGGATCACGCTGGAATATGCTGTTCAACATATTTATAAGTGACTGAATAAAAGGCTGGAAAATAGGATTATCAAATCTGCAGACAACAGAAAGATAGGGGGATAGCAAACACCTGAATCACAAACTGAACATGAACTAACAGTGTGATGAAATGGCAAAAAAAATCCTAACATAAGACCTATTTTTTTAAAATGGAACAGACTACATCGAGAGGTACCTCCTTCTCCTGAGGTATTTAAAGAGGCTGAACAGTCAAGTGTGAGAGATGCTGTAGTGATGAATTCCTGCACTGTGCAGAGAAGGGAAGGACCACAACAATTATGGGTAGGTGGAGTTAATGAGATCCAGGAGAAAGGGATAAGTTAAAAGAGCAAAAGGAAGTATAAGAAGTGGTGCATGGACATGGTGTAAGCAAGGATAGTTTGCAAGGATAGAAATGTATGGAAATGTATGAATTGTGCAAACCTGTGCTAGATTTAGCTATATATCCTTTCCCCCCCCTATATCTTATAATTTTTAATTTATGTTGCTTATTATATTTAGCCCTTTTCTGCATTTTGTATAATGTTGCTTTCCTGAAAAGGGAATAGCACAATAGGTGTACATTTGTATATTAATGCATGTAGATATGCTTATAGAAATTGAAACTCAAATTTGAACAAAAGTGAGATACATACAATAGCAGTGTCTCAATTTTTGTATTAACCCAAGGAACTGTGAATTTGATGAGTTCGCTTTTAAAAACTGAATAAACAAAAATCTCTCCATTCTTTATTTTGTTTTATACATATACATATACATATACTGTACATATACATATACATATACATATACATATACATATACATATACATATACATATACATATACAGACACAGACACAGACACAGACACAGACACAGACACAGACACAGACACAGACACAGACACAGACACAGACACAGACACAGACACAGACACAGACATGCATACATGCATACATACTGTCTGTCTGTGTCTGTCTGTCTGTCTGTCTGTCTGTCTGTCTATCTCTATCATCTATCTATCTATCTATCTATCTATCTATCTATCTATCTATCTATCTATCTATATCTTGTCAACCTAGCAATTTGAAAAAATGCAAATGCAAGTAGATGAATAGGTACCACTTTGGTGGGTAGGTAACAGCATTCCACACGCATCACGCCAGCCACATGACCGCAGAAGCGTCTTCGGACAACGCTGGCTCTTTGGCTAACAAACGGAAATGAGCACCGGCCCCTAGAGTTGGACATGACTGTGCAGGGGAAACCTTTACATACATACATGCATACATACATACATACATACATGTATATATACATACATACATACATACACTATATATGTGTGTGTATATGTGTGTTTGTATATATATATATATATATATACACACACACACATATGTATGTATATATGTGTGTGTGTGTGTGTGTGTATGTATGTATATATATATATATATATATATATATATACATACATACACACACACACACACACACACACATACACATACACACACACATACACACACACATACCAGCTTCAATTTCAAGTTTTAATAAGGAGCAAAAGAAAAGATATTGTATATTTGCAAAGCTTAAGGTCAAACAAAAGCAGAACTTGAATGAAAGAGACTGTCAAGCTCAAAACGTATTAATAATTTCTATTCTTTAAAATAATTCTAAGATGTGTGCTTTGCAGTCAAAACTAACATTCAATATTTTATTAAAATACATTTAAATTCTTCAGAATTTAGCAGTCAAGAACTGGTTCAGCCTGAAGGAGTTTCAATTACTTTTTATTCCAAGTACAGCCGGAGGAGCTGTATCTATTACATCCTGTGTTGGATTTTCCATTGACCCACTTACTTACATGGCCAAGTAAATTTGCAGTGTGCATCGTGAATATGGAAGTAAATCTGTGTGAATATTGAATAGATACATAGGCAGATATATAGAGCTAATGTGTCTATGAATATATGCAGAAATAACTTTCATTGAAGGTAGATTAAGCCCCAGTCCACATGTTATCTTTAATTATGTTCCTGCTCTGCTTGCATTGAAATGGCTTGTAAAGGAGACACATGTTTGTCTCAAAATCTAGGAAATAACTCAATTAAATGTAAATTTAGACTGAATT
Source organism: Charina bottae (assembly GCA_023362775.1). Lineage (NCBI taxonomy): Eukaryota > Metazoa > Chordata > Lepidosauria > Squamata > Charinaidae > Charina > Charina bottae. Next base: position 232,641,074 of record JALMGJ010000002.1, on the reverse strand, counting down.
TAAATCTCTGCAATTCTGAATACCTGTCTTCCATCCATAAGCAGTTCCTCAACCTTAAAAAGTTCTTAGAAATACTGTATTTCCTAAAAACGATTGGACCCTTTTCCCTGTTAGTTCCCTAGTCTAGAATAGATAGAGCAGTCAAAATTAATATTGCTATCATTGTTTCCTTTCAAATATTCAAGGAGTTTCACATTATTTAATTATAATTATAATTTTTGTAATGCTTACAATTATTTTATTGCTAGTATCAATAAGTATTATTCTCATATTTCAAATATGTGGACTGAGAACAAGCTGTATGGTGAGCCATTTAGAAAGATGCTTTGTGAAGCAACTGAAGCGTCTTCCCGAATTCACTGCCCAAAATGTTGAGATATCACATCTTCTCAAAAGTTCATCCTTGTCATTTCAAAGGTTTCCTCCCATCATCTTAGCATGTGTGAAGACAATGAATGTTTGACACAGCCCTAATAATTAGTTAAAGCCAATTAGTAAGGCTGTGGAGTGACAGAAAACAGAGGATCCTGGATCTAGATCTTCAAAAGAGATTTGCTTTATTAATTTCCAGAGTTACACTAAATATTTGTTTAAGAACTTACATTATAAATCAAGTCCCATTTTAGTAAGTAGGACTATGAGAAACTTAAATTTTAAACTTTCACCAAATCAGTGAATCAAATTAATAAGTACTTTGAATTCATCCAAAGATTCAGGAGACTTTTGCTCATGTAAACAAACACCTTTTATTGAACTGAAACTTACAGAATTATTTAATCAGAATAATTAAATCTGATATAATCAGAATTCAAATTTGATCCAGTTGACTTGCATGCTTCTATTAATCTAGTGCTTACATGATTTTTGTCCTCCCACTCTGTAATATCATAAAAAACATATCCTCATGTCATTGGTCAAATATTGCTTCTCTGATCATTTTTATTTTTATTATTTCAAATTATATCCTTCCTTGATTGGCTTCCTGCTTCCTGGAGATACCAGATGATCAATCTGTAGCCATTCAAATTAGAATTAAATGAAAAAAAAATATGCTTTAAATAGAGATGGGCAAAATATTTATTATATATATATAATAAATAATATAAAAATATATATAAATAATATATATATTATCTCTAGATATTTTTGGACTACAATTCTAATAACTGTTTAACATAGTTATATTGTTTATCTGACACAACTAGCCTTTAGAACATATGGAAGGCCACATGTTGCCCATTCCTTATTTCACTAATTATAATTTAGTAGCTTTGCTTAAGCAGTTACTTTTCCTTATATGTCATGCTTGTGCCTACTAAAGTATCTCTCAAAATAATATTTGCTACTTTCCCATTTTTTTTCCACCTATTGGCTTATGGCCAGAACAAGCAATCTGTCATACTCGTGGTAACCCCGACTTCCGGCTGCTGCTTTGCAACGCCAGGTCGGTTAACAACAAGGCTCCCCTCATAAGTGATTTAATCGCGGAAGAGGGGGCAGACCTGGCGTGCGTTACCGAAACCTGGCTGGGCAATGAAGGGGGAGTTCCTCTTTCAGAGATGTGCCCACCCGGGTTTCGAGTATGGCACCAGCCGAGACTCCGGGGTCGGGGAGGTGGGGTGGCTGTTGTCATCCGAGAATCCCTGGTAGCCGTCAGGGGCCTTGCTCCACAAGTTTCTGGATGTGAGACCCTGTTCTTTAAGTTGGGTTCCCGTGAACAGTTGGGAGTGTTGCTACTGAACCAGCCTCCCTGCTGCGTAGCATCCTCCCTGCCCGAGCTGCTAGAGGCCGTCTCGGGGTTGGCGGTGGAGTTCCCCAGACTTATGGTTCTGGGGGACTTCAATCTGCCGTCCCTGGGACGGGCCTCTGAAGTGGCCCGGGAATTCATGGTCTCCATGGCGACCATGGGCCTGTTCCAGATTATTCAGGGCCCGACTCGAGACAGTGGCCTCACACCAGATTTAGTCTTCTTGTCGGAGCAATGGCAGTGTGATCTGAGGGAAGAACTACAGCTCTCCCCTTTGTCATGGTCAGATCACGCCCTGGTGACTTTGAGATTCTCATATGCCACCCCCCTCCACAGGGAGGCGGGACCTATTAGATTGGTCCGCCCCTGGCGACTGATGGACCCAGAAGGGTTTCAGAAGGAACTGGGGGTTATACCCAAGGATTTGCTGAACGGTCCAGCGGAGGCCCTGGCTGCTACCTGGAATAGGGAGGTAGCCAGGGCCTTGGACAAGATCGCACCTGTGCGGCCTCTCCTATCCCAGAGAACCCAACGCTCCCCATGGTTCACGGGTGAGTTAAGGGTTCTGAAAAGGATCAAGAGACGCCTAGAGCGCCGCTGGAGGAAGACAAAGACTGAATCCGACTGAACACAGGCTAGAGCCGCTGTTAAGGCCTACCTTGTGGCGGTAAGAGTGGCGAAACGTCAATATTTCTCCGCTCTTATTGCATCCGTGGAATGCCGCCCGGCGACCCTTTTTAAAATTACCCGATCCCTTTTGGGGAAAGGGCAGTCAGAAGTCCATCTGCAGGGTTGGGCCGAGGAATTTTCGAGGCATCTGCAGGATAAAATCGCTCGGATTCGCTCCAAGTTGGACTCAGCCTGAGGCAGAATCTGGAGAGACACCCAGGGAACGTACTCATCTTGCTATCTGGGAAAAATTTGACCCTGTTGGTCCTGAGAAAGTGGACAGAGTCCTCCGGTCTGTAAATGCCACCACCTGTCAATTAGATCCTTGTCCCTCCTGGCTGGTGAAAGCTGCCCGGGGGGTGACTTTTGGTTGGGTCCAAGCGATGGTAAATACATCCTTGAGTGAGGGGGTGTTCCTGGCTGCTTTCAAGGAAGCGCTGGTGCTCCCCCTCCTCAAGAAACCATCGCTGGACCCTACTATACTGGATAATTTTCGTCCAGTCTCCCACCTCCCCTTTTTGGGGAAGGTGGTTGAGAAGGTGGTGGCATTGAAGCTCCAGAGGATTCTGGAGGAAACGGATTATCTTGACCCCTTTCAGTCAGGTTTCAGACCAGGGCATGGGATGGAAACTGCATTGGTTGCGCTTATGGATGATCTTTGGTGGGAGCGAGATGGAGGCAGTGCATCCATTCTCGCTCTTCTTGACCTCTCAGCGGCATTCGATACTGTCGACCATGGTATCCTTCTGGGACGGCTCAGGGAGTTGGGGGTGGGTGGTGTGGTTTTACGCTGGTTCACCTCCTTCCTCCAGGGCCGATCCCAGTCGGTGTTGATAGGGAGCGAGAGAGCCAGCCCACGGGCCCTTCTTTGTGGGGTTCCGCAGGGCTCGGTACTCTTGCCGCTCCTTTTTAACATCTACATGAAACCGCTGGGCGAGATCATCCATCACCACGGGCTGAGGTATCATCAATATGCTGATGATACCCAATTATACATCTCTATCCCGGGTGAAGTAAGTGATGCAGTGACCACCCTGTCCAAGTGCCTGGGGGCTGTAGGGGTCTGGATGGGGAAAAACAGGCTTCAATTGAACCCTGGTAAGATGGAGTGTCTGTGGATTAATGGCCCCTCGGTTTCTGGGAATTTGTCATCTTTAGTTCTGGATGGGGTCGCACTTCCCCAGACAGACCCAGTGCGTAACTTGGGGGTCCTCTTGGACTCACGACTCCTGCTCAAAGAGCAGGTGGCAGTCGTGGCCAGGAGGGCCTTTGCTCAACTTCGTGTTGTGCGCCAATTACGCCCTTTCCTTGACCGAGAGGCCCTTCGAACAGTCACTCAAGCCCTGGTTGTCTCTCATATAGATTACTGCAATGCACTCTACATGGGGCTACCCTTGAAGAATATCCGGAAGCTACAGCTGGTGCAGAATGCGGCGGCACGGGCAGTTTTAGGTGCACCAAGTTCTGCACACATAACACCTCTGCTCCGTGAGCTGCATTGGGTGCCAGTTTGCTTCCGGGTCCAATTCAAGGTGTTGGTTATCACCTTTAAACCCCTGGCACGGGACCAGGTTATCTGAGGGACCGCCTCATCCCCATGACATCCTCCCGTCCCACCCGATCTGGCAGAGAGGGCATGCTGCGGACCCCATCTATGAAAGAATTCCACCTAATGGGGTCCCGGAGACGAGCCTTCTCTGCAGCGGCTCCTGCCCTGTGGAACATCCTTCCACCAGGGATAAGACAGGCCCCCTCACTCCTGGATTTTAGAAAAAAATTAAAAACCTGGCTCTGCGACCTCGCCTGGGGCAAAAAGGAAAGCAGTCAAACCTGGGGATGGCTGATTCCTTAGAGCCACCTTAGTTATTTAATTTTAACCATAGTCAACGTCACTTTAGAACTATCTGCCTCTTGGATTTTATTTTATTTTATTTTATTTTATTTTATTTTATTTTATTTTATTTTATTTTATTTTATTTTATTTTATTTTATTTTATTTTATTTTATTTTATTTTATTTTATTTTATTTTATTTTATTTTATTTTATTTTATTTTATTTTATTGTAATTTATTCTAATTCTATTTTTATCATAGTTTTTATTATATTTTGTGGATATTGTGTTGTGAACCGCCAAGAGTCCCTCCTTGAGGGGGAGGTGGGCGGTTATAGAAATTCAATAAATAAATAAATAAATAAATAAATACATAAACATGTATTTAAAAAGATCACAGTAGAATGTGGTAGTTTCATCTCACATTTTAACTATTAACATTTCCCTTGTCATGTTTAATATGTGAGCATTACACCTGAGCTTCCTGTCTTCTAGTTTCAACCTTAATGTGATTTAAATGAACCCTTTAATCCCATGCCACTTAATCTATATCATTCTTTTAAAAAAAGAAAAATGGTCTGAACACAAATAACATTCCACAGCATGATGAGATGACTAATTAGGGTGATCATCCACTTCTTCATATTATTAAGGGTCACCTTTCATAGCCTGTTTTTGTGGTCTTTGGATTTTTGGAAGAAAAGCACTCCAATGCTAAACACATTGTGTTTAAATCAATACATCTTACCTCTATGTAATGTGTTTAGAATTCAGTTGTGGATGAAATGCCTCCTTTCTGTGTCTTAGGACTATTTGTGTGCTTTAACGGTATGCTACAAACAAACCTTTAACACAAATCTCTCTCTCTTTCTCTCTCTCTCTCTCTCTGCATTAAATTTCCACTAAAATATTGTCTCATTAGAAAGAGGAGAATACAATGAGGAAATGCATTCTTTTAATACAATTAATGATTTTAAAGACTGACTATTCTAGAGATAAGGGATCTGACCAGCCTACCACGTGTTCTCCAACATGACAGTTCATAAATATCTTTAGATTAAATGAAGTTGCACATGAATGATAGCAGCACAGTAGATTAGAATATACAGACCTATACTTAGGTTATGCTTCATTTGGTACAAGTTAGGTCATCCCCATTTTCTGGAGGTTCCACTTGGGGAGAGGAAGAAGTCATCTCAATTGGGATGATCACAACATATAGGCTTTTAAGCAGAAGGTGATTATATCAGTTACTTACCCTGGCAGCTTGATACCACAGAAGATTGGCATATATATTGGATTTTCAAAGTATGAAATTATCCTTTGGCCAGAATGAGCAGAGGAGGGAAGGGCAAAGTTGTATAATTATCTGATGCATTAAAATTCTTGTGGGATTTGTACCCAACATGCTGCTGAAGGACCAGAATCTAAGTAATCCCCTTTTCAGTCCTAATTGCCATTTTTTCCCCTTAATATACATGAACACTTGCCCAGGTTTCAGATATGGCAACCAAATTCACATTATCAACATAAGTATGAAAACATTTGTACAAACCAGATAAGGAAAAAAAAAACACATGCCAGTGCTACTGGGAGATCAGCTATGTGAATGATGCTATGGAATTTCTGATTAGAAAAGAAAGTTTCTGGTTTCGGCTCAATAGTATCAATTAATTTACTTTTAGGGAACCCTATAAAATCAATGAGAACAATAGGAATGGCTCCTATGCTTCATAAGAACATGACTGAGGTACAGCTGAAGGAAATGACATCCTGCAACAGGAAATAGGACATGTTGCAACTTTCAGGGTTGTGTGGTGCAGGGTGATTCAGAGTACTGTAATCCAATGAAGAATATCATACTGCACTAAAGTATATATTATATAATGTATTATACTATATTAGTGTATACTATAATATATATTAATAGTATAGTATACTGTATACCACATTACACTATATACTATTTTATATGTAATTCTTTTTGACTACTAGAGGTGAATAACATTTGAAAAGCTCTTCTTAAACTAACTTCAACAGGCTTTGGAATTCAAGCACAAAGTGTCAATAGGATTCCTTCCTTTGTTGTATGATGTTAGATCCTATCATCACTGTTGAGTCATTTTATTGTTTGTTTCTTTATTCATTCAATTTTAGCCCCACCCAACTCCACACTAACTCTGAGCAGTTCATCAAGGCCATTAGAGAGTTCTGGTATGTCTATTTGATGAGTCTTTGATGCTTATCAATTTCTAGGAATTATTTGGCTTTATTATTAATTATAGAGGTAAACAACATTTACATACCATTCATAAGAGACAATAGAAAAGCCAGAAGATCAGAACACCTCTTTGCCAGCAATCAACAAGATAGGCAAAGATTAACATCAAGATTAGCAGCAGAGGAGCAATCAAACAACACAATAGACCCTAATCAAGGAACTATTAACTCAGTCAATCAACCAAGCAGCAAACAACAGCCCAACCAAGGAACTACCAAGGAGAGTACAACACCCCCACCAACACAAGCAGAACAAGCCATGGTATATATACAGAGAGGAAGTCCCACTCCCTTTTCGCACTGAAGATGTTGCCTAGCCTGGCAATGAAATGTCTGCAAGAAAACAACAAGGCTCAGAGAGCACCAAGGACTCCACAGTTCAACCCTGAGCTACAAATATTCTCTTCAGTTGTTACTGTTCTGTCTCTGTCGAGTAACTGTGCTTCTTCAAGAAAAAAATATTGATTCAAGCTGAAGACTTGTCAATGGGCCATGAGTTCAATTATACTGCTATGGGTCAGAAACTCAGACTGCTTGTTTCTGCAGCAGTAATTTCATCTTTCCTTCGACTTCACTTACAGGAACCTCTCAAACTTCAAAAGGAACTCTGCCACTTGCTCAGGGGAGAGGACTCTGTACAAGTTGGGTTTCTTTAATTTAAGTCAGGAGTTACATTCTATTTATTTCATTGCAGATAATGTTATATCCTGGATGCAGTTCTATAGTAGAAGGTACTTTCCTTAGAAGGACAGTAAGAATTAATAGCTTGGTCTTAGTACGTATGTAATTTTTAAGTAAAATTACCTAAGAAACATTTATGAGAGACATTCACTTATCAATGGCTTTAGATCTAGAAGAGATTTATCACTATCTTCTGTTCTTTCCTATGCTCATAACTGGTTAATTGTAATTATGGTATGGGCTTCCTAAAGATATTGTAATAGCAACAAATTTAGTCAGTTTCAAAAAGGAATTAGACAAATTCATGAAAAAGCTATAATATAATGGCTATAACACAAATAAAAATTCTGCAATAGATGAATAGATGGATGGATGGAAAGATGATAGATACAGTAGGTAGGTAGGTAGGTAGGTAGGTAGATGATAGATAGATAGATAGATAGATAGATAGATAGATAGATAGATAGATAGATAACACATACACATACACAGACATCACTATCAATTTCCTGGAACAAGCAACATTATGCAAACACAGGGGAAAAAATAAGAAGTAAGCAAAAGAAAGTAAAATTAGAAGATAAAAGAAAAGTTAGCTGAATATAATTTATAACAACTCTTTTCATTATATTTCTCCATATCATTCTACCTTTACAAACCATCGTATCCGATACATTTCATACAGTGCCTTTTGTTTTTTAAACACATACCCAAACAAAACAAAAGCCATACACCCCCCAAAAGTGAAGAGCAATAACAGCAACAGCAACAGCAACAACAACCTCAAAAATTAGGTACTCCAATTATAAATTGATTCCCCAACTATCCTTTTTCTCACACACTTACACATTTACTTTCTATGTCACTTACACATAGAAAGAAGAAATGCCCAAATTAATTCTCTCCTTCCAGTACAAAAGACAAAAAAGAAGGGAGGAAAAAACAGGAGAAAGCTGGAATAAGGGGAAAGAGAGCTGGGAAGAAAAGGGAAAGTGGTGAAAAAAACTGGATGAAGGTGAAGAGAGGGGGAGGAGAGGAGAGGAGAGGGAAGGGGAGGGGAGGGGAGGGGAGGGGAGAGATCCAATTTAGAGCTTAAAAAATGGATTAAAATCCACTAGGAACACAGCAGCTCCAAAGTAAAAGTTCATCTTCGAGCTATTGTTCAGTGGCATCCACATTATTCAGCATAAATATGTGCAGCCATATGAACCTTTTGTTCCAGAATGTAAGATGAGCCTTGTCAAATCACAGATAGTGTCACCTTAGACATGAAAACTGGCTGGGTGACTTTGGGCCTCTCACTCTCTCTCAGCCCAACCCACCTCACAGGGTTGTTGTGGGGAAAATAGGAGGAGGAAGGAGTATTAGGTATGTTCCCCACCTTGAGTTATTTGTAAAAAATAATAAAGGAGAGAGAGAGAGAGAGATCGAGAGATCATCTCAACTTCTTCACAGGTAAATATGGTCCTATTTTAGGATCAGAGGCAACAGTGGTCTACTTATAGGCTTCCCATAGGAATCTAATAAACCATAACGGAATTAGAATAGGAAAAATAGAAAATAAAATAGGAAAACTAGTCAGATCTATAAGTCAGATCTAGAAGAAGTATTTTTATGCTCTTGTATTAGCTTGCACAGTTTAAAGAAATTGTGTCTGGGGTAAAATGTGGACAGAATGTATTAGTATTAAAAGTTCACCTAGTCTTAGTGAAACTTATTTGTTATGAATTCACAATATATATCTCACACTATTTAACATCATTTTGCAGGGTCACCCTCAAATATCCTTGCCTTTGTATTTTTCATTATTTCCTGGAACCTTGTATTTGAAGCAAGATGATTTTGGGATTGCTTTGGTAATTTCAAGGGCTGCTTTTTGAACTCTCTCATTTGATCTTACATGCCAGCCTTTTATTTCATAAACTTTGAGCTTCCGGTGCACCTGGTGAAGAATAATTGCAGTGATGCCTCCTCAAGGGCTAAAGATAATTGCTCTTTTTCTGCTACCTTATGGCTATTACTCAGGTACATTTTATCATTTTAGTATTCTGCTGATACTCTATACTTGAAAAATGAGGCCTTTTATGACTTTTTGCTCTAATATTCCCTTTATTCATTGTTAAGTTTAATATAGAAACAATACAAATTGTCACACTACTTAAAACTGCTCAAATTCACATATTCCCTCATAGTATAAATAGCCATTTAACCATATAAATAGCCATAAGGGGCGTGGTGGCTCAGCGGGTAAGACGCCAGGCTTGTCGATCGAAAGATCGCAAGTTCAGAGGCTCGAATCCCTAGCCCTGCATGCGGAGTGAGCTCCCGCACTAGCTCCAGCTCTTGCCAACCTAGCAATTTGAAAGCATGCAAATGCAAGTAGATTAATAGGTACCACTTCGGTGGGTAGGTAACAGCGTTCCGCGTGTGTCATGCAGCCACATGACCGTGGAAGCGTCTTCGGACAACGCTGGCTCTTTGGCTAACAAACGGAGATGAGCACCGGCCCCTAGAGTTGGACACGACTGCACAACTGTGCGGGGGGAACCTTTACCTTTACCTTATAAATAGGCATTAATTTCCAAGGCAGCTAGCCAAATAAACACAAGCCAAAGAAGACCAGTGATAAGACTCTTAGGCTCCCTCCCCCATCTACTGAGTGGGTCAGGAAGCAAGGTCATGGCTTAGAAACAGTGCCATCCAATGGTGTCCTGGATTTCACTGCTTTTGTCAGAACGACAAGAGCAGCTTCCTGGTGTTACACCACAAACTCCACCCCTTTGGAACACTGCCACATGCATATAAAAGTGTGAGGCTTGTGTCATGATGCCACCATACTGCTTTCATTGGGCTGACCCATCTCTCCCTTTCCTTCCAATATCTGTTCATACTGATGGAATCCACTCAGTGGTGTCCCTGGAGGGTGGGGACTGTCAAAAAAGTCAAGGTGGTGGCGGCAGCAGTGTGCTTGAAGCAGGCTCCTTGATATGTCTGTGTAACATTGATACACCAAAAAAGGGGGTGGGGTGTCTCAATTGTGCTTTCATCTTGACTTTTTTCACCCTTCCCACTCTTGGATGTCACTGATTCCACTAGAACGAGATAGGTGACAATTGGGCCAGGGCACTCAATCACAAGAGCTTGACTCTCCTTCCAACCCAAGGGCTAAATGTGGATGAGGCCAAGAGAAGAGGAGCTATTTGGAAGTTTTCCAAGCAGACCAATGGAAAGCCTCACACTTTTTCCTTTTCATAGACTGCATAGTGCTTGGATGGTGATTGAGACTCAGATACAAGATAGTAGTTAGCTTCTACAGGCCAAAGAAAGTGTTCTCCCCCTTCCTTTCATACAGTATCCCTTGACATTTTTTGCCAACTCAGTATGTCAATGAGCCAGATCAGCTTCACAGCAGTAATGTAGTAATGACAATATATATCCTTGTCAAAGAATCATTATATTCAAAATACTTACTTCCTAAATTTTTTTCTCAGCTGAGTTCAGAACTAATGGGTGGAAAAAGAGAGGGAAGCAGAGCTGAGACTGCAAATAAAGAAGTCAAGCCATGACAAATGAGTTTGTTGTTCTTCCATCATGTTATAATATTTATGAACTGCTAGTTTTCAGTATCTTTTGGAATCAACTCAATTGGACCCCACCGCTCCTTAAAACACTGGCAGGGGTGTGTGTCTTGCTAATCCTTTAGACACATTTAGCATTTTGTTCTTTATCTAACATCCCCCATGGCATGGATTTCACATATCCATGCAACTGTTCAGTTTCCAGAAGTCTGAACTAGATAGTGAGTATATCTGTCTTGCATGGTTGCCCCATCACATGAATGTGCCACCAAGCATTTCTGGAGGGTAGAAGTGGGCAACGTTATCCACTTCTGCCCCCAATCCTTCACAAATGTAACTCCTGCCCATGTTTTCCTTCTCCACATTTTGCTGTGCCAGCTCTAATGTTGCTGTCCAGTTCGCTTGCTGCACTTTAGTTTCTTCTAAGCTGCAGTTTGATTGGTTACGGTGCAAATTGGCAGGAACAACCTTTCAGTGGTCTCCACCATGCAGTTTTCTTATCTTTGTTGCAGCTACTGTTACCAATGTAGCATAGTGATTATAATACAGGTACTCCTCATTTAGCAACTGCCTCGGACAGCAACCGTTCACAATTACAACGGTGATGAAAAAGTAACTTTACGACCAATGCAAACAGCTGCCACTACTGTATTCATTTCAATGTGTATTCCCCATTGTGTGCCTGCTTACTCTCTTGTAATCCTTTCCTCTCCAATAAATGTAAATACAAACATTAATTCCCTTCTTGCTAATTATCCCAGTGCTGGGTCAGCATTCCAAACGGCAGGGAGTGGGGTAACAAGGGCTATAAGATTTGTCCTTTTACCCAGCTTCCTTGTGAGTCAAGTTCTGGAAACATTCCCTGCTGTTTTGACTCACCCAGCTGTTTGGAGTCACATCCTTCTGACGCTGTAAAGCAAAGGAAAACAGAAGTAAACTTGTAAGCGCAGTCACAGTCGCATGATTTTCACTTAGCGACTGGTTGCTAAACAAGGACTACCTGTACTTACTTCACATGCAGAGGGTTGTTCTTTATTCATTCAGTCGCTTCTGACTCTTCGTGACTTCATGGACCAGCCCACACCAGAGCTTCCTGTCAGCCGTCGCCATTCCCAGCTCCCCCACGGTCGAGTCTGTCACCTCCAGAATATCATCTATCCATCTTGCCCCTGGTCGGCCCCTCTTCCTTTGCCTTCCACTTTCCCTAGCATCAGCATCTTCTCCAGGATATCCTGTCTTCTCATTATGTAGCCAAAGTACTTCAGTTTTGCTTTTAATATCATTCCCTCAAGTGAGCAGTCTGGCTTTATTTCCTGGAGTATGGACTGGTTTGATCTTCTTGCAGTCCAAGGCACTCTCAGAATTTTCCTCCAACACCACAGTTCAAAAGCACATATCTTCCTTCACTCAGCCTTCCTTATGATCCAGCTCTCACAGCCATAGGTTACTATGGGGAATACCATTGCTTTAAGTATGCGGACCTTTGTTGTTAGTGTGATGTCTCTGCTCTTAACTATTTTATCAAGATTTGTCATTCCTCTCCTCCCAAGAAGTAGACGTCTTCTGATTTCCTGGCTGCAGTCAGCGTCTGCAGTAATCTTTGCACCTAGAAATACAAAGTCTGTCACTGACTCCACTTTTTCTCCCTCTATTTGCCAGTTATCAATCAAGCTGGTTGCCATAATCTTGGTTTTTTTGTGGTTTAACTGCAACCCAGCTTTTGCACTTTCTTCTTTCACCTTTGTCATAAGGCTCCTCAACTCCTCCTCACTTTCAGCCATCAAAGTGGTATCATCTGCATATCTGAGATTGTTAATGTTTCTTCCAGTGATTTTAACTCCAGCCTTGGATTCCTCAAGCCCAGCACAGGATAGGAACAGCTTAAGGGTGCCGTTCATATGTTCCATGAGACATTGACCCTTTAAGAAGATGGTTTTCAGCTCTATCTAGTTCATATATAGGTTAATGCATTTTATTCAGAATAGTCTGAATGAGATTAGTGTTTCTCATACATTCCCTTTTAATCATTTCCCATTTGAGAATAGTACAACAAAATATTCCAGAAGCATTGTTAACTTATATGTCCTTTGAAGAATGTTTTGTGTTGTATTGTATGGTACTTCAGAGCTGGGGTGGTGTAATTGAATTTTTTCCCTGCATTTTGTGAAGTATTTGGTATGTTTGCATTGTTATATCTTGCTTATGGCAGCTCACTGTTAAAACTGGGCAATATAACATTTGTATATTAAGATACATCACTAATCAGGATATTCTTTAAATTTCAGTAACATCGCAAATAAGGAAAATAATAAAAACTAAAACCAGTTATAATAATAGCACGAGACATACAACTAAAGAAGTATTGAAAATTTAACCATAAAATGTGCAAGAATATGCTTCCTGCCTTGTTTGTAGGAATACTTTTTGTCTACATATAACTTTTTAAAAAAAAATACCAATATGGTTAGCACTTCTGATAAATGTCAACTATCTTTATTACATTTCCTTCCACAGCACTGTTGGATTTTTTAAATCTTGTTCTGAAGGTAGTGTTTCATACTTCATTGCTCCATAAATATTGCACTTAAATAAGAAATCAGAATATATGATTATGCAGCATAAAGATGCAAAGTTCACTCAAAATCCAGAAAATCTTAGAAAAACTATGCCAGATTATATTATGGATGCTGATAACATCAAACTGCTTTCTGCTTACTAAGAAGGGGATAACTTTCACATTTTGATAGTCACAGAGAACAAGTCACACATTACATGGAAGTTTATAAATCTTACATTTTTTACTTGTATATTTGCTTGCCTGCATTTCTTCAAAAATCAACCTCATCCCCCTCCAATTTGTATCCCTTGCAAAACAATCTAACTCTTATTTATAGAGTTACAATAGCAGTATGTAGTGGATTATGCTTGCCTATATTTATTTTATTAAATTACTTATAATTAGTTAACTTTCAGCCCAAAAGTCACCTCCAAGGAAATAAATCACAAAGAGTAGAAAACGTCTTTATAGCAACTTGAATATAACAGAGTTATGCTACTCAAAATTCATATTTGTGAAGGATTGAAAGAGCTAACTAAGCAAGGAAGAAGCCAGACTAATCTACATTTGGAGGCAGTTCTGCAATAATTCCATTACTCAGAATTTACAATACAGCAGAACATCCAAAGTAGATCCTAATACAGAGCTTTCCAAACTTTTCATGTTGGTGACACACTTTTTAGACATGCAACATTTCGCGACAAACTCTTACAGCTGGGCACAAGGCAGGCACTAGGACCTGTGCGGAATCACAGCAGGTTTGGAGTCAGCAAGGCATAAGGCAGGCACTAGGACCTGTGTGGAAGCTAGGAGGCAGCAGCAGCCGCGACACACACAGACAATATAGCCCACACACTAACGTGTCCCGACACACAGTTTGGAAAGCTCTGTCCTAATAACATACCTGAGAAAGTCATCTTTCAGATATCCTGACCGCAGGCCATTTAGGGTTGTACTGTATAGGTAAAACCCAGGCCAGTATTTTATATGCTTGAAAACAAGGGAAAGTTTCCTGTAAGAGAACTTGGGAGAAATTAAAAGAAAATGTATGTAGTTTAGGTAAATCAGAATTAAATATATGCTTCTTGGAAGCATCATGTTTGCATTTGGAGATTGTTTTAAACTCAGCATTACTTCTGGAGAATCAGGTATTCACTGTAGCCTACAGTGCCTTTTGCTCACTTTTGGCTGGAATAGACAAAACTGCCTATCATGAGTCATGCCTTAATTACCTTCCATTTAGATTATGCATGTTCTTCTGCAGATACAATTAGTTTGGTTATTTGCAATTATGCAGTGCACTTCTTCTTAATTGGCAATGTTATACTTTTAACTGAGTGTGGGTAAAAGGGGCGTGGTGGCTCAGCGGGTAAGATGCCAGGCTTGTTGATCGGAAGATCGCAAGTTCAGAGGTTCGAATCCCTAGTCCCATGTGATAGAGTGAGCTCCTGCACTAGCCCCAGCTCTTGCCAACCTAGCAATTCGAAAGCATGCAAATGCAAGTAGATGAATAGGTACTACTTCGGTGGGTAGGTAATAGCGTTCCGCGTGCGTCATGCCGGCCACATGACTGTGGAAGCGTCTTCGGACAACGCTGGCTCTTCAGCTAACAAATGGAGATGAGCACCGGCCCCTAGAGTCGGACACGATTGCACAAATGTGCGGGGGGAACCTTTACCTTTACCTTAAAATTGGGAGGAGGGGGGAATGATAGGCCTGTGTGAAGTTTTGAATGATTGTTTCACCTCAACAAAGCTTTGAATGAAGCTGCTCCTCAAAGCTACTCTGCAAAGCAACAATTGTCCCCTTCTAAGCCCAAAGCTTCTAAGTCCAAAGAGAAGCAACCACACAGCTTGTGCTATGTGAGAAGGCTAGGGGACTTTTCCTTTAACAGTGGCCAATATGCCTTTCAGGTAAATAGTTCTGGTGCAGGTTATGGAGAATCCCATAGTGTGTGCCAGGAGTAGCCATCTGAAAGCCCCCTTGGTCATAGCAGCCTCTGTGTAGGCTACAGGAAATCTCACAGCATGCACTTGAAACACAGGCATGCACTTCTAATAGAAGCTATTGACCCTTTACCTAGTACCAGTACAGAATTGATTGGCTTATGGCAAAAGTGAAGTTTTGAAGCCAGATGTCCCAAGACCACAGCCAGGAGAGTTTCTTGGAACTTGCCTTGCTTTAAATTGCGTATTGCAGAAGACATGTGCTATTCACCATTCTTCTGTATTAAATATTCAGAGATCTAAGAGAATATTCCCTTAGCATGCACCTCTCCCTTCCCTGTTTAAAAAAAAGGAGTCAAACTAATTGAAAATAGATTGTAAACAACTAAAATACCAGTAGGGTTTCATTCTCCAACCTGATGTTACATGTGGTGGTAGCAAATGTCACTCACTTATTATAGTATTTCTTTATCTAAAGCTTCATTACACAAGCCCTAGAGTGAAAGCATTTAGGCCCAGCTGTCATTTCTGAACCATTTCTACATGTAAAGGTTCCAAGTTCAAATCCCATGCTTGGATCTAATTTCTTGTGCCAGCCAACATTGGAAGAAATTTATAGTGATTGTGCCATATTGAGTTTGCACTGTCCCCAGTGGTATATGTGAAGAATTATCCCCAGAAATAAAATTCTGCCTTTCATATATTTGATGCCCAATTTTCCTAACCTTTCTTTATTTTTATCTTGGTTAGGATTTCATGGGTTATCATCTGGGTAACTCAATTAATTTTGAAATTAGTTTGGCATTATTGTCCCATTTGTGCAAACAGAAACTATAGATATTTTGTGATGTATAGTTCTATGAATGCCTAACTTTGTAAGATCCTATATAATCTAACCTCCTCGGATTATCATGTTTGTAAAGTCTTGAGCCTTTGACTCAATTAATGAAGCACCCCTCTCACTTGAAATATACTGTATATTGGCTATGTTATATAGGATATTTTTCAGTGTTTTCCTAATGTCAGATTTAGTTAGGGCTACCTTCAGTTAGCCAGTTAGTTAGTTAGTTAGTCAGTCAGTTAGTCAAAGGGGCATGGTGGCTCAGTGGGTAAGACACCAGGCTTGTTGATCAGAAGATCGCAAGTTCGGAGGTTCGAATCCCTAGCCCTGCGTGCGGAGTGAGCTCCCGCACTAGCTCCAGCTCTTGCCAACCTAGCAATTCGAAAGCATGCAAATGCAAGCAGATTAATAGGTACCACTTTGGTGGGTAGGTAACAGCGTTCCACGCGTGTCATGTGGCCACATGACCGTGGAAGCGTCTTCGGACAACGCTGGCTCTTCGGCTAACAAACGGAGATGAGCACCGGCCCCTAGAGTTGGACACGATTGCACAAATGTGCGGGGGGAACCTTTACCTTTACCTTACCTTCAGTTAGAGTGAGTAGCTGGAGAAATGGGAGATTTTCATTGCATCCTATAGTTGGGCTAAAAGGCAGAATCTTACCAAATCTTGGCTAGAAGAACAAAAAGTGATTCCACCTTTATTTGTTTTGTTCTTTCTTCCCTTCTATCTTTCTGTTGCCTGTCAGCTGGCTCTGAAACACTAGAGAAACAAACAAAAGTATATTACTGACTTTCAATTCCATGCGTCAGAAACTAAGGCTGGGCAAAGCATTTGAAAGAGACATTCACGAAGTATTTTATTTTAGTAGGAACAAAGCATTTTCTCCTTGGAGCATCAAAACAACTGTGCCTTTTGCAATGTTCACATGGCTGCTTTAAAGGTTGTCCTGGGTTGTCTGCATGTGCACACAGACAACACTTCTTCTGGGACTCTCAGCAAATGCAGAGGCTATGCATGCATATATGCAGAGATAGCCAGATAAAGCCTTAGAAAAAAGCCTTACAAATCTTCCAAAGATGTGGCTGCTTTAATGTTTTGAGGACAGTGCTTTGTTTGTGCTAACGTGCTTTGCAAAGTGTCTCCTTCGAATGCTTTGCACAACCATAGCAGAAATCAGGGTAGCACTAGCTGAATTTTGTATAGTTTCCCTATACCAGGACTACAGTTTGAGAAACTTCCTAGAATAGTAAAATGTTTTGGGGCTCCCAATGATTCCTACTCACCTAGGTTGGTCAATAGGCCACCTGTAAGAAAATTGAAATTTACCAAAGGTTGAACGTATCATGTACATTCTTTGCTACTGTATATGTTAAGTTCCCTTTTCCCCCAGGTCAGTATTGTATCGAAACCAATCTTACTTAACACAGTCAGTTCACCTCTTATTTCATTACCTCCTTATATATAAAGTACACAACATGTAAGCAGGAAGAGCTATAAGGTCTTTCTTGTTTTAGCTAGTACCCTGCCTTGAAAACCTGGTTTTCTTGGTTCTGGCATGTTTTGTGGCTCAAATACCACCTCTCATAAATATCCTCCTTCCCCATCATAATTGCTGCATTTATCTAATGATTTAGTTATGAGAATTGAAAACAAGAACCATTTTGGGTATGTTGGAAGAAGCGTGACCTTGATGAGGTATAGTAGGTATAGTATTTGTGCATAGGGTTAAAGCAGAGCTTTCCAAACTGTGTGTGGCGACACAAAAGTGTGTCGCCACACACAGCGTGGTGTGTCGCCACACCACCCAGAAGCGGCGGCGCGCACGTGCACAGTGGCCGCCATGCACGCGCGCGCAGCCGCACACCCCCCGCACCACCACTGTGCGCACGCGCCGCCGCACGCCCCCCCCGCGCTGCCGCCACCACCGGCATGTCACCAGCGGCAGCACTTTGGAAAGCCCTGGGTTAAAGGGTTTATGCACACGCATGAGAAAAGAACTTTGGGTGTCACTGAGATTTTTTTCCCTGTATCCACTCCTAATATTGTCTGCAGAAGAATATGGGCTATTTGTACACAGAAGCTGATAGCCGGATGTTACAACAGTTCCTTGAATCTCAGCCACTGCCTTTAATGTACATTACATACTGAAGACTCTATAACTGTATGTTCAAATATGGCTCTTACAAATAAGCCCTAAACCAGTTTTTAATTTTCCGCTGGCAGTACAAGTGTACACATGAAGATTTATAAGTATCTCATTTTTATGGAAGGGGTAAAGAGAAAGAATAAAAGGAAAAGGCCACAATAGTAATGTCTGAAAATGTGCTGAGACGGAAATAATAAATCTAGTTGTATTGAATACAGATAAAAGCCAACGTTTGAATTGGATAGGTTGACCACAAATACCAAAACAACGTTCTGCAAATGTGATTATTGCCTTTAAGGAAATGACAATGAGCCCTAAAGAAATAAAAGAATATTTCACCTTTCTGGATTTTCATGGATGGTTTTAAACAAGATAACACACACTTTATGACGTACTCTAACAATATTATTAGTGAATGAGCACTTTAGTGATGGTAACATTCTAAATTGGATAATAAATTGGCTGAGCAGTCTTGCCAATGGCAAAAGTAAAGTGGTAAATGGATACAGATGGAATAAAATGGTGACAAGTGAATTGTCAATAGGACCTGTGTTCAATCTAATCTAATTCATATGCTACAACTGGGCATAGCTAACATCCTAAAGCAATTCTGCAGGATCTCAGTAATTGGCAGAGTTAAGATCTATTGTATTTCACCATATCTTAAGTGAAATCTTACAGTTCTCTACAACATAAGGATATTTGAATGTTAGGATCTGCAGTGCATACCTGGCATACAACATTGCTATAAATAAGTACTAGAAATATGTTTCTTTTTCCCAGTTCGTAACACTAGATTCATTTACAAGCAATTAAGCTCATATTTCAGTCCTTGGAAATACCAGGAACACCCCTGATGCTTGCATTCTATTTGTTGTTAAAGTAAAATATTTCAGTGCTGTTTCTTATGTTTATCTATGATATCTGAGTTATTTAAATGCATTTTAAAACAAATTATGTTATAATAGGACAATTGATTAATATTATCAAACAAATTCTAACTGAAACACAGCATCCTTTCTCTATTCTTTCTGATTGGTGATTAGCATGACCATATTTGCTTGCCAAAATCTATGAACTAGACCTCCATATTCCATATTCTCTTTTTGTTGTCAGTAGTTCATGTGCTCCACACATTTGTTATCTAACCAAAGTATCATATGCACAATGGACCTCTACAAAGCTTTAGATCACAGCCAAAGCCTATATAACAATTTCAAAAAGAGGTAATGTTGAATTGGATGTTGTAGAACCTCTGTTCATAAAAGCTGCGGCATCTTGCCACCTCTTTCATTCCACAACAATTGTAGTTATTTGTCCATAGGAATGTAATGAGGACTTTGGAAAACTGTTTAGAATGACACAGTGAATAACTTTACTGTTTATCTTGATCAAGACTAGAAAAATAAGAATCTTAAAGGACTATCCTTAGCTGACTGAAGAAAAGAAGAAAGAAATACTAGGGCATTGCTTGATCTTTACAAAGATAAGGTGGAAGATAAAGAATTGATAATTACATTGGATTTAGAGAAGGGAAGAAGACTAATCCAAGTTGGTCTGCACTAGTGCTACCAAATCTAACATCCTGCCAACAGAGGGCGGCATAATTCCAGCAAATCTGAAAAAGACATCTTACAGGAAAGGTGAAAGTGACCAGATCAAGGACATAGTGTAACAAAGCACCAAAAGAAACTATTCATTTACAATATTACATTCTGTTTTGATAACATTTGGTATTAACTTCTGAAATTTTATTGCCCACATATAGCAATGGAAAAAGTTATAGCTAGCATTTCATAAATTGTAGAGTGCAAAATGCAGTCATGATATACTTTTTTTTTAAAGCAACAGTTCCTTTGAGTTGACTCCTGTTGACTTGTGGAAATTTTGAAATAGGTTTTTCAGCAACAGCATGGAAGAGGTTTGCCATTGCCTTCTTCCAGGATCCCCCCAATCCCATTTCCAGTTTCACCTAAAGCCCTGGTATTCCTTGGAGGACTTCCATCCAAACATGAACCAGGCCCAGCCCTGCTTAGGTTCTAGCCCAGGCAGGGTCAATCAGGTAAGACTGTATTCTTTTATTGCCCACTTATTATACAGAAATTGTCTCCCTGTGTAAGCCAATGTTAAGTTTGCTCCTACTAATTATCCTATGGTAAATACAGCTTTAATGATTACAGGCTTCCCTCAGAGCAGATGTTTCCTGAACAGTTTGGTATGTGTGTTATCTTTTCCGAAACTGCTTTTACAACTGTCTCCAACAAAAGGTTATATTATGTTACAGTCAGTTTTAGTAAAAAGCTTTCCCACAGCTGGTTTTGGAATTCCAGCAGGGGAAGAAAGTAGCCTGTCTTTCAATTGATTTGTTCATCTATCGAATCTCCATCCCTGTTAGACATCTATGCTAATCAGTCTTTGAATATAAAGGTAAAGTAGAAATCATGTCACAGCATAGTACAGTCATATCACACCACATCACAGCAAGTAACATCAATCATTTTTCCTAAGCATCACCCCACAAAACCTTGGATCTAGGTGTGAAGCTCTCTCCCTTCCCCAGTTCTATCTCTGTGTTCACTTTGTACGCATCTCTTTCCACAAATCCAAGGTATTCCATGTGTTCAGAATCTTTTTTATGAAAAGGTGGCAACTAATTCCCCTTCAGTGTTATGAGACTCAGATACATTGAAACTTCTATTATGTGATGGCCTAGATAGAAATGTTAATCGTAAGTCCTCCAGCTCTGGGTCAATCTCCCTAGACAGCCATAGATTAATTATGGATTACTGGTATAAATAAATAAATCCTTATTCAGCAAGGAACATTTTGTACATTTAAATTAATTGCTATTTATTTGCCATAGCCCATCTTTCTAAGCTGGGCTTATGTGAAGTTAAATAACTGATCAAGAAACCCAAACTGAACTACTGACATGTAGTTTGACATTACATAATAAAGAAATAAAATCAATATACACTGTATTAAATAGTGGATTTCAATAATTTTTAATTTTTAAATTATGCTTGTCCACTGTCTTTTGTGACCATGCATACCAAATCAATAGTTATAGGCATACACAAACACAGAGATAGAAACACTCAGGAATATGTGGCTACATTTAAAAATCTAACATACAGCCTGGTTTACAATCTAGTGAAGCCACAGAATTTGTACGTAAACTAGATTTGCCTCATTGAAGTCAGTAGCCAGGCTGAGTTGAAATTCAGAAAAATGAACCACAAAAGAGACCTAAATTAATCCTAATGATTTTAGTTTAATCAGATTGCTCATCATTGCATTTAATTGTTTGTCTCATCCACTTAATGGTGTTGACTATACAAGCAATGTGGGAAAAAGTGGAAGGAGGCACCAACTGAAATTGCAAAAAGACAAAAACATTCTTACAAATTGACAAGGAAATAATAATAATAATAATAATAATAATAATAATAATAATAATAGGTTTTTGTCTAATACATTTCAGAATATTTGATGTTCCATCACAGTCTTTCATCAAATACTGCTGGTTGTAAACAAAAGACGTCATTCAAGTTTGTTGAAACCAAGAACAGTCGTTCCTCTAAGTGAGGGAATAATTCTAATAAATTGGGACTCAAAAATTGATATGAACTTTTTTTTTGTTCTCTGCACTAGCAATTATAGCAAAATACATTGCATTCTGCAATGAAGTATTCATATACTTAAGTAGAAATGTCTTCTTAATTTATACTACTTGCTCTATTGTATGTATTGGCACCTAAACTTGTACTAAACAGTTCACAATACTGAAATGTCAAAGATGTTTCACATATTCTTATTTTCAAGATAAAATTATGCTCGGTGAGTACATGAAAAGAGGAATATAAACTTATCTCAGACAGCTATATGCTCATTAGAATGAGTGAACAAAACTCTATGAGCGTAATTGATTGTATATATTCTT
The DNA here is from genome assembly GCA_023362775.1 of Charina bottae. NCBI lineage: Eukaryota > Metazoa > Chordata > Lepidosauria > Squamata > Charinaidae > Charina > Charina bottae. The sequence goes on along the minus strand of JALMGJ010000002.1, from coordinate 232,618,850 downwards.
GCATATATTCCTGCGTGCGGAGTGAGCTCCTGCACTAGCTCCAGCTCTTGCCAACCTAGCAATTCGAAAGCATGCAAATGCAAGTAGATTAATAGGTGCCACTTCGGTGGGTGGGTAACAGCGGTCCACGTGTGTCATGCGACCACATGACCGTGGAAGCATCTTCGGACAACACTGGCTCTTCGGCTAACAAACGGAGATGAGCACCGGCCCCTAGAGTCGGACACGACTGCACAAATGTGCGGGGGGAACCTTTACCTTTACCTTTTTATTCTTGCATAATATAAAGCACTGAGATTCAGCACAATCATATCCTGTGAGAAACTCTACCCACTTTCTTCTGATTCCATTTGGGTCCTATCTATTCTTATTTGCTGTAAATTTATGAGATGAATATTTTAACATAGGGAAAACTAAAAATGAGAAGAACACATAATCTACCAATCAAAGAGAATATCCGTAGCTCAGGGTTGAACTGTGGAGTCCTTGGTGCTCTCTGAGCTTGGTTGTTTGCTTGCAGACGTTTCATTGCCAGGCTAGGCAACATCTTCAGTGGTAGAAGGGAGTAGGGTTTGCTCTCTGTTTATATACAGTAGTTTCCCCTGACGGTGTTGGTGGGGGTGTTGTTCTCTCCTTGGCAGTTCGTTGATTAGGCTGTTGTTTACTGCTTGACTGTTTGACAGAGTTGGTAGTTCCTTGATTAGGGCATTATATACTGCTTGATTGTTTGTCTGGTTTTAAGCCTGGTGTTAATCTTGGCTGGTCACTTAGATCTACTTTGACCAACCTTTCTGACCTATGGGATAGTAAGAACTACCATTACTTGGATCAAATTGTATTAGATATTTTTATTGAATTTTTTGTAGTATTTATGTTTTTTATTGATTTTAAACTTTTGCTGTGAACCTCCCATGGTCCCTCCTTGCGGGGGAGATGGGCGGGATATAAATATGATGATAAATAAATCAATAAATCAATAATCTTTGCTTATCTGGGCATTGATTGCTGGCAACGAGGTGTTATTGTCTTTTTGTTTCCTTCTTAGGTTTTTCAATTGTCTCTTTTGAATGGTATGTAAATGTTGTTTACCTCTATGTGCCTGTTGATGGCTGACTTGTCTGAATGCCAATCTTCCAGGAATTCCCTAGCATTTTTGGATTTAGCTTGGTCTAGGATGCTCACAGTTTCCCAGTTGAAAGTATGGTTGAATCTGTCCATGTGTTCTGAGATTAAGGAGTTTTCATTATGTCTTCTGACTGCTAGTTGGTGTTCATGGATGCACTCAGCTAGTATTCTGCCTGTCTGTCCTACATAGTGGCTGTTATAGTCTTTACACTGTATGTTGTAGATAACTCCTGTTTTTTCTTCTTCGGCTACTGGATCTTTTGGTTTACTTAAGATGTTTTGGAGGGCTTTAGTTGGTTTGTGTGCTACGGTGATGCCGTGTGTTTGTAACAGTCTGTTGGTAGTTCCTGAGATGTTTCTGATGTATGGAAGTGTTATCCTTTTCATTCATTGGCGATCACTCGTAGCCGAGTAAGATTGTTTTCCAAGGGTAAAATTTTAACAGTGGATCCGTAAGTGGCTGTAAAGGCCAATTCTGGATCCGCACAACCTCCCACAATGAGGGCATAGGTTTCCGGGTGGGAGACCGTCATGATGAGGGTTTGCTTGATGTGCCTTCCTTTTAGCTCTTTTCTCCCTTTCGCCCTGTACTCGTGCTTCTTCAAAGTCCAGAGCGCCTTTAATATGTTGGTTGTGCTGTAGTGGGTTGAGTGGTCAGGCATTTTTTGTTAAAGTTGCGTGGGTATTCATTTTGTTGGAAGATGCTGAAGATGTTGCCTAGTCGGGCAATGAAATGTCTGCAAGAAAACAACCAAGCTCAGAGAGCACCAAGGACTCCACACAGTAATCTGTAAGTTATTTATTCTAATATAGCAGAAGAAAGAATATATGGATGGACTTTTGCTGCTATATTTCTTGTTAGCACTGAATCTCATCTCTGTTCTGCTCTCTAGAGTTTTCATTAAGGTGTTTCTCTGTCTGTCTTCCAGGGAAAGTCTCTGAATCTTGTTTTAAACAAGAAAGCTAAGATGTATTTCTTTTTTCTCACAAATGAGAATCATTTATAGGCCACTGGGATAGAAGCTCCTCATACAATTAATCATATTTTGTCTATTCCCAGGTTTTTTGACAAGAATGGTGTTTCCCTGAGAACAGGAATTTGTTTGAATGAATCTGTCATTGCAGATTTTACTCCCACTTGAAATCATTATCCTTAGCTTGTAAAATAATATTTTCTATGCCAAACAACATTTGTGTCACAAAGAGGACCATGTCTTCAGGATGCATCAGGTGGAATTAATGAATTCTGGAGATCCAGCTGCTCCATTATGGATTACATTTTCTATTAAGGAACATAATACAGTGCACACATTGCTGACTACTCTTCTTGCATGACTAACAACTGTCCCATAATCATAAAATCATACTTAGTAGACTTTTAATTGATTAACAGCTTGATCTTATTACTTTCTGTGACCAGCATATTATCATCCATCACTTCTATGGCTCTTTAGGAGATTCTGCTCATTTATCTGGCCTTATTCAGGAGCTGAAATAGTCCCAGGAAATATGATGCCAGTAACAGGCCCTTATGCAGATGATGGCAAAGTCTGCTGGATCTTAGCTTACAAGTTACCATCAACACAACTTGTATGTGGATAAAACAGGGTCTTACCTTAACAGATTTAAGAATATGACCTTGGGTTTTGCTTGTGATCTACAGAGCTGTGTATAGTAGCTCAACAAATGAAATTTAACATGGGTGAGTTCAGCGGCATTTCTTGTTGATAGCAGTACTACTAGAATAAATGCATTGAAATAAATAACTAAGAGTTGATTTGTTTGATGGGCTAAGCTTTGTCATGGTCTTAACATAACATGCAAACATAGAAATAATTCCAGATTATGGTTAATGCTGTATCTGAAACCAAACTTTATTCTTAATTTACCTGGTCTTCAGTGATTGTGTATGTTAAGCTAACTTGGGCTAAGGGTAATTTGTGGTTGGATATCCTCCAAGAAAGCAAAATGGGGCATATGGGAGACTGCAAAATGGAATTGTTTGTGAGCAGCATCTCGGATGCTCAAGTTTGGGTTGTCATTCCCTTAAAAAAAACGGAATTGAGGGAAGGATGGCCTTTTACCTCCTAAAAAGGTAAAGGTTCCCCCTGCACATTTGTGCAGTCGTGTCCGACTCTAGGGGCCGGTGCTCATCTCCGTTTGTTAGCCGAAGAGCCAGCGTTGTCCGAAGACGCTTCCACAGTCATGTGGCTGGCATGACGCCCGCAGAATGCTGTTACCTTCCTATTCATCTACTTGCATTTGCATGCTTTCGAATTGCTAGGTTGGCAAGAGCTGGGGCGAGTGCAGGAGCTCACTCCATCATGCAGGACTAGGGATTCGATCTTCCGATCGACAAGCCTGGCGTCTTACCTGCTGAGCCACCACTCCCCAATTTTTACCTCCTACAAGGCCAAAATCTGTCATCAGTTTCCCCAAACCTTTCTTCTGTTGAAATATGGGGTTCTGTTTTGCACATTTTTAAGCAGCCTTATAGTTTTTGTAGATATACTTTTGTTTTGTTTTTTAATTCTTGGGGGATAACAGATGGTGTGTTTTAAAACTCTTGCCCCCTCTGAAGCCTCACTGGCTGCCCCTGTTTCCTCATTGGGGGGGGGGGAAGTTTCTTCATTATGTCTTCCTTTCAAAATTGACTGAAGCAAGAGAAAATGACTTACCTGTCCCAGTTAAATAATTATGACAATTATACTACAAAAGACAAGATGATTGTGTGCTTGTTTCATCCAACATCCCTGGGAGAATTTTGCTGAAAATGGCTCATTTGAAAACAAAACAAAAGAAAAAAGCAAAACCTCTTTCTTTTCTACAAAATTAAACCAGAATGGTTTTATAAATGCTAAACAAAAACAAAACCCAGGATGGAAACACAACTTCCATCCACCTGTGCTTTACTGCTACCTTTGTAGAGAAACACTGTCCATTCATCTATGTGCTGCGTTTTTTTTAATGCTGCAAACATGTTCAGTAATCCTAACTCCTGGGGACAAGTTCCAAATTTATACTGAATCATGACTTCCGCAAAGGGTGTTAGCATCTCTCTGTCTCATATGGAGATTCAGTGAACACTAATCTCAACATTGACTGAGGATTAGGGAGATGGTGAGAAAATGGAGAGCCCCTTGTATCCAGCAGTCCTTATAACTGCTAATTTACTGCATGATGCTAATTAAATGAAGCTGGCTTCATAATAAGAGTGTATGGTGTCTGAGTAGGAAAGCTGTTAACATAATTATATCTGTTACACAGGGGGGTGTAGCAGATTGCAATTATTAGGAAGCTGTGTGTTTTTCACTACTTTACATACTGTTGCTACTTGGGGTCCTGCTTTTAAAACCCCAACATTCCCAGAAATCATGTAAACTCTGTGGCAGAGCTTTTCCTTCTTTTTTATATAATTTTTCCTTTATAGTAATTTCTCTCTTTTGCTCAGTTTTCAAGTGCAAGATTTTTAACTATTAAAGTGAATGAGGTGATTGTTGATAATTTTTCAAACTGAGCTTATCCCAGATTTTCCTTAGAAATGAGGGCATGTTGAAGTCATTCCTGAATTAAATGGGTGATGTTGGGAAACAAAGTATTCAAAAATCTACACTAGCCACCACACCTTACATTTCATTTAACTTTATTAACACTCAGCTTTTCCCAGAATCATTTTCAGAAGATATAATATATTCCAGAACATAAACCTTTCCCAAATGCAGGACTTCAAATACAATTTCAGTACAACAAAGTCTGAGGCATTCCTATATTTCGACTCCCAGATCACATTCCATTCATCACAGGCTTAAAAATAAATGCTTAACAGATAATAATCCCAAATTTGTAACACAGAGCAAGATAAGATGACAAAAAGATAGGTCCAACTAGCTGTTGTCCCATGTGGCCAGCCAGAAAGGAGCCAAGGGACACAGGCTGTTTTCTCACAGGGCTCCTGCTTCTGCTGGCATCCCGGACCCGGGTGTCCAAAGATCTTTACTACCTCAAAAGCAGGCATATCCAGGTTACCATTGCCACAAAACCTTGCTGGATATTTTTTATTTATTTATTGTGATATTTATACCCTGCCTATCCCCTCCCTAATGGAGGACTCTAGGCGGCTTACAACCATATATACATCAATTATACAATTCACCATTTAACAGCGCGTGAGGGGAGGGGGTAAGGGAACCGACTCTTCTCAGGCTCCGGACTACAATTCCCAGGATGCCTTGACCCGGCTGCTGACGTCCTGTAGCTGTTGCATCCGGGTCCGTCGTCACCGCCGCCATTCAATCTTCCTCCTCTCCTCTCCTCCGGTGGCACCGACTTCCCGACAGGATGCCAGCAAATTAGCCCACTTAAGGTGGTACCCATTCATCTACTTGCAAAGCTTCAGAACTGTTGGGTTGACAGGAGCTGGGATTAGCAACGAGAGCTCACCTCATTGCGCGGGGTTCAAACTGCTGACCTTCTGATCAGCAGCCTACAGCTCAGCAGTTTAACCTGCTGAGCCACCGCGTCCCGTTTATTGGCCAGTAAGGGCAGCCACCCCAGTGCACCTGGTGTTGGCATTGCAGCCAACATGGAGGCCACCTCCAGCCTCTTCATGTGGCTGAGTTCTTTGGGCTCCTGTGGCTCTGGCCAAATACTATGAGCTTCAGCCAGCTGAACTGCCAACAGGTGATACTGCTAAGGCTGCCACGCTGCTGCCAGCTCCCCAAAGGAACTCTCTAGCCACCTCTCTGGTTCTGGGGTTGAGCTCTGATCTTCCGCCGGCTACCAGACACAATCCAGCCACCTGGCTGATTGTTCTTGAGGGACTGCTCTGCATCCTCCTCCCAAGCCACCACTGCTGCAGTTTCTCGCGCTACACCAGGATGCAATAAGCCTTTAAAACTGCTCCAGACTCTCATCGGGACCAACTCTAAAACCACCAACCTCTCCATCATTGACCCTCTTCAGCCCTTTTTCACATACTTCTTTTTTATTATTATTCCATTCAGTCATGTCTGATTCTCAGAGACTGCCTGGATAAGTACATGCAGTTTTCTTGGCAAGGTTTTTCAGAAGTGGTTTGCTATGGCCTCCTTCCTAGGGCTGAGAGAGAATGACTGGCCCAAGGTCACCCAGCTGGATTTGTGCCTAAGGTGGGACTAGAACTCACCATCTCCTGGTTTCTAGTCCAGTGCCTTAACCACTACACCAAACTGGGTTTCCTTCACATATATATATATATCTATACTAAAACCTCACAACGTCTGGAGCTCCAACATAAACATCTGCCATCAACTCCATATTGGGGAGGGAGGGGAGACCAAGGAAGTACTTACATAAGTAGACAAAAGTAGTGTGCTAGTAATTACCAGCCGAAGAATAATACAGTGACTGAATATTTAATGTTCACAGGAGAAATAATTTGAAGGAATATTAAGTATAGTAATTGGTTGGAGTCCTCCAGGAAATCCCATGGCTGTAAGACAGACTGGATAAAATGTTCCAGAAAAAAGACAATGGCAAACCATATTCTTATTGTTGCCAAGAAAACTACATGGACATGTCCATGTGTTGAAACTGTGTTCCTGTTTCTCACATATTCTAGCCGACTATGTGACAATGACTGTGACAATGTTCACTGACTGTGGAGAAGCATATCTTGGAGAATAAATATGGTGATTGTTATCAAAACATGTAATGGTATGTGGGAATGACCTTGGGAGACTGGGCAAAGAGACATTGCCAAGGGAATGGTCAGATAAGAGACAGCTGGATAGTGGGTGGGGCAAGATGCTGAGATGAGACCCTCCCTAGTTTCTCAGGCTGTAAAGGAGATGGGGGGAGAAATGTACTTTCAGACTTGCAAGATTCTGTCAATGCAGCTTTACAATAAAATAGAATTAGCTCATCTGGTCATGTCTCCTATCTTGTCTGTGCTGCAAGGCTGACAAAACATGAGTTCAGGTTGGAGAACAAGGAAGTATGAGACTCTCATACTTGACTCTCTTTGGTATAAGAGGAAGGGAAGAGGAAACACTGTCAGGCTTTCAAGACGATGTCAGCCCTTTGAGGTAGGCCAGGTCAGGAAACTGACACCAAGAAATACTAGACTTCAACTCTAGAATTCAACTCTGATACAGGCTATATAAGCAGAATCTTGTAAAGGTTCTTAGTCTTATCTCTGGCTTCTTGCAGCCACAGGTAGCATATGTCGTGGATTCAGATAACATCCTACACTGTAAAATAACCGGGGACATCTACTTGCTACCAATATCATTCAAGAGAGGTTCTACCATCTGTAATGGGAAGAAGGAATAAACTTGAGGAACAGAAGAGCCGTAACCAAGACAATGGTCAGATGAAAGAAATTTGAGTCCGGACCAGAATTGTTACCTGAGAAAGTGTCTCAGGCAAGTTCCTCCCTTGTTCTCATGAAGATAAAGGGAAGGAGGGGGAAGCGCATTCAGACTTGAAAGATGCTGTTTCTTTAACCTTGTAATAAAAGTAGTATTAGCATGCATGACTTTGGTTTCCTAGTCTGGTCTACCTTGAAGGGCTGACACCATGTGGAAACTTGGGTGGTCTTTGCTAAGCCTTTAGTCTGGTTTAGTATGTCATGCAGTCACATTTCTTCTTTTCCAGTCAATAAATAGCTAATATACTAAATAGCACCATTTATTTTCTACTGCCTGCTTTTATGGTTTTAATTAATATATTACTTTCCATGCTGGGAACCAAAATAATCATATCATGTTATCTATCAATTTTATATTTTTCCTATCCTTGGCCATACTGATGATGCTTCCCAGTTTATTATTATCAGAAAATTCTTTATTTATTATGGTTACTTATTTTGCCCTGGTGTTCTATTTATTTGTTTAAAATACAACAAACTTTCCCTGGGGTGATCTTTTAAGAGTTTCTCCAACTGAAGAGCATACCCTTTCATGGAAAAAAATAATCAAAAGTGGGCTGGGGGGGAGAGAGATTTCAATTAGCTTAGCTTGATGTATTCAACCATCTGCAAAAACATTATATCTTGGACTGCTTGTTGTGTTGTTGTGAAAATTTATACAGCTTTTAAAATGTGCTATTTACTGAAGTTATAGAAGAATCCTCATCCGCAGTATTAAAGGGGATGCTGGTAGATATGACAAACACTCCTTAAAACCTCTATCCCACTTTCTAGCAGTTCCCCCAGAATGCTCAACTGTATAACAAGGATTGGTGTTGGGAAAAATTGGCCTTTGATCTGCTGTTGAATCAAAAGCCCTTCTAGTTCTCTCGAGAAATCCCAAAATTGGTCTTTCATTAGGAGTCTGTGCAGGAAATTGCAAAAGATAACATTGTAAAAAACCCAAATCTCTGCAGAAAAAGAAAACACATACATACATACATTTTACCCTGGCACAAGGCAATGGAACAGTGAATAAAACAGTAACACTAACGTTCCCCAAACCAAATAAAAATTGTTCTGCCCTTTTATTCCCAGTTTGGGCTGTAGTGCAACCAACCTTTTACTACAACAATATTCTGAAAGTTGCTTGTCATAAACCATTGTTAGATATATCTTAAATCATTCCCATAGCCCACCTCGTTCTCTTTTAGCCAGGCAATTCAAATGCAGATCTGCTTAACTGCATCATTTCAACAATAAAAATTAAAAATCAAGTAAGAGAGAGACGGAATATGACTATTGCAATTAACTATAACTTGCTTTGTTTGGCTTGGGCAATGGTGGTATATATGCAACAGCAGGTGGCAGTTGTGGCCAAGATGGCTTTTGCACAGCTCCATCTTGAGTGCCAGTTGCAATCTTTCTTAGAACAGGAGACATTGCTGTTACTGCCTTGATCACCTCTCAATTGGACTTTGGCAATGTATTCTTTGCGAGGTTGCCTCTGCAGAGCCTTCAGAAGCTACAGCTGATGCAGATGTGGCAACTCAAGTATTAATGTATAACCCTCAAAGTATTCATTTAAAACCTCTAGTTTGAGTGTTATACTGGTCACCAGCTGGCTTCTGAGTGCAATTCAAGTTGATGGCTGTCACCTTTAAAGTTCTTCATTGTCAGGGCCTGGATATCTGTGTGACTGCTTTTTCCTGATAACATCTTCCTACCTGGTAAGATGTTACTGAGTGTCTCTTTATATGCCCTTTCAATCAGCAATTGCCACCTACAGGGGCTATACCATGGCTTTTCAGTTGCTGCCCCCCTCCTCTGGAATTCCCCCCCCCCCAGGCATTTAGATGGTCCTCTCTCTTATGATCTACAAAATGTCTGTGAAGTCCTGGCTATTTCACTAAGCCTCAGAGGGAGGACTATCTTTCTCAAAGAATAATTAGTTTTAATTGTGGTTTTGGAATGTTTTATTCCTGGTATATATGGTTGTTCTATAATGTATTATCTTGGTTTAATTTTTTTTACGATTATGTATTTATTTAACTCAAATTACAGATTTGGGGAGTTGTACGCTAGTCAGAGATGTTGACTAGAGCAGCCTATAAGTCCTGTAAGTAAGTAAATCATGTTTTATAACTTAGCAAAATATGTGAACCCAGTCTTATTAGAGATACTGATTTTTAAACTTCACCTTTAGAATCTAGGTTTACTGTGCCAATGCTGCATAAACTCAAATCTGAAGAGTAAATTGAACACAAAGAGAACTCCATGGCCCATTATCATCTTAGATAAGCTAACTTGTCTAAACAATGTCATCTAGTGTCAGAAAAATGTATTGGGAGAAATACAATTTGGAATGCTCCCACAAAGGGCAGCTGTCATAGGAATATAACAGGGACTTATTGCAGGACATTCCCTGAAATTGCCAAAGTGGAAATTGCCAAAATACTAAAGTTCTGTTGTCAGAGATTTGCCACACAGCAGTACAGTGATAGGTAAGAGCAGTCACTGATCAAACATTGTTTTCCTATTGATCACACAAGCTTTGTGATAAGAGTAAGTTTATAGGTATACTCTGAGTATGTGTGTGACTAAGCCCTAGACCCTTTAAGAATATGGGAGGTATACAGTTTGACAAAGATTATTCTAGCAATTGTTAACAGTCAAGGGAGGATGAAATTGAATTAGTAAAACATCACTTCAAATTTCTGAAATTAAAATCACATAGTACACTTCTTTCAGTGATATAGGGAAGGATAATGTTATCCTATTCCACTTACTGGATAAAATAATTTGTAGTCAGCTCTGTTACCTGCAAGTGCCTAATTTATTTAAATATACTGTACTTTCAGTGTCTCATTCAGCTTAGATGATTTTAAACATTTATCCTTAGACTGACTGTGCTTATTTCAACATCCAAGGTTGAACTCAAGCTCACCAATGCATCTGAATTCCAATTCTTAAATCAGTTTTAGCCTACTACTTTAATTCTACTTCAATGAAGTGATAAAGAAGATAAATGAGGCTTACTTAGCAGCCAAGAAAGACAAAGTATTTGAGGAGAGGTGGGGAGGAGGGTCATTGATTGACCAAGAACTAAGAAGACTGAAGTGTGAAGGTTGCTGGAAGATATCAGAGCACAAAGCAGCCACTTGGATGGTAATGTGTCTTAATAATCATAATAATGAGCTGGAGAGTGAAAGTTATCCATTCCTACTGATTGTTGTGGAAAAAGAATCAAATTGGACATGTACAGAGGTAAAATGTAACACATTTAATTTATATATTATACTCTAACACTACTAAGGGGCAGGAAGGAAACCTAAAGGAATCTGAAAGGGCAACTTAAAGTGATATAGAATGTATTCACATCTTAGTCCAAATTTAATGAAATATGCTTTTCTGGACAAAATTCACAATGCTTACAGCATTGTCATGTAATAAATCCATTTGTTGGAATCAATCTTTCTTATAAACACACATGCACATGAAACAAGTTTCTTGTTTCAGATCACATAGCTTTTTTTCTGCAAGGCAACCATTTTTGTGGGCAACTGGCTAGTGTTAGACACAGTTAATAATCTTCTAAACAACTGAATGGCCCTGTATATTCCAAAGGCCTGAGCAAATATGTTGATAACACTGCCATAGATTCTGTGCAGCATGGAAAAGGAATTGATCCTGATCCTGATTGATTGATTTCAATTTAATGTTGAATAACATTGGATTTAAATCTCACTGAGTTCTGCCTTTACAGACATTTGAATTATGGTCCTGCCTGTTTAGAACACATAAAAGAAACCCAGCCGGAGCAAAACAAATATTTATCTCACTCGGCATCCTGTTTTCCTGGTACTCTGGAAAACCCACACAGTAGACTAAAAGGCAATAGCTCTCCTTTGTTTTTGCTCCCCAGCAGTTCCCCTTGTCAATTCCCATTTAACCCAGTTCAGACACTCAGATTTAAACTGTTGTTACATAGAGTGCTTGGAACCATCACAAGTCTCACAGACTGATGCAGCAGGGAAGAGTGTCCAGTTGTACCAAATGGTATGTCCATATAGTTGCTAGTCATGATTAATGATGATAAATAAAAAGGTGCTGTTCTGCTCATATCCTACTAATGGGCTCCCTATAGGCATTTGTTTGCCCACTGGCAGATACCAAATGCTAGATCTGAAAGGTTTTGCCTGATCCAGAATGGCTTTTCTTATGCTATTATATTACACATAGCATAAGCACTTACTTTGCATTAAATAAACTTTTGAACTAACCGGGGGGAAAAATGGACTCAAAATTTCGGCCCTGACTCCTTTTGCAACATCACTTGTGACTCTCAGGGGTGTATGGGGTGTCCAGGGAGGGGTAGCACCTCTGGTGGAGGGGGCTGCCATGTCCTTTTTAGGACTGATTGTTCACCTTTGGTCCCCACCTAGCACTCAGCTCTCACTCAGTAGCCACACCCCAGTAAACCGTCACAGGCCAAACCAGGTGAGGGTAGCTGACTGGTCTTCAACTCTCAGTGAGATAGGGGATTTATCTGTCCCAGTGTGTGAAGTCTGGCCCTGGCAGATGGAGTGGAGGAGACTGATCAATGGTCCAATGGTCAAGAAGGCAGGCCCAGCAGGCGCTGTGGAGTGATAAGAGCACAACAAGACACTTAGACAACCTGGTCATCCATAGCAGCAGGCGGGGTCTCCAGCCATAATGGTTCTCTGTGCCACTGAATTAAGGTCTGTTATGCTGAGCGAGTGGGACTGCCCCCGTGCAACGGCTGTTCCACTTAAAACTCCATGTCTTCTTCAAACCTGACAGTCTACCATATATATATATATATATATATGAATCCCTAAAAACTGAATATATCAATTAATAAAGGGGGGGGGGGGTCCCAGAAAAAAAGTCACTCATTCCCAATATGCAAAATAAAAGTTTGTAAAGGCCCTCTTTCAGTAACTCACTCTATGCTCAGTATCAGCTTTGCAAAAGCCAGCGAGTAAACATTTTGAGGTTATCCCATGTGTGATGTTCTTAGGAGCACTTTCTTCACAAAACACTTAATATTGCCTTGTGCTTACATATATAAAATTAGATTTTGAGTTAAGCTGGTCCAAACAGCTTCTAGGGAGTCTGAACTGAAAAGCAAGATTTTTAAATTGTTGGCTCTGCTAGAAAGGCAGAGATCATATGGAAAGCAAAAATGTATTGGGCCAGCAGTATAAAAGGTATGCAATGGCAAAATCCTTTTGGTTATGGTTTTCATAGAGCTAAATTAAAGACTAACTTCACTGTTGTCATGAGAATATATGGAAAGTGCAGAGGTGCAGTAGCAGGAATGGCAGTCCATCCTTGAAACAGCACATTTCTTCCAATTTGTACTTTGCAGTGTCAGACATTAAGGAACTCTGAGCTGGTGTTGATTAATCCTTTCATAGTCCATTTGTGTTTATTGATTAAGAAAACACCTTCCAGTTCCAGTAACAGAGTTAACTTCCCTATTTGCTGGTGGCAAAGCAGAAAAGCTCTAACAATTAGGCCTGGGTTGGCCAAGAACACAGTTATGTTTCCAGTTGCATCTGTCTTGAAAAAGAGAAGCTTTTAGTATAGGGTTTGTTTTTCATCAGACATCCTCCTCCTTGGGGAAGAAACATTTCATTACCTGTCATAGCCCACTATTAATATGAAGATATCTGTAAGAGAAAAGATTTCTAAGATTGACAACCATTTCAGAACAGCAAGTAATGCAGAGATAGAATTAATGCCAAAGCAGAATAAAGAAATAAAATTGTGTATCCCTCCTAAGGCCATCTATGTATAAAAGGGTCATCATGATACTGCACCTCCCCCCCCATCTTGCAGATTTTAACTCCCATCAATAAATGATCCAATCCTTCTTGTCCACATAAGTAGCCTGTATTTCTTCCTTCTCTTTTCTTTATGCTTTTATCAAGAAAAATTTGGGCTTAAATACTTCTTTATTTAAATTATAGGATTTTTTAAAAGAAACTAATAATCTATGTACCTGGACGCTCAGAATTTTTATGAGACTCAAGGTCTAATGCAGAAGTTCCCAAACTTTTTCAGTTCGTGGTGTCTCAGTAATTGTTTCACAGTGCTCAGAAGCCAAAATTGTGAACTAGCTCAAGTTAGTAGTTCACAAACCTATAGTCCCTGTGATGCTCCTGTGAGTTGGCTGCGGCACCCCAGGGCATTGTGGTGCACAGTTTGAGAACTGCAGGTCTAAAATGTAAGAGAATATGGGTAGCAGCAGTTCATTAATGTAAATTCCCTATTTGGAATGCCTCTTATTAAGTGCTTTTTCCAAAGGTAGATTTCTCCTTGGGCAAAGGCATAGTCACTTGCAGAGGAATGCAAATTTTCTGGACTGAAGATCACCCTGGGCTGAGTGGTACACCGGGGTATACTCCCAAAAAGTAGGAAAAAAACTAAATTTGATTTCATTTTATTTACCTTTAATTGAACGTAATTAATAGGATGACTTTCCAGTCACACATTTAATCATCTTTCTCTTTGGTAAAGTTACAATTTGGAAACAATTCTCGGAGGTCTCTGGAGACCACACCTGTAGCTGTGGGGTCATATATTTGACCTTATGGGCCTCAGGTTGTATACATCTCTATTACAGAGTTCCAATGGCAGCAAAGAAACTCTGTGGTGAAATTTCAATGAAGCAAATTTATTCAGAAGACTTGCTTGTAAAGGGGCTCATTAAATGGTCCCAGGTTAACTGATGTGTGAGACAGTATTTTTACAAACACATCTATGAAGAATTGGTTGAATGATGATTGGGGGGGACAAGTGGGGAGGGGGGGTCACTGAGATTACAGTTTTTGAAATAGGAAGTTCTATATGTGCTTCTATGCCAAAATACTACAATGTTTAAATGCTTTTGTGGCCACCACCCTATAAAAGAGAGGGTATGATGGATTTTTTAAAAACTCTAAAGAGGGAACATTCAAAGATTTTTTTTTCTCTCAAATGCCAAATTTCAGGCAGTGTCATGGGCATCTGCTCCTAATCACAAGTTTGCCACAATGACAAAACATGCTTTGATATAAAATTCTGCTCTTTGTACTTACATCACAGCACACTTCCCGCCTCCAAACGCTGTGGACACCTATGGGTGGTATGCATTTTTCTTATTTCTTTTCCTTTGGGGCAGGGTAAAATCCTGTCACAGACCTTCATGCGCAGCATAGAGATTCACCCTGAGGGCTGTGTGTTAATAGAAGATTCATCTTTGTTTCTGCTGTGAATTCCACATTCTGAAATAGGTGATTTAAAGTCATTTGAAATCTACTGACTTGATGCCATTTCAGCAGAGTTTATTAGTTTATGAAGCTGAACAAATAAGTCTTGTAGAACAAAGACAAAAAGCATGGATTTTCTTGTGATAGCAGTGGATCAAGAGTTTAGCTATTGCCTTGGCTATTGGCAACAAATGCGAAACACTTCAGAGGCTCTTCTGAGTAGCAGGTTGATTGAAGAGAAAAACTGTGTGCTGCTCTGATACTGCAGCAGATGTTCGGAGTTTGTTTTTTCCAGCAAAAAAGAAAAGTCTGCGTATATGTTTGTGTGTGGGTATATAAATGTAGACATATATTTGGCAATAAATTTCTGTTTCAAGGCCACTGTATATCTGATGGTAAAGTTAGGTCACACAATGTATATGTAACAGCTGCTTTGTGCTGAGTTTGTCTGACATAGTACTTCTGGAGATTGATTTTTAGTGTATTTATTGATTCTTCTTTATTTTTCTCTTCTTTGTGCATTTTTTTTTAATTTGAAAGCTGCCTTGAACTTCAGGAAGCGAAGATATACATGTTTCAAATAAAATAAAGAAACATGCATTTCAAATAAATAGGCACAGATCTTTCCTAGTCTTATCAAAGCAATCCTTATATTTGGAGAGCCTCAAATGGTACCAGAGAATGAATGAATGAATGAATGAATGAATGAATGAATAAATGAATGAATGAATGAATGAATGAATGAGTGTGTGTGTGTGTGTGTGTGTGTGTGTGTGTGTGTGTAGGATGGATGGATGGATGGATGGATGGATGGATGGATAGTATATTCTTTCAAAGTTGCATCCTTAAAAGCCTAGCAACACAACACTTTGCCTGCTTATTTGGAAATAAATTCCACTTAAAGCAACAAGGCTTCCTCCTGATAAGTGGGTATAGATCTAGCAGAATATATTGCCTTAGGCAGGGGATGCGGCATGGTCACTGGCACTTATCTATCTTGGAATATTTTGATTTCTGTCACAAAGAGTAGGTGGTAGCTGTGGTTAGATTGGTCTTTGAACAGCTTCATCTGGTATGCTAATTATGACTTTTCCTGGGTCAGGAGGCCACTCTTGCCTTAGTTACCTCTTGTTTACATTACCACCATCAGCTGTTCCTTGAGTGAACCTACCGATCACACGGAAGCTCCTGCTGATCCAAAATGTAGCAGTCTGGATGATTATGAGAAGCACTCAGTTTGCTCATGGAATACTGCTGCTTCAAGAACTACATTGGCTATGGATTTGCTCCTGGGTGCAATTTAAGGGGCTGAAGTAAACCCCCTTTAAATCCCTACATGACTCAGGAACCAAGTATGTTCAGGAATTCTGTTTCCATTGACATTTGCATGGCTATTAAGGTCTGGATGATTATCATGTGCAGAACTTCAGGTTGCTGCTCCTGTTCTCTGAGACAGCATTCCCTAGGATTAGAGCAGTTCTCTTCAACTTTTAAAAAGTGATCAAGAGCTGGCTGTTTCAGTAAACTTCAGGCTCTGACACGGATTTCTCCTGCAAGGGTATTTTGATTATGGTGAATTATATTTTTAATCCTATTACTATATTCAGGTATGTAAGCCTCTCAGAGTTGGTTATGCTTTGAGTAGTGCATAAGCTTAGTAAAATAAACAAACAAACAAAACTATGCAACAGATACAGGATAAGGGGCGATGAAAAAACAAAGGAAATATAATGCATAACAAAATTTCATTCTCAATAAAAAGCTTGGTGTGAAATGCCCACCCTCCATTTTTTCACTAAATTTCCCACTGTTACCAATTAACAAATTCAATGACCACCCAGATTGCTGTAATTCTATGCAGTGTGTCACAATGATATCTGGTTGTCTTGAGTTTAATAGCAGTGCTAATTCAATTGACTGTGACTTGGAATGTGGCCATCTTCGTGTGCCACACAGACAGCACATGGATGAACTTCCCATGCGCTCTACAGAACTTAACCACACTCTTCCCTTTTCCTGTAAATCACAGCTATGCAGAGCAAATTAAAAATAAGGAGATGAAATATGGAACTCATTTATACAAAATACAGTAGGTTAAAAAAGAATGATAGTTATATACATTTATTAGAAATGAATATATATGCACTTGAATAATACTTATATTAGATAAGTATATGTAGAATTGTAACTGTTAACTGTTATAATGATATATTATACTTTAATTCTTTTATTTTCACTTTTTTAAAAGCACTTTTTATGTGTTGTTTTTTTTCTTGAGAATGTACTGTATGTACAGTATTTGCATCGTAATTTTCTTTGTGTTTTGTTGTTCTTTTTTTGGTTACTATTCAATTTAAAATAAAAATAATAAAAAATAAGGAGATAATTCTTTCTAGTGCATTTTTGAAATAGTTTCCTGTTGAGAGTTGCCAAATTTCTCTCTTTTAACTAGAACTTAATCTGCAGATATTAGTTGCTGATGATGCTTACCTTCATGACATGAAAAGGCTAGATTTGCTGATTTATGCAGATCAGAAATAAAGCTACTGGAGCAAATTATATTTTGCACTTCTGAAAAACAGATTTCTTTTATTTAACATGGTGGTAGGAGGTTTAAAAAATGTGTTCTCTTGGGAATGAGTAAACTATTTGCTAAATTCCACATATGCTTTAGATAAATTTGTAAGAACATCTTTCTACTTGCATCCCAGGTCTTCATATACAATTCTTTCAATTTCTCAGAACCAATGTTTGGATAAGCAGATTTGGACTGAAGCTTGTGGATATACAATATTTACCATAAATGCTCCTTCATGCACACAAATCTGGATTTGTTTAGACCTCTTCTCTTTGGAAAACTGCACTTGCTGTTTCTGTTCTCAGAAATCATGAAAGAATTAAATAAATATAGAATTTGTCTTCCACATCAAATAAATGCCATTTGCTTTCAGATAGCATAGATACATGGTGTCTTAGAAAAGTATAATGAGAAAAACTAATCCCCTCCTTTTCCCCTAACAGTTTGTTTCATATTACTGAACTGTACTTGTACCTATACTTCATTTTGCCACAGTTGCTAAGGGAACAGTGTGTCACTAAATAGCAAACTGCATCTTGAAAGCCGACTAGAATAGCTCACAGAACATGATTAGAGGAGTTCATATCACACCTTTTGAAGCTGTCTTAAATGATGATGATGATGATGATGATGATGATGATGGTAATGTAGACCATTCCCCATATCAAGTCTATAACGTTGTTCCACCATTTTCATTCCCTGTATAATCATTTTCAATTTCCTAAATAATATTGTCCAGTAAAAAGACATGCTAAGAAGCTAAGAAATAACATCTATTAACTGTGAGAAAAGGGGTAATTAAAAGGGGGGGAGAATTATTACTGGGAAAAAATTACAAATCTACCCAACTATCTGTGGCAAAATTTAGTATTAAGTTGTAACATTCTCATTCTTCCATTCAATATTTTGAGAGAATTAACAATCATGGTAACAAATATGACTGGGATTTACAAATTAGACAATAATTTCCACCATCTCCACTACAGATGTCTTTTGAACCAGCTATCTGTAGGAATTTTTCTTAGCCCAACTTGCAGACGTCCATATAATGTAAGACATTTATACTTAGTCAGCTGTTAATAATTTCTTCAACATATTTTAAGACAATTTTCCATTGATGAAGGTTCTATGGATGTATATTGTGTTATATATGGATGTATATTGTGTTTTGTGATTTAAAATAATCTGGGTCACAAGAAATTCTGTTTAAGTTTAAAAGACATGCTAAGGTGTTTTTTTTTACTCACTCACTGGTGCCGGAAAGTCTTCTGGTATTCAGGTTACTCTTACCAAATAAAGTATCTCTTTGTACTCTCAAGGTATTTTGTTACCATATATGGTATTCTTGTTTGAATGGGCTGAGTGTTGAGAAGTCACATGCTAATTGGATACTATGTTGATTTATTGCCGGTGAACAAGATTTAAATATATAAAGGTAGATTCTTTGTTTAGCCTGCCTGAACTTCTCTGTTTTTTTTTACTATTCAAATGAAGATAACTTGCTGCTTGTGACTCTATGCAGGTAAAGAGATTGTAAATATGTTTCTTGTTTTTTGAATAAATGTAACTTTATTTTTACTGCAGAAGACTAGTTTATTTTTTGATCTCTCTCAATGCAAGCTTCTAAAACTCTGAACTCAAATACAATTAATAGGTTATGGGCCCAGCAGAGAAGCTAGAAGCAAAATTATATAAAAATGAAAGAGATCAGGAAAGAATTTCATTTGCATTTGAAAAGCAGTGAGAAAAGGCCAGGGAATACTTTTATTTTGAAACTTCCTGGAGACTACAAGCTTTTTGTCTGTTTGAAGAAGAAGCCTCGTGATTTTCAAAAAGGGGTGAGAAATGGCTGCTGCAAGTTACCAAGGTATGCCTTTGGAACATCTTTCAGACTGTAATTATTTGAACTGAGCTCTGAAAATGGAAAGTTTTCTTTGGAGAGAAGACCTGTGGTCTCCCATAGGTGACCCAACTCCTGCAAATCCTGATCGAGCTTGGGTGAGACGGGATGAGAGGTGCAAGGCTTCGATAATTTTAGGAGTGGAGGGTACTCAGCTCGTACATGTTTGTAGTTTGCAAACCTCCAAAGAATTATGGGACTCTTTATGTAATTTATATGTAAAGACTACAGCTGGAAGTAAAGTAAATTTAACCAAGAAGCTGTATAAAGCTCATTTAGCAGAGCATGGCAATTTACCTGAGCATCTCCACATGGTTCAACAGTATTTTGTTGAGCTTCAAGAACGAGGAATGGAATTTACTCCTCTCACAAAAGCCTACATCATTTTGTCTTCATTGAATGATTCGTGGGACACCCTGATCTGCACCTTGGAAGTGATGCCTGAAGCTGATTTAACTCCATCATTTGTCTCTGCTCACCTGCTTGCTGAATGGAAAATCTGCGCCCATCTCTTCTGGAAAGCTGCAGCGTGAAAAGCCAAGAGAACAAAAAAGCCTATAGGTTCACTTTTCTGCATTTGCAAGTAAGTGTTGCTTTCATTGTGGTTCTCCTGGGCATCTACGCAAGGACTGTGACCAGTTGTTCAAGGTAAGAAGATTGTACAGAAGAATAAAGAAACAACAAGAAAAAAGCTCTGCAGACTTCTCACATTGCACAGGTTGTTGAAAACTGTAATAATAACGATATCTAGGTGTTGGATAGTGGGGCAAATTGTCATATTTGTAATTGTAAAAATTCTTTTGTATCTTTGTCTAAAACTAACAAAGTGTTTCCTTGGCTGATGGGTCTATGGCTAAGATCATGGGTCAAGGTGATATATATCTATCTTGTTTAGGGGAAACTTAAAAACATTTTATGTGTACCAAGTTTTCAATCTAATATTTTGTCTGTAGCTCAGTTAGTAGCAACTGGATATGCAATAATATTTAAGAAAGATGGCTGTGAAATTCGGAAGAATGATAAGTTATATGCAACTTGTGTTCAAAAGGATTCACTTTACATTGTGCAGAAAGCTTCTGAGAGTCAAACTGCAAAGGCTCCTATTCATGACCAGTGTGTTCATTTAATGCATAGGAGGTTTGTTTGTGCTAATTTTAAATACATATCACAAATGCCAAACATAGGTGCTGATTTAAAATTGAAATCTTGTGATAAATATCTGGATTGTACTGTGTGCAAAGAATACAATACTTATAAAGCTCCTGTAAAGAAATTTGCAGATAGAACCACTTCTAAACCTCTAGAAATAGTCCATTCTGATTCCATCGGTCCCTTTTCTCCTAGTTTTGGAGAAGCAAGGTATATTTTGACCAGAATTGATGATTTTCAAGGTATACATTCATCTATCTGTTGAAACATAAAGATGATGCATTTGAAAAGTTTAAAAGTTTTGTAATGTGGGCAAATGGAAAATTCCCAAAGCCTGTATCTCCTTTGCAATCTGACAGAGGTGGAGAGTATTTATCTACAAAATTTAAAAGTTTTTTGTCAGAAAAAGGGATAGAGCAGATTTTGTCTAACCCGTATACTCAACAAAATGGCATGGCTGAGAGGAAAGGCAGAACTCTGCAAGAAGCCATGATGTGTTTGCTTAAAGATGCAAGATTACCTTTTAAGTTTTGGGTTGAAGCTCTATCAACAGCTTGTTATGTTCAAAACAGATTGTTTAATTGTGTTATTCAATATATGTCAGAGTGCATAGAGCGTTGCTGTCCTGTTCCAACTAAGGCTGGACACAGAAGCGTTACTTAAATTAACTTTATTTACACAGTTACACAAGCAGCCCAATTTATACTGTCCTCTTCTTCTTCTATAGACTGTAGAACAACAAGTCCGGGGAATGCTCCTGGCCCAACCGGGAGGACCAGAGCGGTTGCAGGCGCTGAGGTAGATGCTGCAGCCAGCGGCGATCCGGAGGTGGCAGGTAAGGTGACCGCGGGCGTGGAGTTAGCTTGGCTGTCTGGGCTGGGAGTAGGTCGGGGCCCAACAAAGGCAGCCCTCTGGTGACTGGCGTCGGCTGGGCTTGGCTGATGCTCTTTGCTAGTGGGCATCTGGGTAGACCGGGGCCCGACAAAGGCAACCCACTGGTGACCGGCATCGGCTGGGCTTGGCTGATGATCTTGGCTAGTGGGCATCGGGGTAGACCGGGGCCCGACAAGGGCAGCCCACTGGTGACTGGCGTCGGCTGGGCTTGGCTGGTGCTCTTGGCTGGTGGCCGTCTGGGTAGACCGGGGCCCGACAAAGTCAGCCCACTGCTGGCTGGCATCAGTTGGCTCCGGAGCGAAGAGCAATGGAGAATCGGTAGCTCGGGTAGTCGGGAGAGGAGCAGGCAAGGCGGCGGCGCTTACCCCGGTGCTGGCTTCTTCTGCAGGGAACAGGGAGGGCTCCGAAGGGCATCCTGGAACTGGAATCTCACGGGACAGAGGCGCGGTGACCGGAGGAGGTTCGGGCACGAGGCTTGGCATGGCAGCAAGGTAAGGCTTGGTTCCAAGGCTTGGTGCGGCGGCGAGGCAAGGCGGGGAATCAGGATCCAGCACAGCAGCAGGGCTGGGCTCATCAACGAGGTCCAGAACGGTGGCAAGGCAGGGATCTAGATTGAGGTCCGGGGTGGCAGCAAAGCAGGGCTCGGGAGCAGGGTCCGGCACGGAGTCTAGGGGCCTCGGCATTGAGCAGGTAGAATGGTTGTCTCCGGAAACTGCGGTAAGTCGTGCCGGCCTTTTATTTAGTTTTTCACGCCTTTGGAGAGCAGGGGCCAATCGGGCTTCTCGTTGCTCAGCCCGCCTTTCTGCTCTCCTTTGGCGCGCGCTGATTGGTGGAGGCGTCTTTCTTTCCAAGCCTCTGCCAATGAGCGTTTCCGGTCTACAGTCTGTTTCACACCAGGCCTGCTGCCTCCTGTGATTGGCTCCTCCTCCGACTCGGAGTCTAGCATGTCGGCCAGCAGCCAGGTAAGTGCCCGAAACCTCACAGTTGCACCATCCGCTGCTGCTGCAAAACAAATCTGCTTGTCTGCTGCTGTAATAAACTACAGAGTCTGTTGTTTCAAATATATATAGACCTTTAGTATACAGCACACAATATTTACAAGTACACTTCTCAACCAACTCCAAACAAAAACTACCCACACATCATGTTTTACATCCACAGTATATATACACATAGTTCTGCTTACTCATATCCAGATACAGGTGCAGTTAATTAGCAGCAGTCAATTACCTTAATTACCTCTCCAGTTTGGTGAGCTCAGCCAACACCTGAGTTAATTAGTCTCAGCTGCTAGGCATTATCTTGTTTGCACGTCCTTGTCAGACCAGTAAAATCCCAAGAATAATATATTTCTCTTTACATACACTGACAAGATACACCATTTCATCTGTTCTATGGAGTGAAGCCTAAAGTAACTCATCTCAGAGGTTTTGGGAGCACAGCTTGGGTGCTTATTCCAAAGCAGCTGAGATGGAAAGGGGCTTCCAAATCAAAGAAAGCTATCTTTGTTGGGTATGAACAAAGCCAGAGGAGCTACAGGTTCATACTAGGTAATCAATAATTAGTAAAAGTGCTTCATTTGCTGAGCAAAACTGGGACAAAATAAACTCTAGTTCTTCACTTGATTTATCCATGGGGGAACAGCAAGGTTTTGCTGATGGTAATCTGAGTGAAATAAATAAACCAGAGGAACAGCAAGCTGAACTGTCTGAAAAGATGGAGGTTTCTCAGGAAAATAGTGGGAGTCAGAATGTTAGTCCTGTCCTACCTTGCAGGTCTCAAAGGTGCAGTAAAGAGGTTCCTCCTTCACATTATGAAGTGGATGTAGTGAAAGCATTTCACATTCACACAGAACCTGAATTTCTAGAGCAAATAAATGAGATGCCATCTGAAATTGCTAAATGCTGGCATTAAGCAATGCAGCAGGAGTTAGCTTCTTTAAAAGAAAATAAAACCTGGAAATGGGTAAATCTACCTCCAAATGAACGTTGTTTGGATTGTAGATGGGTTTTTTAAATTAAAAAAGGATGCAAATGGTAAAATTTAGAAATATAAAGCAAGATTGGTTGCAAAAGGGTTTTCTCAAAGAAAAGATGTGGATTATGATAAAACATTTGCTCCTGTAACAAAAGGTGAGTCTATCGGGTTTCTGTTAAAGGTTTTTGCTATAAAAAGATGTCTGTTTATCACTATGATATTCAAACTGCATTTCTGTATGGTGAATTAGAACAGAAATTGTATATGCATCAACCTCCTGATAATGAACAAGGTAAACATCTTGTGTGTGAGTTAAATAAGTCCATTTATGGTCTAAAACAAGATGCTCACTGTTGGAATATTAAACTTGATGAAATGTTGCAAAATTTTGGGTTTGAGAAAGGGATAGCTGATCTTTGTGTTTATGTAAAGAAAGATAAGCAAGGTTTTATGTACTTATGTTTGTATGTAGATGATTTATTGCTGCTTACATCATCAGATAAGCAAAGACATGCTTTTGAGGAATGTATGAAAAGTAATTTCACATTGAAAGATCTTGGAGAAGTTACAAATTATCTAGGTTTGGAAATTCACAGAAAAGAAGATGGAAGTTTTCTCATAAGCCAAAGGGGTAAGATTAAGAAACTGCTAGAGGATTTTAAAATGGAGGAATGTAAGTCTGTTTCCACCCCCATGCTTCCCGAATTTCTAAAGGAGGAGGGGGAGAAGGGTGAAGCTGAGTCATCTCAAACAGATGGTTTTAGATCTGCTATTGGAAGTCTACTTTACATTGCCAATAATTATAGGCCAGATATTTCAAACAGTGTGTCTATTTTGAGCAGTCATGTGGAGAATCCTACATCTGCTGAAAATGCTGGGTTAAAAAGACTTTTTAGGTATTTACAAGGTACCAAGGATTACTGTTTGAAATTATCTGCTTCTGAAACGGGAAAAATTAGAAAGCTGGTGTGATGCAGATTGGGCTGCAGATCTTACCGATTGTAAGTCCACTTCTGGAGCTGTAATTAAATTTGCTGGGTCTACTTTTGCTTGGTATTCTAGAAAACAAAATCTAGTGGCAATTTCCATGGCTGAAGCTATATTTTATGCTTTGGCACAAATATGTAATGAAATAATCTGGTTCAAGCAGTTATTAAAAGATATAGGTATAGAATTACACCAGCCTGTAACTGTTTATGAAGACAACCAGACCTGCATTCATTTAGCATTATCTAAAGGATGTAGACAAAGAACAAAGCATATTGACATTTGTTTTTATCTTGTTAAAGATTTATTGCCAAGAAAGAGGCCATTTTAAAATATTGTGACACCAAAGACATGTTAGCGGACATTCTAACAAAACCACTTGTAGGAGTGAGACACAAAGAAATAGCTGAAAAATTAGGTTTATTTCCAGATTCTTTTTAATCATAAAAAAAGGGGAGTGTTATATTTTTGTTTTGTGATTTAAAAGAATCTGGGTCACAAGAAATTCTGTTTAAGTTTAAAAGACATGATAAGGTTTTTTTTCTCTCTCACTCACTGGTGCCAGAAAGTCTGCTGGTATTCAGGTTACTCTTACCAAATAAGGTATCTCTTTGTACTCTCAAGGTATTTTGTTACCATATATGGTATTCTTGTTTGAATGGGTTGAGTGTTGAGAAGTCACTTGCTAATTGGTTACTATGTTAATTTATTGCCGGTGAGCAAGATTTAAATGTATAAAGGTAGATTCTTTGTTTAGCCTGCCTGCACTTCTCTGTTTTTTTTACTATTCAAATGAAGATAGTTTACTGCCTGTGCCTTTATGCAGGTAAAGAGATTGTAAATATGTTTCTTGTTTTTTGAATAAATGTAACTTTATTTTTACTGCAAAAGAATAGTTTATTTTTTGATCTCTCTCAATGCAAGCTTCTAAAACTCTGAACTCAAATAAAATTAATATATTGATGACACAGATGTCATGGGAACATATCTAGCCTGTATCATGTACCATTTACCCAGAGTAATTCAGACACACACATTATCACTCACGGAAAATGTTGTGATTATATTTTTTCCAATGTGAGAATAAAACATTTTGTCAAGTCTTATTAGCATGTTTTCTCCCACATGTTCACAGGATATCTGAGAGAGGGAATTGGGTCTGTGTGTTCTTGGTCTGTCCTGAATATCTGTGTTAGTCAGCACAGAAGTCAAAGGCCTGAAAAGTTTTTTTTTCTCCCCACATGCATAGACTCACTCCTCTAACATATTATTTGAACTAATACTGCTGAAGTGGGCTACTAGCATACATATCGCTCCACAGTCTTGATCTTGTGTTTTTGATCTTGACATTCTTGATTCACTGTGTGGGAATTATACTAGTGCTTTGCAGAGTAGATCAAGTCATTCTTCACCAACTATACCATTAATGAAATTTAGCCACATACATGTTTTATAATAAGATACACATTTATAGAAGCTCATATTCTGTGAGTATGCAAAGGTACCCTTGGAGAAGCTGGGAAATTAAAGGTAGAATTAGAAGCTACCTGTATTGCTCTCACTAGGGTATTGAACACCTGCCATAATTACATTTGGCAGGCATGCTTCTAAAGTATCCCTATTCATGGAGGTGCTTCAGTACTTAAGTCTCATCAAGGTAAATGCATATCTGTGTTAGAAAGGATTTAAGCATATGATTAAGTGCATTCTTGAATCATGACTTATTGTATTTGATCATCCTTGGTAAATGGAGGTGAATTTAACTTAGCTCTATTTATTCAAGGTGATTTAAGTCGCTGCACCTTAAAGTGCAGTGTCCCCTGATTCGGGAGATGGGCGGGGATAAATTTAAATAATAAAAATAAAAAATAAAACATAGACACTTCTGAGCAAAAGGTAACTCCAGATCTCTACAGAAAATCGCACTTTTCTCTCTGTCTGCCTTCCTTTTTCTTGATAGCTTAATTCTTCTTTGTGTTGTCCTCTCTCCTCTATTTTATTATAATTCTCTGAAACTGTAAAAAATTATTTAAGACACACTTCTCTGAAAATAATATTCATAGTTCATGCATTCATAAATAACTTTCTTCCAAATACCTTCAAACATGTCAAGTCAGCTCTGTCATCCACTTAGACTTAGACAATAGACTTATTGTAGACCAAGAACAACTTCAATCCTACATACATTTATTTAAGAGTAAGCTCTACTGTAGTCAGCAGGGTGCTGTGCGTAATAATCTTCTTAGAATGGCAGCCTTTGAGTAATAATAGTAATAGTAATTCACACATTTTATTTTAGTAAATATTAAAATAATTCTGCAAGGTACATTAGTATAAGGATCAAACTATACATGAAATGTATACATGTGTATTTCTCTAATTTTTTCTTTATAAATCTGTCTGAAATCAGAAGCAGGTACTGCTACCAAGAGAAGGAGAACTTCTTAATTTTTCCTAAAATTTGTTTTGTTATTTCTTTAAAAATCATTCCATACTACTGCTTCATTGAGCTTGTATCCCAGTACAAAGCACAAGCTTCACAGATTAATTCTGAAAAAGGAAGGGAGGGAGATTGCAGAGTATTATTTGTGGTGTCACAGGCACTAATTACAAATTAATCTACCCAATTTGTTGATGAGGTATCAAAGATTGCAATAAAGTTTTGATTAAAATTACCTAATTGTGACATCATGATGGGATTAATTTTGAATAGACTCACAGTGTATAATATCATCTACTATTCATTTACCAGTGGTGCTCCAATTGAGGTACAATGGCAATGTCACAAAGGTATAACTGCAATGACAGTGCACAAAATCTATGCTTTAGACAGCTTAGTGGCTGAACACTTTAAAAGAAAACAAACAGTCTGCTGAATTGAAATTCAAGTCAGCTCTGTCATCCACAAGAGGCTTTGCATTTGGATCAGGAACCCAAACAAGCCTTTTCCTTCAGAGCTGTTGCCTCTTTTGATTGAAAATATGATAACAACTATAATTCATTGGCAGGAAGTCCATCTGCTCCATTTAAACAAATGTAATTTGAAAGAAACTCTACAGAAATATGGAGTATAACTGACATAATGACTATCTTGAGGCATAAGATCTCATTGAGCTATTAGTTTTTCATCCTTCTACCTTCCTATCAGTCTTTCACTGATATAACAAACAAACTTATTGTCTATTCAGTACATGAAGGATAAAATGACTTATCAAAATATTTCTCCCTGTGCTTTTACTATCATCAATCAGCAGCTTCCTCCCAATTTTATTTGATTTAGATATAAAGCCCTTGTTTTGAAGAGACATTATCTTTGTGCTTTAGGGTTAACATGGTGTCTTTCTGCTTAGGGTTTGTAGAAAGTTTTGTTGTTATTATTTTTCAAGCTTGATGTATTTTTATGTTCTAAAACATTATGTCTCTTCATAATTTTCTATTTGAAGAATAACATGGGAAACAAGCAGAATGAAGATGACAAAAGATTTTCAAAGAAAGCTAGACAAATAAAGCATTTTAACAGTGTCTGGCAATATCAAAATCAGATTTCCCTTAACAGAATAATTGACGTTTATTGCAAAACATTTAGCTTAAAAATGGAAGACGTGAAATGGAGCAAGGCTGGAAAATGTGGAACAGAATATGCAAAGGTGACACCTGGACATAAATAATAAAAGATAGCTTAAGCTTTCATAGCCATGCTGTAAACTGATACGTATTTTGGGCTGTGGCTCACAATACCTTGTGGCTCACAATAAAATGCAAAAGGAAAACCTAAAATAGTCTAAGAAATGCCTAGGTACTCCATGACATAAAGCCTCTAAATCTTGCCAAAGGCAAAAGTCTTATTCAATTCAGGTAAAAGCATCTGCTGAACCTCCTTGTAGGTGTCAGCCCTTTAGTAGGTATTCTCTATAGATAAGATTACTAAGATTGATCACATAAAAGGGAAGGATGAAGGAATCCACAAACTAAGATAACTATATGCTACTTAAATATATATATCCTTCATATGCATACACAAAAACATCCATGTCTGCTTGACCAAAAAAGTCATGGAGCCATATGATGACTGTAGATGAGAAGAAAGACAGCACAGATGGAGGTCGTCAAACTGGGAAAGACTATGCTAGATTGCAATTAGTAATGCCAGTGTTTGAAAAGGATTTACATTTTAATAAAAGCAGTGTGATTCCCACTGCTTAGCTTACAAACCTTTCCTTAGTGAAATGTAAAGTTGAATTTGCTTTTGTTTTGTCCTGCAGTGTATTGAATTGATGACTGCTGATGCCACTGGTTTCCTACAAATGGGTACTTCAATGAAGGCACATTTTAAATCCAGGCTCATTTTTTCTCTCTTCAATATCTGTAATATTGAAATGTAGACCAGAGAGTAATATGCATGCTGTTATTTTTTATATTAATACTCTATTCCTTCAGATTCATATTTTCTGGGTACAGTGTGGAGTGCTGCTAATATTCAGCTCAGTCTTCTATCACAAAATGGAAAAAAGCTCTAGCTTTAAGTATTATTCTGGGGAGCACCAGCCTAAGAAATGCAAAGTAATTTTCATACCACAATTAGTATGATAATTGTTGTAAGAGCATTAATTGATTTATTGAAGGTATTAATGAAAAATATAGCACAATTTAATTAACACAAGAAGATTTCTTCTGTATTGGGTTTAACTAATCCAGCATTCTGTTTTCAACAGTGGCCAATCAAAAAACCCATGGTTGTAGATTTGGTGCAACTTTTGTGATATGTGGTGAACTTCCCCAATGACACATTCATGCAAGCATCCAAACCACCAGGGCACAGGAAAAATGGATGCAGCAGGTAAGAAAGGCTTGGATCCAGCAAATGTTCCCAGCAGAAACATTCACATCACATTACTCTCTGGTACTCTTGTTCCACCAGAGAAAGGCTGGAAATAGAAAGGAAGCTAAAAAAGATCTGGTGCTTTTCATGTCTGATCTACAAGCAGGTGGTTAAGATGACTCAATTAGTCAAAAACAAACTAGTGAATTATTTGAGAAACTAAGTTCATAGACAAGGAAGATTTTTCCGTACTGTTGGAACTCAGAAAGAGTTTTCAGTCTTGAAGAAGAAGAAATAACCTTAGGGCCTTTTTAAAAAGAAGATACACTGCAATGGATTCTTGAGGGCCGAAGAGAATACACTGTGCCCTGCAAGAACAGGCAGATTCATGGTAGTTTTTGGCCAATTGGAAATGCAAATTTATTCATTTAGCAAACAAATACCAAATACAATAATGACAGTACTTGATTGCAAGCTGAATATGAGTCGGCAGTGTGATGTGACTGCAAAAAAAAGACAAATACCTTTTTAGGTTGCATCAACTGTAGCATAAATTCCAAATCATAGGAAATAATAGTTTCCTTTTTTTCTACATTGATCAGATCCCACTTTGAATACTGTGTCCATGTACAGAAAACCACAAGAGCCATTCAAATAAATTGAAACATTTTCAGAGAAGGGCAATGAGGATTATCAAGAGACCAGAAACTAATTTCTATGAAGGGAGATTGACTGATCTGGGTATGTTTAACCTATAGAAGAGGAAAGTGAAAGGGAATGTGATAGGATTTATCAAATACCTGACAGGATACCACACAGAAAAAGATGAAGACCTGTACTTTAGAGTGTAAGATTTTGATTGAATGTTGGAAAAAAGCATCCAGGGAGACGGTGAATACTGTATCTTCAAGCATAGGCTAAATAGTCAGGATGGTTTAATTTGGATTGTTACACTGAATACAGGTTGCTCTCTAAATGCTTTCTTCCAACTCTGTGAATCTATGATTCTCCTTAAACAGCTTGCAATCCACTTTCAATTTTGCTACTTAAACTTGGCCATTTCTTCACTTACCAGTAACCCAGATTATTTATAAATAAATTAAAAAATAACACTCCCTGTACTGATTTCTGGG
The DNA here is from genome assembly GCA_023362775.1 of Charina bottae. Lineage (NCBI taxonomy): Eukaryota > Metazoa > Chordata > Lepidosauria > Squamata > Charinaidae > Charina > Charina bottae. The sequence continues at coordinate 232,588,620 of JALMGJ010000002.1, read as the reverse complement.
CAACCCTCTTTAAATATTTCTCAAATTTGAGAATTATCCATTTATTCCGTATCTCTGCTTCCTATTCCTTAGGCAGTTTCTAAGACAAGAGAGAATCTCTTCTGTTATCCCATGTTTTCCAAGTTCACTCAAGAGCCTTCTGTAAGAAACTTTTCAGAAACATTTACAGAGTCCATGTGTACAATGTCTATTGGATAACCCTTGTCCTTAAAGTTAATTTAGACCCAATTTTATAAGACAGAATCAGTTAATTAATCCTCTTGCATAGAGAGCCACAGAGATAACCTTGGATAAAGTATGTGGTGATGGATACAAAAACATGTAGAAAAACATGATTTAAGCCCAGGAAACAAAGAAAATATTAGGAAGAAACTCAGACTGTCTCTGCCCTAATTCTCTGGGGGTATAAGTTTGAAGGAACAGAAAATGCAGTCAGGCTTCTAAGATTCTGTAACTATAACCCATATCAATAAAGTATATTTCCAAACTTGTAGAGTGAGTTTCTTGGCCGGTCTCATGGTGCAACTGAAGACATTTTATTTGCCCAAGCTTTTGAGGTACTGTTTAGTCTACTTCCTAATTTCTTTTTACTGTCCTAATCCCTCTGCCTCCTTTTTGTATAGGTAATATTTAATGCCAACCTGGACAAAATTGGAAAGAAAAAAGTTGCTTGGTGGATACTGAATAAATGCATGAGAAAAATGCTGAACAAAAAGTCAACCAATGTTACTCCTCCTATTTGGTCAGAAGGCATACGTTTTGGAAGCAATTAAAACTTCAGAGCTTGCCATATCTATCATGTACATATTTTCTCTGTTTCTTGGATAAAGATAACTTTGAAGAAAAGGGTAGTTGAACAAGGGAAGTTCGCTGGATCATTTTGCCTTTTATATAATGTAAAGACATTCTAGTAATTATTTCTAATTATACATGTAAATTGCTATACACACATTTTACTCAAGTTAGCATACCATGTGACCAAGCCTAGCAGGAGTGTTGCCTAACAACACCTCAGCCTCCCAAAACTGGGTGCTACATGTAGGTGAACTACAGGGGATTCCCCAGCAGTCTTTTTTCCACTATAGCTTTGCAACTGAGATGCACTTCTTCATCAATTAACCCAGTTCTTTCCCCATATTGATGCTTCATGCCCAAAGCCATCATTTATGTTCATCATTTAATATCTCTTTGTCCTCTTTGCTCTTCTAATTTTAAAAATTACTCCTTTGCTGTGCACTGTAATTTTACTCGAAAGTGCCATTTGCATTGATTATTTTCTAATTTGGCTGATTCTGACATCTCATCTGATGATATATGCCTATAACTTTTAAAAGTCTCCTCCATTAATATATAGTTAATGGGAAAGAGACAAGTGTAGACAGGATGTCTGAAGTTCTTTTATCACGCAGTAGCATTGATTAACCAAGTTGAATTTGAATGCAGTGAAATGAAGATTAATCTATCATAATAGCAGTACAATTTTCGTTCTCAGGAGCAGAAGGGTATGAGACAATTAAGTCATACCAAATGGTTCACGTTTCATGGCAGTGGGGGAGTCTGTTTGTACTTTAACATAGATATTTATAGTTTCCTGTTTACCCAGGCAGCTTATCAATAACTCTATTTCAAATAAGAAAAAGAAACCAAAAGAGTGGCAGTACTTTTAACCAGCTTCTGGCCAAAATACAGTTTCTGCCAGCAGACATACTTTACTTAGACTTTTCCATTAGTAGCAGGGCAGCTGCAAATCACATGGAATGGTGAGCTCCCATGTATTTAATTTTTCTTAATGTGAGGAATGGCAGTCAGAGTATGAATTATTTTTATAATGGAGAGGAAAAACTGTAAACAAGGATTCATGGTACCTCAAGTTATTTTCAATTCAAATGGGAACATTTTAAAATAGACAGGGAAGACTTAGCCAGTGTCCAATAAGTCGAAGTGACCATTTCATAAATTTGTCTATAAATTTGTCTATATATATGCCATTTGTACCCTTTTATGTTACTATCGCTACTTGAAAAGCAATTGGCATTTTCATTTTCAGATTTTTTTAATGAGTGGGTGGAGTACGAGTGTAAAATAGTCCCCTTGCCAATGTCCATGTGTGTGTGTGTGTGTTTTGTTGTGTTTGTATGTTCAAGTAGATTAGAGTTGTGTATCCTCTGCTGGTTCAAGGACTGCATTTAGAAGTATGCTGTGGGTCTGTCCAAAAAGTGGGTGGGCACCGACAAAAGCTAAACAGGATTCAATTACATTTTAATTTAAAATATACTTCAATAATTTCAGGTTGATTTCCATTATATTTAATCATGTTCCACTTATGCTATATTCAAACATGCAATACAACAGCTACCATAGCCAAGACTGTTTCTAGGCCAGAAAAAAACAACAGATATCTATTGTATCTGGAAGACAAAGTTCAGCTGCTTTACTAATAATTCCTTCCTCCTCAGCAAAATATAAAATGGGATTGGGAGGGGCTAAGTATCCTTAAACAGAAGAGTAGAGCTCAACTAATTTCTACAACTGGTATGACCCATTTGGACCCAAGCCACTGGAGTGTAATCAGTGATGACTCTCTTTTAAAACAGAAGGCTTGCTTTCAACCAATTCATCCAGTCCTCACCCTACTCTTGCTGAAAAGTTGCTAATTGGGGATTATCCAGGAACAGAGGAAGGTATGAGGCATTAGCAACATTTATATGCTCCAAATTACTTGAGTGGAAGGATTTTCATTATTAAAGATGTGGAAGCTGGGATCGTCCAGATATTATTAGACTCCAAATCCCTCAACTAGCTTCCTCCAGCAGAAGCAGGGTTAAGAGATGCTGATGATCAACAGCATCTGGGAGACCACAGTTTTACCCACCTTTGCATTAAGGCAAAATTATTTCTGATTATTATAATATAGTATGATTAAACATAAATCCCCAGTGAAGACAACTTTTAGAAAAGGCTGAAGGACGAAATACTGGCTAATATTTAATTTTTATAATGTCTGAGAATACAGACTACTACAGGAACACAAAGGAAATATAAAATTCATCAATATTATGGGACATCCAAATAAAAGAAGTGTTGTCACTGAGTATTTCTATTATCTATTAGAAAAAAAGCTAGAGTTGTTTGATATGAAAGCTTAAACTATATACTATCTAGATTAAACAGGAAGGAAAAATGAGCTTCACATTTCCTTTTGTTAAAGAATCTGTTGCAAAGGGGAGAGAATTAATCCATCTGCTTGGTCTGTATTTTGGCAACTCCTTCATGAGAGAGTTTTTGCTTCTTTTCAGACTTCTAGATTAATGGAATGTGTGAGGGAAAAGGGATATTAATACACAATACAGAGTTCAGTTGATTAATTGCATTAATTAACTGATTACATTGTTCAACCCAGTCACCCCAAATTCATTTCAAATCATTCTTAAAGTAGATCACGTAGCATGCATATTTTCCCTATAATCCTTTGAATGTTATGGCAGGGCTATTTTAGTTTTAATTTCCTCTATTTGGTGAGCCAGGTTTCTTTTAACAGCTCAGAGATGCTTATCCCAGACTTCGATTCATCAAACCCACAATCTTTGGAAATGTGGTCAAGTAATAGAGAACTGGGTTTGACTGCCATCCCACTTGTCATCCTGACTCCTGACAACAATCTTAATTTCCACAAGAGATTCCATGGGCTTCAGGTTCACAGCAGGGGACCACTTGTAGCAGAAAGGGCTGCAAGATCAGGTCTATGGTTGATGATCCCATTCAGCATTTTTCATGTTTGCGGTTCTTTTGAAATATATGCACTCCATGAGTGAAAGCACTGAATTGCCCACTAATCACTAGTTACCATTTTGGATGTACAAGTAGACCATCTTGGCTATCGACATTTTGTTTTGATTTAAAGGGCATGGCAAAAAGTCATAACCAAAAAACCTTTTGCCAAATCTGCCCCAAACCTCAGCTCCTGCCTGATCCTTGATGCTGTAGTCTTTCTTGCCCTAAAACATCACAAATATCACTTTTTACATTTCTCTTCTCTTCTCTCCTCTTGTCTTCTTCTCTCATTATGATTTTAATGACAAAAATAACACACTCAGCATTTAAAATTTGGAAGATGGTGATACAGATTTTTTTAGGGGAGGGGATCCTTCTCCTTCCTCCTTACACAAGATATTCTTTTCTGTTCTTTAGATGGCCTTTGATTTTCACAAGAATTGCACTTCTTCCACAAAATGGAAGAGAGACCTCAAAAATGCCTCCAAATGGTTTAAGTGTGTTTGTGTGCATCTTCATCTCTCTTGTACAAGGTATAGAGAATTTCAGGGCACACACAAACACATACATACATGCATGCATGCATGCATGCATGCATACCAAGATGCTAAAAAAAGGAAGAATAGTCATTACTGTTGTAATAAAAATCTATGATTAATCATTGCCTGGGCTGCCAAAGAAAGGTTTGCTTCTAGTAATTATAGAAAAATATAACCTTCCCCTAGACAGAAACCAAAAGAGAGAAAATGAGAATAAAAATAAATAGAGAAGCAGTGGAGTTGCAAGATTATAGTTGCTGACCCTTCAGCAAGCTATCAAAGGGTCTTTTTTGGATGCTTCCTCCCATCCTTCCTAATCAGTTGGTTCTTATTTATTTACTTCCTTCTGCTTGGAATGATTTTCACTATCAAGGGCAACAGGCACAGCAGAGAAAACCTTCCGTAAATAATAAATGTCTTCTATCCTGACAGGAGTCTTCTCCAAAATAAATAAATAAATATACTTTTTTTTCATTAGAAAAGAATATACTTGTTTGGAATATTTTTAAAGAGAAACGTCTCATTCTTGGCAGCTCAATCTCATGCTCAGAGTCTTAGAAAGGCTTAATGTTTTATTTAGCTGTTAGTTTGGGGAACGGTGGTAAGAGATTACCCTATAATGCCCCAAAGCTGGGCTATGCTACTGGAATTTTTGTCATACTTTCTTATTCAATCTATGGACACTGCTAATCCCTCCAGAGTTGTCACAAACATCTTTGAAAATCGCCTTAAGTTTAAAAAAAAAAGAAGGTCTGTCCCGTGACGGGGTGGGCTCGTGGCTACTGTTTGAAAACCCCAAAGTGCCCTTGTGTACATGGAACTAAGGATGATTTCCATGACGGCAGCTATAGAAGGGAGAATGCTAGGGTTGATTCAGACAATTTGTGGAGCCCCAACTATAAGCATGTATCCAGCAGGAGGATCTTTCTTCTAGCTGTATGGTGGGGCTGTATAAATTTTGGGTGGATTAGGACTGAATTACGTTTTGGGGGAGGGGATTCAAGAACTGCACTGGATTGGGTGGGGATGCAAAAAGTCACATCACTTAAGACCCGTGCATTTTTTTTTCAAATTAGAACTTTTTCTTTTTGTATATTTCTTAAGATTATTTCAGGTCCTACACTAAAGATTTCGGGTGTTTCCCACCTGACAATGGCAGGAAAGCACATCACCAATATTCAGCAATTACCAGTAGAGGGACTCAAAAAAAAAAAAGTGGGGGTTGCAGGTTACCCTCCTCTGTTTCACTGGATCAAAACAGTTTCATCCTTGGTACATGGAAGAACTTGCACCATACAAAGTCATTGCAACTGTAATATACTGATCTCCATACACATTTACCTGTTTGCTTCAATAAACACAGGTCCAGCTGGGTTTACAGTTTTAGTATGAATGAATCTTATTCACAACTCTCAAACAAATGCAAGATCATTATAGGGGGGGGGGACAGATTCCTCCCTTCTTCTGATGCAGTATATTTGATTTAGTAGATTACCCACCCCATTATTTCTAGTTACACTAATTACTGAATCCCTAGATGCTCTCCTTTGCAATGCCTTATTTTTGTAAAGAAAACAGTTCCTACTGTTATAATTCAATGAAATAAACAAGCAAACAAAATCCACTCTTCTATGGAGTGCTCTGTGAAACGTCTTCAAGCTGGTTATGAATGCTCCATGAAATTGTTCTATATTTACTGTAATAGAGGTTGTGTTTTCTAAAAAAAAATAGCTTTGTTTAGAACTCAAACAATAGCTAAAAATAATAAAGGCGGGATAAAAATTAAATAAATAAATAAAACATACTTGCATTTTTAGAAAGGCAATGAGTTTATGTGATTTATATAGAAACATAATTAAATGACAGTTAAGTCAGTAAGTTAAAAATGTAAACAACTTTATTGCAAGCTTTAGAATTATAATAGGAAAAAATGTGAAATTCAAAAATGTGTGAAAAATTATTAAGCAGAACTCGAGCCAAATTTGTAATTAAGAAGAATTAAACATGCCTTTTTATAGTGCACCTACAGAGTTAGTTAACTGAAGTCTCTTAATTCTATGTTTGACTGTGAGCTTACTCTTTAAATCCAACTCATTATATTTCCAGTTGTGTTTTCAGCCTACAGAAAGTAAGACAAGTTTGCTGTACAAAAGCATTGAAAAATGCCTGTTATATCAACAGAGTGACTTCAAATTGGAAATGAAATGCATTCCAGCTCAAGCTCTTTTATCCATAAATAATCAGTTCACTTTAATGTCTACTCTGATCTTAAATTCTGGCATTAAGCATATATATAGGTATGGTGCTAAAGGAAAACAGAACAGTGTTTAGCCATCAAATAATTCAGGCTGGAAATTTGTGTAATTTTATGTAATCTTACACAAGAGACACTAATTATATAGAAAACCATGAACTGTGGCAAAAGATCCAGAGATTCTAACATGGTTGAAATAAGTTTGATGAAACAGGTCCCAGGTTTAGATCAGACCTGTTTGGAAATAAATAGTAGGGCTATGTACACTTTGAAAATGATTTGGAAGAAATAGATTAATGAATCCACTCATGACAGTTAACATGACTTATAAAGCAACATCATCTTTTTTTCTGGCTTGTGCAGAAGCCTGAAAAAGGTTGGGCTGCTTTTGTAAAGAGAAGAGAAGTGCTGCACCCTGACAAGCTCGGATGTGCTTCTTCTGAATCATTTTCCAACTGTACATAGGGTTGTTGTTTTTTTTGCACAGAAAGAGTTAATGAACAAGTGTACCTAGCTTGAATAATAAACATAAGAAACTGTTTTCTTTCCATTGTAATGATTCTCCAATGCAACACTTTCAGGAATTGATTTGATGATCACAATGCTAATCTGTACTAATTAAATATTATAAATAGAAGTAAGCTCAAGGATAAATATTATTTCAGCCTTCCTCTCGAGTTTCATTACATGAAGTACAAAAGCTTTCATACCACTGAAAAATTGCCAGTATTTTATTGTATATGCCCTCTTATGTTGGATTTTGAATTTTGTAAATATAAATCTCCAAAGAAAAATTAAGGGGCTTAAAATAAAATATCTTAATCATACTCAGGCATTTGTAATTATGAAGGGGAAGGATTATACTGTCATTCCTGTCCTTCCCATCTCTATCTCTATCTCTATCTCTATCTCTATCTCTATCTCTATCTCTATCTCTATCTCTATCTCTATCCCTACCCCTACCCCTACCCCTACCCCTACCCCTACCCCTACCTCTCATCATCTCCATCCCCAACCCCAACCCCAACCCCAACCCCAACCCTAACTCTAACTAACTCTAACTCTAACTCTAACTAACTCTAACTCTAACTCTAACTCTAACTCTAACTCTAACTCTAACTCTAACTCTAACTCTATTATCCTATTTTTCTTTTTAATATGACTGTTTGCTCTAATCAGTCACTAACTGCAAACAACTGGCCAACTACACGTATCAATTCTCCCAGATTTGTGATTAATCATATTTTCTAGTTTTAAATCTTGCCAATGAAATTGCTGGCATGCTTGCATACCAGACGGCCACTGCCACAGATATATAATTTAGCTAAGAATAAGAATAGCTTTAACAATACGAATAATACTGTTGATTAATCATGTTTCCAAATCGTAACAATGTGTAGCTTTTGAAAAACAAAGCAATCTGAGATTATTTCCTTAGGTTAGCTTGTCCTCTGATCATAATTTTGGAGTCTAATATTTTGGAGTGTTCTATAAAGTAGTGTTCACTAAATTTTCATGGCAACAATTTTTCAAGTGAAAAGAGAATTCTGAACAGCTGAAAATATTTCCTAATGTTGTTCCTATATGCTTATCCAGGTGTTAAATTCAATTGAACTAAATAAAATGTTGTTCTGAATAGAGATATACATTCTGTCAAATATTTTAAACACTATTTTGTTTCAGGTTCCCTGCTCTTCCTTGCCTCTATGTGTCTGTTGATTCAATGCCATTTTTTCCCCAATCAGCAGTTTCATTGCCAGCATTTTCTTCATTTTAAATTAGTGTGGCTTGTCCTCAGTGACAGAGTCAGGCAACAGCTATTCATGGGGGTGGTTGGCCCCGTGAGGATCCCAGGATAAGATCTTATTTCCCATCTTGAATTTTGTATATTTTGTATTTGTATTTGCATTTATATGTATTTATATTTATATTTATATTGAATTGTTTTTAGCGATCTGCCATTTTTATTATTGTAAGCCGCCCAGAGTCGTACGCGAGATGGGTGGTAGAGAAATGTAATAAATAAACAAACAAACAAACAAACAATCATGACTGGTTGGAGGATGGGAGAAAAGAAATGGGCATGAATTATCAAACAGTGCTGAGGCCAACCTTATCATGAGTGCTACTGTTGCTACCACACCTACTACCAGCCAGGTATGATGATATGTGTTCCTGTGGAAATCTTATTCAACCAGGCCAAAATTTCATGTCTATTCTCTCAAAAAAGGAACAAAACAAGAATAAATAGCAAACAAAGGCACACTCTATGGAGGGAAAGCTTTACATGAGGCTAAAGAAAGGTACTTGACTTTACCACTGAGACTATATTGCTCCAGGTTGTGCAGTATATCACAAGAAAAAAACTGAATATCTGAACATGATTCTTTCTGATTTAAGTTCCTTCACAAAGATTTAATTGCCACTGAACATAAAATACATTGTATATCTCTTGTGCATTTAAGCATTGAAAACAAAAAAAAAAATAAATTTGTGGAGAAGTACAGTTGCCATTTTTGATTTATTTCATGCTTAAATATCACAGACTAAATAATTATTTCAAATGTCAAGACTGTGCTGCTTTGAATCATTTAGTGTGTTGGAGTTTTGAATTTAAATATAGAGCTGTAATCCAGTGTGCCCTTTATGAACTTAGCTTTAATGCAATTTATCTTCCAAATAGTGCCTACATGTGCAAAGAGGTGAATTGTCTGTATGTCTTTGGCAAGGAACATAAATGAAATCCAATTTCCTTCTTCTTGCTGCATTCAAATGATGTGCACTAAATTACTGCAGTTTGGAAGAACTAATAAGAAATTGGTGAGCTTGGCACAACTTGATTGCAACATTTGGTTTATAGCAAAGACGTAGAATCCTTAATATCTAATAAATACAAGTAGGTGTATACAGCATGAAGGATCTCTAGAGCATGTCTTCTGCTGTGGGAAGATATAGAAAACTTTCCTCCAGGTTGCTGTGTCATTCCAACTGAGGCCAAGACTTACTCTAAGGGCTACCTGCATAATTCCAGCAATGGTTCTACTTCCTGCCTTCAAATATCAAGTAAAATGTTCAGGTTCTTTTCAGCAAATTCAATCCTACCAAGATCATATGGGTCACAAGAGCTTTGTTACTCTTCCACTGTATTTTTACTTTAAAAAATTAAAATCTTTCAAGCAATTCCATACAAAACAATTTACCATTTTCTAATATAGATATATTTATAAAGTTATGTATAATTGCATTTGAACCTTACTGTAAATTGCCTTCAGAACCCATGGTTGGAGACATGAATTAATGTAACTATATAAAGAAGGAAAAGAAACTGCTTTCTATCTTTCTAACTTTCTACCTTTCTATCCTAATACCTATTTTATTATTTAATTTATAAGCTACCTTTATTTCAAGGAATTTTCCCAGGTTTTCCCACTTCTTGTGGTATACTCCAACCTAGGTTACTGCAAAATACAGCCTTGATTGTCATTCTATTGGAGTATTGCAACATACTTTAATGGGCCTGCCTAGAAGCTGCAATTGGTACAAAAAGCAGCAGCAAGGCTATTGGCAGGATGGTATGGTTGCCAGTAGGTTCCTGGGCCCAATTCAAAGGGCTGATCATTATCTTTGAAAGTCCTATTCAGGACAGCAACAGGAAAAACCAGGCACTGCCTTGTCAGAATTGAATATGCCCATCTGGTCATTAACAAAGAGCTTGTTGAAAGTTCTTCTGAGGTCCACAGGACATGGAGGAGATAGCAGACCTTCTCTGTAAGAGCCCAGGTCCTTTGGAATACTCTACCCTCCCACCCCACAAGTACACGCAACACCCACCTTGCTACAGTTCTGGAAATAGACTAAAACTGTATTATTTCAACATGCTTTTGACCCCAGCTAACTGTCTGTGGGCACCTATCTTGGGTTTACCTTTTGGTTTTATTTTTGCTTTTTGTGATTATTTTTTGTAGATATATTGTTTTGATTTACTAATTTAGTATTATGTTTTTGGATTTATTTTTGTCAAAACTGTCTTTTGGGATTGGGGTGGGTTATAACTTTTGTGAAATAAAATTAAGTAAATAATTAAATGCCATCAGTCACAACATTATTTCCAAGTGCGTTGGCACAATCCCTAGAACAGAATCTGTTGGAGAACAAATGGGCGTGTAATCCATATAGGCTATATAGGCTTTGCAGAATCAGGAAAGTTTGGTAGAAAACCCAGGCGTATTTGAGAAAGTTTAGAGTAGTGCATAAAAAAGTGACAAAAATGTTGATTAAGATAATTGCATAGAAATATTCCTTTATCAGAAAAATATAAATACAAAAGGCACATGTCTGAGAGTTATACTGTACATATGGCAATGGTAGAATACTGTTGGTTTTTTGTTTTTGTTTTTAATACATTTCAGAATGATAGAGTGTAGCTTTTTGTGGCTGCAATTTATCACTGAAATTACTTTTAGGTAATGCCATGGAGAAAATAATAATTGTTGATGTTTTGTTAACCATGTTGTTTGTTCAAGTTCAATTTTTGATGTGTTTTGAAGAAGCCAATGACATGGTTAATGAAATGGCAGCCAATATTCATTGTCCTGTGGCATTATCCAGAACCCATTTCACCAATCCTTAGTGCTGTATTGACACAGACAGATATGAGTTGATCTATGTATCCCTCCTCTTCCCAGTATATTGCACTGCTCAAAATGCTGTCATCAGTTAAGCTGAGTAAATTGCTTTAAATGTAGCCCAATCTATCTGGACATAAGGGTTATCACTTTAAGTTTAAGACTTGGTCTGGATATTTTATACAGCTAGTTAGTTATTTATTCTTAAAATAAACCAATCATTATAAGGAGGGTTTTTTTTAAGTCTTAATCTAATATCACACAAGAGCACAAGAGGATAGATAGAGAAGAAACTGGAGTCAGAAAGTACAAAGCCATGTTGCAAAACATGATATGGGTGTGGGCATGTGACTTCTGTGCTCCACGAAAGAAAATAAACCTGAATAACAACAGAAAGGGAGCAAATATACTAGGAATATTGAGAAGGGGGTAGAGTCAAGATGGTGACAGATGAGCAGCTCTGAATGTAACTCCATGATACCTTTTATCTTTATCCTTTATCCTTTATCTTTTCACTTTGTATTGTTTTTATACACACACACACACACATACATGTAAAATGTATGTGTGTGTGTGTGTGTATATATATATATATATATACACACACACACAGTATATACATATATATATATACATACACATACACAGTATACACACACACACACACACACACACACACACACACACACATATATATATATATACACATACATACATACATACATACACAGAGAGAGAGAGAGAGAGAGAGAGAGAGAGAGAGAGAGAGAGTATAGTGGCAGCCCATTCGGGCACTGAGCAAACAAGGAATCCAGATGAGAAACACCAGGAACAACTAGCAAAGAGGAAACTGCTCAAAAACCAAAACTAAACTTTCAAACAAAACCAAAACACAAAAGTACCGGGGGATGAGCCATGAATCAATAAAAGATACTCAACATCCTAGCCAGCCAACAATCAAGAGTCTATTACAATATAACAACCCACCAGGTGAGCCATCAATCTGCTCCACAACAGCACTTTGCTTGACTGGGAGAGCAAGGAGTTGACAACTCTGGAAGATGTTCTAATTAGAGCCAGAAAATGAATCAATGCCTCAAACACCAGACATGGAACTGGTGGCCAAGAACTGCCTCCTGGTTGCACAAATGTTAATATCTATTTAGAACAGCTTCTGATGGCCAGTAACAACATTGATAAATTAAAATTAGTGTCAACAATTGTTAGTATTGTTGCTCTGCTGATATTTTATGTTATTTATCATTTTGCTTACTGTTTTTAATTGTTAGCCGCCCAGAGCCATGTACTTGAGATGGGTGGCTATATAGATTTAATACATAGATAAATAATAAAATCCTGGATAGAACAGCTCATCTTTAAATTTTCAGACAGATTCCTAATAGCAAATTGCTTAATGTTAACACCAATGGGGAGAAAGCTACCCAAGGCACTACTGGGAGGCAGTATAATAACACTAAGGAGACTTTACCACAACCTCCTCAGACACATAACCTTCCCGAACCTAGAGATTGCAATGGGAGAGTTTGCTGGGCTGTCAAGGCTCCCTAGCCATGTTAGATTTATAAGAGTGGTCCTTGTTTCCAAATATATAGTGTTCCCACTAATGCTGCTGAAAATGAGGGACTACTTAAGCTGGTTTCGTATTACATCCTTTCAGGTTTTCAAGGGTGTCAACATTTCAGCTCTGCTTATAGCTGGAAAAATAGAGTGCCCTTGAGGAGTCTCCCGGGATAAACGTGGGCCAACCTGCAATGTTGATGGGCACCAGCAGATATCTGATAGCATCCAGCCTTACCCACGGCAATCTCTAGCAAACGGGGCTATTCCAACCAAGGTCGAGGAGAGGCACATTCCTCCCCCTTCCTCAGAAAAGAAATTCTCAGCAAGGTTGACTCAGTGAAGGAACCATTCAAGATCAAGGGAGACAATCAAGTCCTTACTTCCACTAAATGTAAGGGGCTGTGAAAATAACCTTGAGGAACAGGAGGAAGAGCCGCAACTATTACAACGGTCAGATAAATGAAATCTGAGTCCAAAGCAGAAATGTAATTTGAGAAAACATCTCAGACCTGACCCTCCCTAGTTCTTTTGTAGATAAAGGCAGAGGGGGAGAGGCACTTTCACACTTGCAAGATTCTGATAATGTAACCCTAGAATAAAAGTAGTATTAATACTCATAACTTTCCGGTCTACCTCAAAGGGCTGACATAAGGGACCAAAAGCCACTCTTTAAAGATGTTATTGAGAACACCAGATTACCAGCTTGTAGAAAAATAAGGCACAGCAACATGCCTGCTGCATGTGAATGGCTAAATGATGATCACCAATCCAAGAATTTACATCCCATGCAAATGTCCTGTTGTAAGATAATTAAACAAACAAAAGCTGAAATGCATTTTGATTCATGACTGTCCCAGATGGGGTTTAGACTGCTTTGCCATGTTCAGCCACCTTGCAGCAGCCTGAAGATGACATCAGTCCCACCTCAGTGATCTCAAGCTGGTTATCTGCTGCCAGCTTTCATTCATCAAAGACTGGTGTCTCTTGCCTGTCAGATCTGGACTCCAATCCCATACAGATGATTGACCAAGCCTGCTTACTGTATCATCTCATGCAGAATTAAGTAGCCCAATCCAGGCACTAAATGATATTAACAACCAGATCCATAATGATGGATCGTCACAAACCCAAGAACTCCTAATGATGGCTTTCACATGTCTAATGTCAATTCGAACTCTAACCCTAACCCTTTAGCATTTGCAGAGAAACCATCCCTCTGACATTAGGCTCAAGGAATCTGTTGACATTCTTCTAATGGAACATGATGCACAAGATCCAAAGACCCTGGTTTCATGAACTTCATAACAACATTCAAAATTCTTCTATTTCAAGAGACTTGGGAAGCCAGTGACTGTTATATAAATGGTTATAACTCCTTTTTTCTCTCTGCTGTGCCCGGAGCTGGTCAAGGCAGATCATTGGGAGGGCTAAGTATACACTATTCTGTTACTCTGAGTTAAATTGTTAGACACATTGACCTGATGTGCTCAGACTGTTCTGCTCCAATTTGCTAAGGTTTCTCTGCTTTTAGTTATTGCATATATTTCTCCAATTTATTCCCACTCCCAGACAAGTATGATTTGGACTGATTTGAAGGCCTATTTTAAAAGTAACATCTTGAAGTCTTTATCTTCTGCCTATGTAATAATTGTGGGTGATTTCAATGCTAGAATGGGGGTTAATGGTAAACTCATTTATTCTAAACATCATCTGAGTAGCCCAGATCATGAGGTATTTCCCCTCTACTTTCAAGAGAATGCAAAGATAATACTGGAGACTTCAGAGATCTACAGAGATCTATGTAATTCAAACCCTCAGTATGTTAGACATTTTCCCACTGAATGGGGCAAAAACATTGACTATCCCTCATAATTTTCTCATTGGGAAGGAGTTAGATTTCCCTTTTTAGAATACACTAAAAGAGAAAGCCTTTGTCCCTTTTTATTGGACTTCCAAATTCATTACCACCCTGAAAGTGATCATTCTCCTCCCATTTTAAGATTGTAAGCTTTTGAAACTTCTCATTTAGAGGGGAGTTTGGACCCTAGCAACGAATTAGGACTGATCTGTGTTATGTGGTCTCCCCAACAGAGAGAGAAACTGGGACAAGTATTAGCCTCAGAGGAAGCGATTCAGCTTAGATCTGCAATCTTTGATGGGGAGATCAAAGTGGAAATCCTCATCATTTTCAACCATCTGATACAGCTTCTACAACAAGTTCTCACCACTACCGGTAAAATCAAGCCTAGAAATAGTAGTAGTCACTCTCTTCCCCCCCCCCCCACAACCCCCCATCAGCTGTGGTCCAGTCAAGACTGCCAGAATGCCAGAAAAGAACTGGTTACTTGTTTCAAAAGACATAGAGGAGATCCTACTTTATACACCACCTAAGCCCTCCTCAACATGAAAAGACAATATAAGAGTTAGATCCAATATAAAAAGAAACAGGAATTTAGGAAAATTTGACAGAAATTGATAGGCACAGCAGACACCAAGAATACAGCCCTGTTCTTGCAACATATTGTCCTTCATCCCTCCACTGATGTCCAATATAGAATTCAATTCAATATAACTGATCCTCAGTGGCCCCTCATTACATGTACTACAATTGCAGATCTGATCAAACAGCTCAGCCCAAGCAAACCAAGACCTGTAGGTTTTGTCACAACTGAGATCCTGCTGACAAATCTGGATTGGTGGACTCTAGTACTAAATTCCCTATTTACATACTTTGATTCCTAAAGATTGACGGCTTGCCCTAATAGTTCCCATTTACAAAAAAGGTAACTGGAATTTACCTATTAACTACCTATTAACCTATTAATCAGTCTTTTCAGCACTATCAGCAAATTATATGCCAGACATCTATCCCATAAAGTTCCAGAATTGGCTAGACCTAGAGAACATATTAGCCAAGGAACAGGCTGGGTTTAGAAGTCACCACTCTATTTTTGACCATGCTTTTATTCTACAACATCTGGCAGAAAAATATACTTCAAAACCATGTACAAAGCTATCGACAGCCTTCATAGATTTTAGAGCTGCCTTTGATTTAATTTCCCAGTCTAATCTTTGGTGTAAGCTTCAAAACTCTTCTACAGATAGAAGGTTCCTTCTGTTTATCTATAAATTATATGACAACTTAACTATAAGGTCACATGGAGCCTCCTGGGTAATTATACCAAAGAGATTCCTGTTAACAGAGATGCTCAGCAAGGATTCATTCTGGCACCCTCATTATTTAATTATCTCAATCTTTTAGTTGCCAGAATGAACAACCTCTCCCCTCATCTCCTGAAACTGGCAGAGAAGCATATAGCAATCCTCTTATATGCAGATGATGTAATTCTGCTCTCCCAAACCTATATTAGTCTAAAAAAGAGCAGTGCAGGCCCTGGCTGAATTTATTTATTTATTTATTTATTTATTTATTTATTTATTTATAGTGTTATTTATACCCCGCCTATCCCCTCCCTAACGGAGGACTCTAGGCGGCTTACATACATATATGTATATACATTTTATACATATATATATGTATACAATATCACCAACTATAGAGTGTAATTTAACCTGTGCACCAGGAGAGGGGGTAAGGGAACCGTCTCTTCTAAGGCTCTGGACTACAATTCCCAGGATTCCTTGAGCTGGCTGCTGACGTCCTGTTGATGTCACTTCCGGGTCTGTCCTCACCGTCTGTCCGATCTTTTCCTCCGGTGGAACCGGCTCCCGACAGGACGCCAGCAAATTCTCCCACTTAAGGTGGTACCCATTTTATCTACTTGCTAAGCTTTCAAACTGCTGGGTTGGCAGGAGCTAGGACTTAGCGACGAGAGCTCACTTCGTCACGCGGGGTTCGAACTGCCAACCTTCTGATCGGCAGCCTACAGCTGTTTAACCTGCTGAGCCATCCACGGGAATATTGCAATGCACAAGCCTTAGAAATTAACTATAATAAAACCAAGCACCACAACCACTGTTAAAGTTATTTGTTAAAGTTATTCTATGTAGGATTCAAGCGACTGGATTCCTTCACTGTGAAATCCTAGCCTGTAAAATGGAATTTTCCAAGTTCCTCTGCTGTAAGCAGTTTCCCATAACAAAAAGCAAGTAAACACCAGATGTGCTTTTCTCTAGTCAAAACAATATGGTGATAACAGTCTTGTCCCATGAGAACTGTTCCCCGGGAGAAAAGCCAATATGCAACACCGCCATCTCGTGGCGGTTTATAGTAAGTACAACTGCTACAATGTTAAGCTGAAAAATGGCCTAGCCCACATTAGCCAATCAGAATGTTGAACCATGGGTATAATTCAACTATGAACTATGGGTACTCATCTCACTCACTCAATTCTATGCTTCTGTTTGATTGCTATCTGTACTGTAACTATGCCTGGTCTTTGCATAGACCATGATTTTTCTTTCCTCACATCTGTTGATGGAACTCTGCGTATGCTTTGTTTTTTCCTTTTTGCAATAATGCACTATACATCCATTGTTGCCTTATGCTACCAATAAAGATATTGTTAGCCTTAAAACACATTGTTTGGATTAATCTGCGCCTGGAACCCCAAAATCCAGCAACACCCCACAACCACATGTAGGCTATATATGGCATATATAGTCCAAAATGACCAAGGTTGACTACAGCCTTGCAAACAAGTCTTTACACTAAAGGGGCATCATATATTCCTGCTGCACTTTGAGAGCAGTCAGCTCAAGTTTGGACACATTTATTATTCATGCCCAGATCGGTCCATATATTTGCTTTGCCCCCTGGGAAAATATTCAGACTATGTTCATCAGGCCCTTATTCCAAGTCCCATGTTGCATTTCAAATGTGATTCTAGGTCATGAGGCTGGCGTCAGGTATTACTTTCAGCAATTCAGCCAGCAATATTCCTAACACATTCTTCCCAACCTTTTTCAAATGGGCCTTGCTATTTGAAGAGTAGGAACTTAAAAACCAACAAATCGAGAAGACATTTGTTTAAGGAAGTATAACAAAGCTGATCAATAAATTTCCACAATTTATGCCTCCATAAATCCTTTCCTGTCCATGCCTATGCATCCAAATTTAGAGTAATATAACCTCAGACTCTTCCAACCACAACTTAATATTGAACCTTGTCAGGCATCATGGTGGAAACACTGATTATACTGTATTTTATTTTCATAGTATCCTTTATAGATTATTCCAGTCTGATGTCACAAAAACATATCTGCAAAACATTATGTCTTAGGCAGTGCCTTTTTTCAGGCTTCTTGATAGCTATAGTCATTGCTGAACCTGGACAGCCAGGACATAGTGACCATATTATTGTAAAATGCATTTTCTGTGGGATTGCAACTGAAATTGGCCTAGAAACTGTAACTGTTGCAGAATGCCAGTGAGATTGTTAAAGTAGACAAACCATGTGAACATAATATACCTATTGTAAATTGTACTAACTTCCAATTTCTTCCCAAGGTGCTTAGGACCTGGATATCTGATGGAACATTTTATTCCATCTGTATCAGCTTGCTCAATTTGCTATTAACACCCTCTTGATGGTGCTACATTTGCCAGATATTTAGTAGCAACCTGAAATACAGCACTTTTCATGATGGTGTCCTACCATGGAATTACAAGCCTTTGTTTTTTTTATGAATCTATGTCGGAGATATGTTCTGGAGCATATGCAGAGTTGCAGAAGCAAGTAGCATTAGAGAGACAAGAAATCACGCAAGACATTTATCAAAACAAAGATGTATTAATATAACAGAAAACACGAAACAATTACATCCAGATTTCTGGAGTTAAAAATCTCTATATAAATATAAAAAACATTTTTCAATCTCACCCCATACACAGGGTTGAGAAATAGACAAACAGGCAAGGCTTGAATGCAAAGAAACAGATCTTTAGACATGCTAATATATACATTTGTAACTAGGTTACGATACTTAACCTATCTGACGTTTTAATCTTTACAACCTGGGAAAACAATAGAAACTTGAACCCAGCTGACCATTAACAGAATGCCTTGGGAAACAAACAAACTAGACTTCTTGGCGCTGCCTCAACAAAATACCTACGTTGTCTTGTGACTTAATTCCTGATAATCATAAAACAAAATATCAACAATCTACACTAATGTGGTGTCTCTTTTTGTTGTTGTTTCCCCGTTGATCTAGTTTTCTGGTTTTAAAGTTACAGTTTTTAAACCCTGATTTGGGATAATTAAGGTTATAATGAATAGTGGATTACCAATTTCATACTAAATGTTCAATACATGTGGTTAAGCCCAACCCCCTTTATTATATAGGAAACTGCTGCGGACAATTAAGAGGAGAGAAAGTGTCTATCATAGTGTTAGAAAACCACACAGTTTGTGTGATTTCCATAAAACGGCAAGACTTCCAAGGAAGTATTGGGAAAGGGTCCAGCATTTTTCGGGTAGCCAATAACTCAAATAAGTTTGCAATAGCCTGGTGCTTTTGTCATCTTTCTTTTTTCTGTTTTTAATCTGGGGAGGAAGGGAAAGGGAGGTCATATCTGTTAATACAAAATCCAGTTTTCAAATAGTAACTACACGCTTCTTTAGCTTGATTTTACAGTCAAATTCCTATATGCAGCTTTCTGAATAAAAGAGTAGAAAGAATTGTCCCAAGGATAACAGGCATCTTTAGAACAATTGGCCCGATTAAGCTCTGACAAACTTTATAACAATTGCTGATCTATTTTTGCTAAGATGTTATCTCTTAATATCTAACCATTTGATTTTTGTGTGTCCCTGAAAGGTTTCTTGAGAACATGAAATCAATAAATGTCAACATCTCACACAAAACGAAGATGATTTATATTGCTACTCAGTCTAAAAAGATAATTGCATGGAAATCTGATGGGCACAAAAGCAAGTCTCAAGGTAACTAGATCAGTCAGCAGTAGAACTACATGCACTTCAAAGAGTAAGCAGAAAGCCCAAAGCACCAATTTTATAGCTGGTCCTTGGTAAGAAATTAATTTTGTAGAAGGTGTTTTTGTTCTTAATTCTAAAGCTACTGTTTGTCATTTTTCATAAACAGGAACTACTGTTTGGCACATCCTTCAACTGAATTTTTTTTTTTAATTATTTAAATAGCTTGGTATACTTTTTCTTTAAACAAAGTTTATTTTGGATTTACAACCCCAGATCATTTCCGTATAGTGAAGCTGGATGTAGAAACTGCTCTTTGGAAGTTCTGTACTTTTGTATTAGAAGTCAATGTTCGGCTATCTACACTGATCATTAGCATTATATTGAAGAACTTCAGAAACACAGAAAATAACTAATGTCTACCTGAAATATGCACCAAAAATGCAATGCCAGAATAAAGAAGCTGAATGCTGCAAATACAATGGTTGCTAAATGCACAGGTATTGTCACAGTGGCAATCTGTGAAGTTTTATTTCCACCCTTTAGGCAGAACCAGAACAAGACATACTTCTGAACATATACTCAGCAAAGAATTACATCTGCTCATAACGTTCTTGACTGTACATCTTCTAAGAAATGATTTGCAGTCTACACTGTGATGAATGTAAAGGTTCCTTAATACATTATTTATTCACAATGATACACTAGTTTCCTATTATTTTAAAAATATTATGATCACGATCATTTTATGATGATCGTACCAGGTTTTTCCTATTTGTTTGTTGGATTGTTTTATTGTTGTGTTTTTATTATCGCTGTTAGCCACCCAGAGTTGTGCGTCACAAGATGGGCAGCCATATAAATCTTTTAAATAAATAATGTCTGTAACGTCGAAGGCTTTCACGGCCGGAGTTCGATGGCTGTTGTGGGTCTTCCGGGCTGTGTGGCCGTGTTCTGGAAGTTGTGAACATTGCCACTCTACCTGGGCACAGAGATTTTGCTTCTATCTGTGCTCCTGCCCTCTGAAGATGCTGGCCACAGATGCTGGCGAAACGTTAGGAACCACAACTTCCAGAACACGGCCACACAGCCCGGAAGACCCACAACAGCCAATGTCTGTAACCTCTACAATGGCCACTAGTGATTCATCAGAAAAAACACACCCAGGAAGTTTTACCAGTAGATGTTTTTCTATTTGGGATGGGCAAAGCATCTAAAACGGTGCATCATATAGCATGAGCAAAGCATCCTTCCTTGAACAGTTAAATCAGATGCGTCCTTTGGAAGGTTCAAATGGCTGTTTTGGAGGCTATCCCTGGCTATCGGTGACTGCCTGTGACTATGATGCTCCTTTGTTTTTCTGGTGGGCCCATGAAGATAGCTGGAGATGCCTTTCAAAGCAGCCATATGATTCTTCCAAAGGACATACAGTAGCTGCTGTAATGTTTTGAGGAAGGATGCTTCCCTTGTAGTAACATGCTTTGCAAGCCACTTTTTCAAATGTGTGGCACAGTTTCTATAGATCTCACTGAGTCTAACCAGAAAGCTGGTATACTCCTCCAGGTTCTGCATCCCAGTTTGTGACCGAAATCTTCCCTTCCTTCCTGAGTTTTTCTTGATCGTAAGGGTTAGAAATTGAAAGTTTCAACAAATTTTAGACAAAGTATATACAGTGATTAGTAGTGATAGAAGGTTGAAAAGACGTTAGTTTTAAGAAGGAGCTTTTGGTTTGGATTTCCTAATAAAGAGTTCAGTAATTGCTTTATTTGAAAGGAAATTTTCTCTGTGGTCAAACTGGCTAGTAAGCAGGAGGTTTTTTTTTTCCACTTTGCCCCCAAAACACATAGCATTGTTCTCTTGTCTGTGCCATCTGGATTTGTTTTTACTAAATTTCTTCCTTTCCATCAGTCCTCCTTGGCACTGAGTACTCAGTGTACTCATTCTTTTTGGCATATAACCACCTTTGAATTACAGCAACTAACCTTTTCATACGTTTAGGGCATATAGAATCCTGCCTCTTAGTAGGAGCAGATGATCCTGAAATCTATCCCGTATGGATCTGCAGTGCTATGATTCTTCTTTTAACAGTGTGAAGCTAGTAATGTTTGAAAACGGTGTGATGGAGCATAGTTGGGGTGGGGGCATGTTGGCAATAAAGGTGGTTGGTTTTGTCCTATATTTACATGTTGCATGTTTTTCTTATTTTGGTAAACTGTCCCAGGAGCATTAGTAAAACATGGTAAAATAATGCATACCATAAACAAACACCAAGCCACGACTGTGAATTCAGGGTACTCCTATAATTATTTTGTAAATGGTAATTTAAATATGCCTGTACCATTCACAATTAGTGCATGGCCCTTGCATTTTGTACTTGAGCTGTCCTAAATACAAGAAAAAAGAACATAAGTAGTCCTTGATTTTAGGCTTATAAATTGTACTGATTGCATTTGGATGTAAAAGTGCTTTTAGGATAATGACTATAGATAGCACATCCTTTCCTTTTAGATTACTTGCTAGAAATCTCGCAAGATGGAAATTTTTGTCAGTGTGTTCTACAAGAAGTCTGTAAAAGCCAGTACATTATTGATGCCTTTAATCTACATTTGATTGCATCCATTTAGGTGACCCTTTCAGAGATACTATATGAACTTATACTTACATATATGTGCAATTTACAATGGGAATGCATATGCTTAATTCATATGAAAAAGAAGAGTAGTTGATTATATAAAATATGATCACCAATTAATAATTCCAATAATGCACTGGCATCATATGTTAAGTGCAGAATATGTGATCCAGTTCCAGGTACATTAGACAATTAGGTTTTCTTCAAATGTACCAGTTTTAAATATATCCATCAATGCATATATAGAACAGCAGGGTTTTGAATGCACTTGAATTTCTTCAGGCCTTAAAGATAATGTTAAAATCCAATATCACAAAGCTTGTAAAATTTTAGGGTTAAATTTTTAAATTAGTGGTTAAATGCAGGTGTGTGTGTGTGTGTGTGTGTGTGTGTGTGTGTATGAAATGCATTATATTGGTAACTTTTCAAGATGCTGTTGCTTATAATATTATAGATTTCTGTCTGTAATGGGCTATATACAGTATTTATGATAGCATACCACAGCATTGTAATTGTATTGCTTGCAATATAGTTGAATAAACAGAATCTATTGATACCAAATTGCATATCTAAGTCTATAAATGCATATTTAAACCTATAATGTTGTTGTTGTTTCTTCTATAGTTGTGCTATGCATTAGAAGACTAAAGTGGTTCCAGTAAGGTAGAACTGACTTATGTGAAACATAACAAGCTAGGAAAG
This sequence comes from Charina bottae, assembly GCA_023362775.1. Classification (NCBI taxonomy): domain Eukaryota; kingdom Metazoa; phylum Chordata; class Lepidosauria; order Squamata; family Charinaidae; genus Charina; species Charina bottae. The sequence goes on along the minus strand of JALMGJ010000002.1, from coordinate 232,565,617 downwards.
AAGACTTAGAGCAGTTCATTGGTATATAACACTGCTGCAAATCTTTGCCCTCCAAAATTGGAAGGTGAGCTAAGTTAATATATATGTCCCTATTCTTCCCTCATCATGGGAGCCCTTTACTTATAGTAAATAGGATTATATAGGGCCCCAAATTTGATTTGAATACATTTGCTTTGCCTTTCAGCTCTGGACCTAGTTAGTAAGAAAGCTGAGCTAAATCACCTTAACGATTTAAATTTGATAAAATATTTCCATTTCATTATTCCTGGATTTATCATTCTCATTTAGAAGCTCAAATAGACTCTGTGGTGCCTTTTACCCACTTCAGCTTATATTTTAGTTTAAACTTATCCTTCAGCTTATATTTTAGTTTAAACTCTATGGAGATAGAAAATGACTGTTATTTTGATAGCCCCTTATTTGGATTATTTTATAATATATTGTATGTGGGATTACTTTTGAATGTGGTTCAGGCTATCTTCACACAGAAAATATGCACTAAAAATAGCTAAAATGAGGGACAGTGAATTTTGCTCATCAGGGAAGTGGCAGAAGTAAAGACAATCACAAATCAGCTTCAAACTGTTTTTAGGTATTGCAGAGGGGAAACAGCACTGATATAGAAGTGCCCCCGGAAATTCTGTTAGTATAAAGTAATGGTGGGAGACCATGCATTGCCACCATATTATGGTGGTTCTTTCTTAATTGGCTTCCAGTTCATTTTACTTAGTTCAACATGCTGGTTCTAACCTATAAAGCTCCTAAGAATTTGGGGCCTATTGGAAATCTTCTATCCATATGCATGCTCTTTTCCTTAAAATCTCCTAAGATTCAAAGGTTGAACAGAAAGATGTTTCACAATGGTGGTCCACCAGCTTTGAAGCAAGTGTTCCTTTTAATGTCAGGTCAAAATCATTTTCTCTTCTCAGGAATTTTAATAATTTTAAGTGGTATTTAAGGCATCAACTTAGTCAATGGTAATATCTCTTTCTTTGTATTGTCGAAGGCTATAATTTAGCTCTATAAATAGAACATTGCCACTCTACCTGGGCACAGAGATTTTGCTTCTATCTGTGCTCCTGCCCTCTGAAGATGCTGGCCACAGATGCTGGCGAAACGTTAGGAACCACAACTTCCAGAACACGGCCACACAGCCCGGAAGACCCACAACAGCCATCTCTTTCTTTCTTTCTTTCTTTCTTTCTTTCTTTCTTTCTTTCTTTCTTTCTTTCTTTCTTTCTTTCTTTCTTATTATGGTCATAGACCAACATAACAAGAGAGCAGATGTTCAAGGTATCACATTAAAAGCTAGTTATTATTAAACTATGGATATAGTCAATGGTGTTAGCTTTAGGTAAGATTTGTTAGTATTTTCTATTGTATTTCATTGTATCTGTATGTGCTTATTCTATTTTTGAACTACGTTGACTTTCAGTGGTTTATTGTGGATTGACCTATGAACAATGTATTGAAAATTCTGAAATGTTAAGTATAGTAACTGAATTTTTAATCTGAGGTCTAGTTTGTAGTGCAGAACTTAACTTCAAAATCCAAGTGCTTTAAATGTGTTCAAATCCCTTGCTTTGATTTTAGCAAACACCAAATATGAAATGTTATAAGCTATCAAACAACAAACACTGCCAAGTATTATCAAATACTGTCAGATGTAATACTGCAGCAACTCACAAATCCAACATGATCAAATATTTAAAATATATATCAATGGATGTCAAATACATCTATTAAATATGTGGACTAGAGAAAATATTATTTCATTTGACATACTATCAGGAAAGAAGTCCATATCAACTTTAAAAGAGAAGAAGTTTCTGGAGAATTTATGGTCAAGATTACCTGCAGCATTAAACTAACATCCATTTTGGAAGTTGAAGAAATAGCAGATATATCCATTTAATACAATATCTGTAATGGTATGTGAGAATGACCTTGGGAGACAGAGCCAAGGGAATGGTCAGACTAAAGGCAACTTATCCTGTAGCAGGAATATGGGAAGGGCAAGAGGCTCAGAAGGGACCTTCCATAGTTTCTTGGGCTGTAAAGGGGACGGGGGAAGAGGTATACTTTCAGACTTGCAAGATTCTGTTAATGCACCCTTGCAATAAAGTAGAATTAGCTCATCTGGCCATGTTTCCAGTCTGGTCTACCTCACAAGGCTGAGAAGATCATAAATATGCAACATGCATGATTAATAGTAGTTATTGTCATATGTGGGAAGGGGCGTGGTGGCTCAGTGGGTAAGATGCCACGCTTGTCGATTGGAAGATCGCAAGTTCGGAGGTTCAAATCCCTAGCCCCACGTGACGGAGTGAGCTCCCGCTCTCGCCCCAACTCTTGCCAACCTAGCAATTCAAAAGCATGCAAATGCAAGTAGATGAATAGGTACCAATTTGGTGGGTAGGTAACAGCGTTCCGCGTGTGTCATGCTGGCCACATGACCGTGGAAGCGTCTTTGGACAACACTGGCTCTTCGGCTAACAAACGGAGATGAGCACCGGCCCCTAGAGTTGGACACGACTGCACAAATGTGCGGGGGGAACCTTTACCTTATTGTCATATGAAGGGATTGAAAGTTGGGAGTAGGAGCTAATGGGAGAATATTCTCTTGGTGGCTAGGTAGCCATGACTGTACTCTGCTTCTGATTGCCCCACTCCCCACCCCATCAAGGTTGCACACCACAGTTTTAAGTTCTGTTGACAGCTGTTGGTTTGTTTGTCTTTTGCTATTTTTGTGTCTGTATGCAGTTCAGTTTGACTCTTCTGACATATCCCTATCTCACTTAATTGATTCAAGTGAAAGATGGCACATTTTATATCTCTTCACTCTATGAAATATTACTTTGCAATCTTGGATGCCCTGAAATAATTGTATTATTAATTTCCAAGAAACCTGTCATCTAGATCAGAAAGGCTACCAACTTTTACAAACCTGAAAGTACATCAAATAAAGGAGCATGTGCAACTTCGATTCACTATGAGAATAAAAGAGATTGCTCAAGTCATATTTAAAGTTCAAGGCCCTCCAAATATTGCCCATTTCTTTTCCAGAGATGGTTGCTATGCTGCTAACAAAAGATTGAAAGTCATGCTGAATACATACCCATTTAACTGTACAAAAGATCAGTGGGGGAAAAAAACCCACAAGAAACACTTGTAAGTACTTGAGCTTACAATAGAACTCTAAATGTTTCAAAGCTGGCTGCAGCACTGGATTTTGACACACAGTTCAGCATAAACATGAAAATTAACTTTAATGGTCATAACAACATTGATTTTGCTATTGTCGTTGATTTCAGGGAATAGAAATTATTTTCTGCTGAAGAAAGTTCTTTAAAAGTAACATAAGGAGGCCATTTTATAATATGGGTTGGTATCTTTTTTTTTAAAGCAGATTGTCTATTTGGGCTCCTGTTGTGTTCAGAAACAAACAATGAGTCTTTTGTATAATGAAGTAGATTGGTGGAAGAGTGGACACGATATCATTACGCTATATTACATGTCATTAACAAGCAAGTGGGATTTAAGCGATTTGTGCTTGCTTACCCAAAATAGTTTTAAACAACTGCACAATGAGGTTTGAGGCTTGTACATAAAACAAATATTTGATCCAAAAATTGAATGAGAGCCTTGGACTTGTGGAGAGCTCTTAAAAAACACACTTAAAGAAACACCGAGCAGAAAGAAAGGAAAGAAAAATAGATTCAAGCCGCCAGTGGTGATTTATTTCCATCCCACTGTTTGGCAACCAACTGTTATGTCAATAAACTTTCTGATGTCACCTCATCTTTCCATGGTTTATGTGAACCATCATTTTTACTTTTATAGATTCATCTTTCCTGCTCCATTCTACTCATTTGTGCAGTAATAACGTGGCAAATATTTGTAATATCTGAGTATTTGGTGATTCATCTTAGAAAGGAAGATGCTGCTGGTCACTGTATATCTGAATATAAGGAACCAGCAGTGATTATTAAGATATTCATGGCAATTTTAAAATCATATAGAATATACTGTATATCTTAATAGTATGGAACACAGTGGTCCTGGGACCTGGTTATAAAACTGCTAAAGCAATTGTTTGTTCCAAGGTAGTGTATAGATTTTACAGAGAGGATGTATACACTGACTAACAATTGGCTTCTGCAAATAATTTAGGAATAAATAAAATCAAGATAGCTGTGAACAGTGAGTTTTGGGGGGGCTTGTTACAGCATGCCACACAAAAATGTATTGTCAGTCTTGCAAGATGTTTAAAAAAAGTGGGCAAAAATGGAAGGCTTATTTACATCTAACTTTTTGTCAATACTGACTAACTTTCCATCGAGCCATGTGGAGCTTCATTTATACAATTTATACAACCCTAATCAGGAAATGCGTGGAGGGTAAATTTTTCACCATAAAATATTATGATTTTCTTCTTCACATAGGTCATAAAGGTAGTAAAAATGGTGTTAGTGATCTCTCCTCCCTCCCTCCCTCCCTCCCTTCTTCTCCCCCCTCCCACAATATTATATGCTATTTATTCATTTAAAATACTTATATACAAATTGCCATTTAAAATAATGAAGCAATTTATGGATATCTTGCAAGGTGAAACATGACTACCACTTATTTTCCACAAACGAAAATTGACTGGAGAGCATTTGTACCATTATAGTAATGGTATGTAAGTAAATGCTATATTACTTAAACCATTAATGATTGTGAGAAGCTATAATGTTTTTCATTTTTGTTCACAGAGATAATAAACAAAAGTATCCAATCCTAACTGACCGACCATGCTCCTGTTCCCTTTCTAAATAACAAAATATTAGCCACTCAGATGTCATTAACTGTTAGGCTTGTGAGGTAGACCAGACAGGAAACATGGCCAGATGAGCTAATTCTACTTTATTGTAAGGTTACGTTGACAGAATCTTGCAAGTCTGAAAGTACAATTCTCCTCCTATCTCCTTTACCCCCGAGAAATTAGGGAGGGTCTCTTCTGAGCCTCTTGCCCCTACCACAGGCTAAGTTGCCTTTTATCTGACCAATCCCTTGGCTGTGTCTCTTCTCCCTGTCTCCCAAGGTAATTCCCACATACAATTAGAGTCCCCCTAATGAGCGGTCATATAAATTTAAATAATACATAAATAAATAAATAAATTACATTAACCTAAGATACTAGTCATGGAGCAGAGGATTGACAAACCAGTCCTGATCTCAGTTTGTCATGTTTAACTTTCTCAGCTATGATAAGTAATTACTTATATTTAATGTATCTTATGGACCTGATGTGATTAATTTTTCAGTTACAGTAGCCCCCATTGCTGGGAACACTCAATATAAATTTCAGGCAGATATGTTAAGGCATGTTTATTGAATGGGAAGTGCTGCTGTAGGAAATGATGATGCCCCTGCATCAGTGCAGTGGGGCTGATTGTCAGGTTTGCAGGGGAAATTTAAGGGATGCACTCACTCTCCTTTTCCCTAAAATAAATAAATTGCTGTGCCAAGTCAGGTAATTAACACAGGGTGACAATTTATCACAGTGAATGGTAAATCTACTAATCTCTCTCAGCCTCCACAGTCTATTCCCTATCTCCTCCCAGATGGTGAAATTGGAGAAACCAATAGTACTCTGACCTTAAAGACCCTGGTTTTAGGATAGACCTATCAGTCACTGAATCAATACTTCCTCTTCCTCTGCTTCTCATTGTGCTTTATATAGTGATGAAAGACTTGTTTCCATTTTTGTTAAATATGGTGGTGTTTTTTCAAAGGCTTTCTTAAGCTATGTGATGGGGAAGTACCAAAATGTTTACATATATATGGAATGGTTGTGATATTTTAGCATACAGTATGTTCAATTCAGACATCAGCTAGGTTCAGACCTGCTTATTTGTAGTAAGTGTATTGATATATGTGCTACAGACCCTAACCATGCTCCTTTCAAAATGTATAGACAACCATATGCTCACATGACACATAGTAATGGGAGTAGTAGTAGTAAGTAATATGAATATCAGCATTTGATCTGATTGTCAGAGAGTTCAAATTTGCACACCAGGGCAGATACTGACCATCAGGATGCCTCTAGTTCATACTGGGAGTACACTAGCTTTATAGCTCTGATCTCCATCCAAAGGGATAGAGTATATTCTGAAACCTTGCCATTAAAACTGGTAGCCCATATTTCATCTCACCATTTAAACAAATATGGGCAAAGGCCTAACTTCTAGAACATTTCAGAGTATTATCATACTAGTAGTACCTGATTCTGGTTTGCCTTCTTATGACCGTTTACAGTGTCCAGTGTTGATTTCAAAGGCATGGATGAACATAGTGTTCTTTCCATATAGGCTATATCTATTCTGGCACCTATTAATCTGCCTGAGAGTGTGAACAGCTTTTTACAGATAGAAAACAACATTCTGGAATTTCTCTGCAGGGTTGTTCTGCCAAGAATATTACTCTTTTACAGCTAGCTTTTCCGCCTTCCTCCCTTCCCAGCTGTAGCAGGACCTCAGGTCAGCCAGTACTATACAATGTAAGATTGTTTTCCCACTAACAACACTAGCAGTTCCATCTAGGAAGTAGAAATGTGAAGTCTTCCATTTTACTAGGGTCAGAGCTCAACTTTGTTTGAACAATACAGCCTTGGGGTTTGGGGAAATGCTGCTGTATGCCTGGCTCTTAAGAAATGTCTAACTTGATGTATTACATTAAAATTTACATTGGAAGTCCTTACAATGAACATCCTCATCATATCTGGACAAGTCAAATAATCTGAATCAGAAAACTTCCAAGTTTTAAAGTGAGCCCTTTGGCAAGAACACTAAATAAATAATATAGAGGAAGCTGTTTTTCCCATTTTGATCTCTAACAAATGCTGACTTATTGCAAGAGATGAAAATATAATGTGGCAGAAAGGAAAGGAAAGGAAAGGAAAGGAAAGGAAAGGAAAGGAAAGGAGAGGGGAGGGGAGGGGAGGGGAGGGGAGGGGAGGGGAGGGGAGGGGAGGGGAGGGGAAGTCAAAACTAGGCAAAAGAAGTGGGCACTATGGTCCTGCCTGCCCTAACTTTTACGGTTCTAGAATCTAAGTTGCATTTTTGAAACAAGGTCAGCTGTGAAGAAAAACATACTAACCCTGCATATCAAAATGTTAAGATTGTTAAGTCACGTTCTTATCTAATTCACTAGAGCATGATATCATCTCTCTCTTTTTAAAATAATTTTTATTGGATTTTTTTAAAAAATAAAAGACAATACAAACTAAACTCAGAAAGGAAAAGAGACAATAGAAAGTGCAAGAAAAGAGGGAAAAAAGGAAAGAGGAAAGAGGAAAGACGAAAAAATAAGAAAAAGAGAAAAGAAATATTTAAACTTCTAATCTTCATCACAAGTATAACAAACTTAGTAATTCTTCACCCCCTATAACAGGGCTTTCCAAAGTTTTCCCGTGGAGACACACCAACCGGCATTGGTGTGTCGCCGCGGGAAAACCCGGAAGCGCTGCTGCTGCTGCTTTCGGGTTTTGCACGCTGCAGTTGGTGTGTCACTGCGGGAAAACCTGGAAGCGCTGATCATCCGGGTTGTGTGGCGACACACCAGACTGTGTGTGGTGACACACTTTTGTGTCGCGACACACAGTTTGGAAAGCTCTGCCCTATAAGGTTACATGCAAATATCTCTTCTTCCCGTAACCCATCCCTTATCTATATAACCCATTCACAAATCCATAAATCATTAACATTTCAGCCCTGGTGCCGGCAAAAAGTCCATAAAGGGTTCCCAGAATTTTACAAATCGTAGGATTTGATCTCTCTTCAGTTTTTCTTTTTCCCATCTCAAAGGTTTCTTTGAGGCTTTAGCAAACCTCTTTTGTAAACCCAATAAGAAGTCATTATCCAAGTTATTCTCTTAGCTTATCATTTGTATTTCCACTTTAACTATCATTTCTGCTTTATAATCCACATTATTTTTTATTTTCCAGTATTTTAACAATTTCTTTATATTCTAATATTTTTGCATCAGATGAGGTTTGTTTCAGCTCTTCATCCTATAGAACTTCCAAGGTATTCTCTTTCATATCTATCATTTCTTCTGTAACATCTTTTGCACATAGAGTCTATCCATAGAGTCAGACATCATTGCTGACATTGTAGCTGTTAGTTTCGGTACCCATATATCTCCAGGAGTATTTCAAATATCTGTCATTTTCTGACATTTTGTCCAAATGCTGACCAAAACCAAAAGGCAAGCCCCCCCCCCCATCTATCCATATATGCCTGGAATCTTTAGTCCCCTCTAGTGTCCAATTTTTGAAATAATAAAATCTCGAATTTCTGTCATGACTTAAGGTAGACTAAACAAATTAGTTCTCATGGAGGTGCTGTTTATTTATACAATTATTTCCAAAATCTTGTAACAAAAGTCCTAATATTCCAAATTCACCTGGTCCCTTAATTCATTTATAACTTTCTTTATTAAAGTCTTATTTAGCTTTTAGCCATTTATTTCAAATTCTTTAAATTCTTAAGCTTATAGTTATTTTTTATTTTATTCTGGAATGAAGGTAAACTCACCAGGTGGCTTTGCAAACTTGTCATTTTGAAGATCTATTAGCCTTAAGATAGTTAAATAGGTAATTTCCAAAAGTGATTAGAAAGTGAGGTAAGCAAACCCAGTGTCCTTAAAACAACTCCACCATGGTTGAGAGTGTGATGGCTTTCCTTCATCTCCCGGCACTCAAACCCATGGGAAACAGCTATCCTGCAATCTCCTCATGAGGAGCAGCTGTCCAGAACACAAGTGGGTGATCTCCCATCCTCTTCTTATCTGGAGAGGTTCCATGTGACCAGTCTACTTGCCAGTCCTTTGGTCATGGCCACAACATCACTTGTTTGGAGACATACTAGCTTCCTATTCCTCACCTGAAAGTCTCCTAAAGTATGATAAGCATTTTAATTGGTGACAGGTTCTCTGAAATCAGCTGCATATCCATAAGAAGTTGAGGTGTACAACCAACTTGCATGTGGTACCTAGCACTCTCCAAGATGTGGTCACCACACTGTAATTTTTAACATACCAAAAAGAGACAAGATTAGACATGGTGACTGGAAAACAAGTGCATCAACTAAATTTTAATTCAATATACATATGAATAAAATAAGATTGAATTTAGTTCCTTTTTTTATTGTAATCCCTGTCAGACCATGCAAAGATCCATGGTGATCCTTGGCCTTTACATCACCTGTTACGATGAATTCACAAACATGCATAAGTTGTTCACATGAAACAGCCACCCCAAACTGAACATCACTAAGGGTCTCATAGCAAAGTATTCTAAGCATAATACTTTTTGGTGCATATTTATATTTTCAACCAAGGGTCATCTGGGATTACATTTCCAAATGCCAGAAAGATCATTGCATGTGTCTTGCACTGGGAAAAATACAGTACGGTGTACAGTATAGAATACAATAATAGCAAGCTTCCTGTCTAACAGGTTAAACATAATCACAGCAGCTGGATTCAGTTTTTAACATTCATCTATTCAGTTTCTGAATTTTCAGTTGGTTGCAATTTTTATATTGACAATGGAGCCTCATTGAGCAGGTAAAATCCTTTAAATATCTAGATCTCTATTTTCAATCTTCTACCTCCTGGACTACTCAAACAAGAGAGCTTCTAGTAAAAGCCCCAAAACCATCCCTTGCAATTACTAAATTTGCAGGTCAATTTTGTAACAGTTATATCCCAGTAGCTATTAAACTATCTGAAGCTAAAGTTCTGGGTTTGATGCTCAGTTGTGTATGTATAAGGAGTCTCCTAGTTTAGAAGCAGTTCAATCAAAATTCTTGAAAATCTTACTACGACTTCTTTATTCAATGTCCAGTGCCCTAACATGACTAGAATAAGGCTGCATTCCCCTTGGATTCCCCAATTAAGATTCTGTCATCTTAGATTCGGGCTGAAGCAAGTCTACTGGGGAACTTCCTTAGTTCATCTCACCTTGCTGGATAGGTTCTCTTCCAACCTAAGAAGACAAAATAATGATGATTTTTCATATTTTGGCCTTATCTTGTCAGCATTACCTGCTTTAGGGCTTGATAAAACCGTGGCTGAACTAAATTAGAGGATTTGGGATCTAGATATCCAAAATGACAGAGCCAAAGCCTCCCATCCCTTTTATAGCAAAATAGTTCCTCCTCTCTGGTCTCTCCCTAGATATTTCTATAACGTCTTATATGTTCCACATAGGAAACTTTTTACTTTGGGTCGCTACCTATTAGGGCAACAACTAGTAGATATATATGTGTCCCATGTGAAAGCCCAAATTGTTTTTGTTCAGACTCAGAGGTTGAATATGTCTCACATGTGCTATTAAATTAAAATGACCATTGTACACCTAATGGAGATCAAGTTTAATACCTCCAATTGTTAATAACTCTAATTGCCATTGTGACCAGGAGGCTGTTACCCTTCTCCTGGGTGACAACTCTTCAGAAACCTCTAAGGAGGTTGCAAATTTCTTATCAATAGCTATAGCTGCTAGAAACATCTGGTTCCTCCCTCATGCAATTAATTGTTAGCTGCTAATTACTTAAGGATTTTCTCACAATTTTAAAATGTCTTTTTATAGTGATTGTATTATACGCTGGTCTTTTATTGTGTCTTGGACCATAAAATTTTTTTGATTGATTGACAATGAAGGAAAGTACCAACAACTAGTAAAATCAGGTACAGCAATTTAAGATGTAGTCAAGGTACAACAATTGAAAACCTGAACCTAGTTTTCAAATATTGGCTACCATTTTTCCCCAAAAGCAACATACAGTACTTAGTTATTTGGGCAGCAATACATTTTTTGAAAAATGGAATATAGTTCAACATCATTTTCCTGGGTAACAATAAAAAGTTATTCAACAGATAGAAAGTGGAGAGCCAGTATAGTATGAGGGCAAGGGGTTGGACTTGCACTAGGCAGACCCAGATTCAACTTGCATTTGACCATGGAACTGACAGATATTTTTAGCCCCTGCTCTGTCACATCCCAATGTGCAACCTAGTTATTACTGTAGGGTTAAAATTTGCATTAGGGTGAGCTGCCTTGAGTTCCCAGAAAAAAGTTGGGATATAAGTACAGGGACATCATGGTTGCCCATATTCAGAAGAGGCCTATGGAAATAATTCTTTCTCAAGTATGTAAAATAAAAGTTTATTATAATAAAATTATAAAATAAAAGTTTATTATAATATAATAAAACCGCCCAGAGTTCCCCATTGGGGGGAGATGGGCGGTCATATAAATTAATTAAATAAATAAATAATCAATAATAAGCCAACAGAATAAGAATTTAGAACAGTAATTTTGATAAAATCAGGCAAAAAATACAGCTTTGATAAACCTAACACAATTCAAGCAATTTATTTTGAATATGAATAGCCAGTAAGCAGATATTGGTGACATTACTGGTGATAGCTACTGTACATTCTAGTCTCATGAGACAAGCAATGCATACTTCTTACAACCTGCCTTCAACATTCACTAAAAGAGAATTTTACTTCACTTACTTCATATTGGTAGAGTCATTCTGAACTATGAATGGTGCACTTCTTTTCTAGGAACACTGATGTAAGTTGTGAAAGAGAGAAATTTTTTCTTTAATTTACACGAGTAATACTGGACAAGTAGCTAGTTCGTGTGGATGGTAGGAACCATAAGTAGAGCTTTACTCTTCTCAAATTCTAGTGGAATCAGAAATTTAGCAGAAAGCCACAGTTATACATATCCTCTTCAACTGATGATGACAATGACAACAATGATGATTATGATTTGAATCCACCCTGAAGTATTAAAGATGCCAAGGAACCATCAGAGAAAGCAATTTTAAGCCAGTATTTTAAATAATAAATCCATGTCATCTTACAGTGTCACTTCAAACCAAAGTGGTGCTGCTGCTGCTGATGATGATGATGATGATGACGACGACGACAATGACGATGGATATATAACTTACATAAATGTGCTATGATTCATTATTCTCAAAGTCAGGAAAATTGAGATAATTAAGATTAAACCATGATAATGTAATTTAATAAAATTCTATTATTTTTAAATTCAAACTCTTCACATCATGTTTCCAATAGTTCATACACTTCTTTGATTAAATCATTTTCAATCTATACAATTTTACATGAATGTCTTAAAGAATATTTGAATCTTATCAATCCACATATAGAGAGACAGTTTGGTGTAGTGGCTAAGGCACCAGGCAAGAAACCGGGAGTCCATGAGTTCTAGTCCTGCCTTAGGCACAAAGCCAGCTGGGTGACTTTGGGTCTGTCACTCTCTCTCAGCCCTAGGAAGCAGGCAATGGCAAACCCTGTCCGAAATGCCAAGAAAACTTCAGAGGCTAGTCTAGGAGTCAAGACTGACTCAAAGGCACCCTAATGAATAAATAAATCCATATATAAATATTATTAGTAATTATAATAATATTTAAATGCAAACTGCTTCTATGTTAATGCTTTTATAATTGGCAAATACTCTGATTAATTCTAGGATTTTCATATGTGAGTCATATTTTCAGGCAATTCAACTGGTAAAGAATAGGTTCTAGCTTGAATTCTATGAAATAATACTATCATACATTAATTCCTACCATGAAACACATAAAGGCTAGTTATACTGTACTAATTGCATCTATGTCCTTGCAATCAGATATTTAATTCTATTCATATTTACTTTGACCCCTTTTTCCCAATAGTATTTGAGATTACATATAAACATGCACCCTGCTAAAATAACTCTCTCATCCTTTTCCCAACCATCTTTCTACATTTCTTAGGAGGCTTCCTCATGCCTGACATCATAGATATGCTCACCATTTGATCCCCTTGTTATTCAGCATGAATGTCAATTTTATGTCCCCAAACTTGCTAGAAATGACTGGAAAAAAATAATGCATTAACATTTCCCAGCACTTTTTCTCCACCTAGCCCTGTCCTGAAGAAACTGAACCCATCAATGGTTTGAGTGAAGCATATAACCTCTTAAAAAGATCTTCACTAACTCTCCCCTTTCTTTCTTGTTCCTTCCCCATTCTCCTTTTTTTCTCCTCTATTTTTAGATCAGGATGCTGAAGTTTGTAATCATGTGTCAACTTCAGCTTTTCTTGAATAAATGAAAGGAAGAAAGAAGAAAATTTAGATTGGTCTGATTCTTAAACTTTATACTCACAGTTTACTCAAGCACAAAAGGGAAAAGGATGTGTTTTGCAAATTTGTAGTGTGGCCATACTTCAGACAATTAAACTTCAGAGAATGAAATAGATGATTGAGTGGGATTAAGTTCAAATAGATGCAGGATACCTGGGAGCATTATTCCTGGAGTGTACTGAACTTGATTGGATTGGACTGGTTTTTTAATCAGGTTTCTAGATAGTCCACTCAGAAAAACTCTGGGTGACAAACCAATGAAAAATGTAAAGCATCAAAACAACAATCAAAACCATAAAAAGAAAGCATGGACAAATAGAATGACAACAAACAAAATAGAAACGAAACCAACATCCAATGACTACGTACCATACCAATGCCTGGGGAAAGAGCCAAGTATTTAAGGCTCATCTAAAAGAGGATAAGATCACAACTGTTTGGAACTCTGTGGGAATGTTGCTCCAGAAGACAGGTGCCAGGACAGAGAAGGTATGCCTCCTGGGTTCCACCAGCTAACATTAGTTGATTAAATGGGACCTGAAGCATGCTGACTCTGTCAGATATTACAGAACAGACAGATACCACAGGAGAAAGATTATTCTTCAAATAAAAGGATCATTAAGGGCTTTATAGGTGACAATCAGCACCTTCAATTGCACTAGAAGCTTATTGGTAACTAGTGCACATACACACACATACCAATCCAGGAATGAGTGCAACTGATGCACAAGATGGATTTGTGCAAAGGCCATCCTAGCCATAGCTGCCACCTGCTCCTCAAGCAAGAGCTGTGAGTCCAAGATGATTCCCAAATTGCATACCAGTTCTGTTGGGGGAATACTAAGGATGGAAAATCCCCGGGAATAGGAGATCCAATGGGAGTTGAGGACTGACAAATGGAGCTGCTAAATGTAATTAGCCCAAAGGGGTGATCTCAGAGTATAGTCCACTAACAGACACCAACAATAATCATTTGTATCCTAGAGAAGTCATCCCAGAGTACAACCTACTAATAGGTAAAGGCAGTTAAACATGGGAATGAACAGTTAAACATTCCCAGAATGAAGGGTTGGTTGACAAACTCACAGTTAATATGAGTTAATGTCAGATATATGGAAAAAGGGTTCCTAGGGGGTGGGGTAACCGATGTCCCAGAAATGGTGGTATGAGTGAGAAAAATGAGGTTGTGTGAAAACAGATACCTAGCCGCAAATTAGGCAAACAGGCATTTAATGGTCATTTCAGGTTGATGCAAGCATGCCCCTGCCCCTCCAGGCCCTCATTAACCTTGTCAGCTGCTATTCTGCTGTTGTCTTCCTAAAAAGCTGGACATAGCAGAATATGAAACATATGAAACATAAAGAAAACTATTTCCAGAATCTGAAATAGCATATCAGTGAAATAGTGTAACAGGCTGAACACTGAAATGATGGGACCAACCCCCTTGTCAGGCCTTTATTCATCTTGGGTTATGACAGAATGAGGAATAGAAGAACATAGAATTCTAGAGATGATAGGCAGAGCATCCATACAGAGAGATGAATATAATACTTTGGCACTTTCAAAAATCCAAGTATTGACATACCATTTATTTTATTTATTATTTTTTACAATTTATATCACATAATTCTGCCCTTAGAGAACCCATGATCCCATAACATAGTTAGCCAAATCATGGATTAGTCATTCCAAGGTCATTAAGAACATGCTCAATAAACTCAGACAGAATTATTGACCATTACTTAGCCATGCACATTTCCATTCCTAAGCCATACTTTGGCTTGCCATATCATAAACTGGCTGATTAGATTCTGCTGGAGGTATGGAATAATGCACTCATGTTAACCATGTGTCTTGTGTAATCATTTGATCAGGTGCAGCCAGAAAACACTTAAGAAGAACAATGGCTATGATAGTCATTCTGGTTCATGGAGACAACTAGATTTTTTTTCTCTCCTGCTCTTGTTAAAATTGAACTTGTAAGATTCAGGCATGATATATTCTGCTATTGCATAACAAATTTTAATCATCATCACTTGGGCATATCTACCTAAGTGATACAGATAGCTTAAAGATTGGCCTTACAAAAATATTCATCAACGGAATAAAGCCCAATCTAAGTCAAGAAAAAGTAGAAGTAGTTGTGTGGATCTATAAGGAAATAAGTGCTTCAGAAGCTCTTCCCTAATTATTTCCCACTAATGTATATATAAATATTGAGTATGGGGTGTAATTGTAGACATAATAGAGCCTCTCAGGATCTTCTACAGCTGAAATATTTTTTTCTAGTCTGTCTGCTGGAATAGAAGAAAGCATAGTAAAGCAGAATGTGGGACATACACTGTCTTCTAAAGAAATTACATATCTGAATCCTAATTAACAAAGATTAACCAAGAAACCTTATGTTAGAAAATATTCATTGTCTAAATCACATTCCTTTTCTGAAGTTTTTAGTTCACTATATAGCAATGTAATTGTAAGTGTTGCATTGTCATACAATGCTATTATTAAATATAGCATTAATTCTTCACCATCACTCTGGGTAAATGGGGAAAAATAATATAATACCCATGCACCACCAGATCTAAGATACGACACTACCAGGAAAAGAATAGGTAAGAAGTACAACTTCATATAAGATCAAAGCTACAGTATATATGAATTCAAAATTCATCAATTTTGAGGAGATAGCACCAGGATCTTGCAGGGGCGTGGTGGCTCAGTGGGTAAGATGCCAGGCTTGTTGACCGGAAGATCGCAAGTTCGGAGGTTCGAATCCCTAGCCCTGCGTGTGGAGTGAGCTCCCGCACTAGCTCCAGCTCTTGCCAACCTAGCAATTCGAAAGCATGCAAATGCAAGTAGATGAATAGGTACCACTTCGGTGGGTAGGTAATAGCGTTCTGCGCGCGTCATGCCGGCCACATGACCGTGGAAGTGTCTTCGGACAACGCTGGCTCTTCGGCTAACAAACGGAGATGAGCACCGGCCCCTAGAGTCGGACACGACTGCACAAATGTGCGGGGGGAACCTTTACCTTTTACTTAGCACCAGGATCTTAAATGATAATTATCTTTTCCTCAAGTAAACCTGGAACACATTATACCACTTCCAGACAGATAAATCTTGGTTATGACACATCAGTTGAGACACTTCATATGAAAAGGCATGGGCCTGTACAGAGCCAAGCTAAGATGTTTTTGTAGTCTCAATATGCCTTCTCTCTTTACTGTTGAGGAGTAGTGTGAATGAAACTCACTATTGTCTGATTGTGCTGGCAGTTTGGCTCTGAATTATTTACGAAATGGAAGGCTGTTCCCATGGTTTATCTAAGAAAATGGTTTAAGCAATAGGGGAATTCTTTTTCTTTTCTACCATTTCTGCAGCTGTGAAGTTGGAGCAGAGCCTTAGAAATAGCCATTTGTGTGGTTTAAGAGACATGTTTTCCTTCCTCCTCTCCCATTTTGTTGCAGTTCATAGGAGTCCATGTTTTCCACTGTGGGAATTTCCATGACCCAGCATTTTAACTGGTTTGATTTCCCTTGGAGTCATAACAAAGCAATTTTAAAGCATTTTATCATCAAATAAATAATGAACATGGCAAACATATTGGACATATACTGTGTAAACATTTCTAAAAACTCCTCCCTCTCCTCCAGATCACACCCCCACAACAGTGGATCACATCTGCTTTCAAATGTATTTGACAGAGGTACCAGTGTCTTTGATCAAGCATTTAAAACAGTCCTTTCCATTTGCATACCATTCAGAAGACTGAAAGATCAGAGTTATCAAGTAGCAATTCCCCAATGACAGTTGTACCTAATGCTTTTGCTACCTCTGTCTAATCTTATGTTCTTACAATAGGTATATACTGTTGTATCTTTTATTTTGTGATTTAAAAAGCATCTGGGACACAAGATTCAGTTTAAAAAGACAAGCTGAGGTAATTTTTTTCTCTCACTCACTGGCGCCAAAGGGTCTGCTGGCATTCAGGTTCCATTTACCATATAGGGTTTATCTTTGTGTTCTTAAGGTGTTTGTTGCCATATACGGTATTCTGGTTTGGCTGGGCTGGTTTTGGGTAGTCACATGTTAATTGGTTACTATGGTGATTGATTGTCTATGAGCAAGAAGCTAACATGTATAAAGGTAAAATCCTTTGTTAAGCCTGATGGCACTGCTTATCTGTTTCCATTCAAATGAAGATGTTTTTGCCTGCCTCTGTGCCTCTAGAACAGGGCTTTCCAAAGTGCCGCCACTGGCGACACATGAGTGGTGGTGGCGGCGGCAGCGCGGCGATGCGCGCATGCACGGTGGTGGCGACACGCGTGTGTACGGCGGTGGCAGCAGCCTCCACTAAAACGCGGAAGCACTGATCCCGCGCTGCTGCCGCTGCCACCATGCACGCGCACGCCACCGCTTCCGGGTGGTGTGGCGACACACCACGCTGTGTGTGGCGACACACTTTTGTGTCACCACACACAGTTTGGAAAGCTCTGCTCTAGAAGGTAAACAGATTTGTAAATATGTTCTTGTTTTTTGAATAAATGCAACTTTATTTTTTACTGCAAAAGTCTAGTTTATTGATCTCTCTATGCAAGCTTCTAAAACTCTGAAAATCAAATCAAATTAAAATATACATGGTGGTGTCAAAGGCACAGATTCTCATAGTAGAGATATAGTTTGAAATACATTGGATTAAAGAGGCCAACAGAATCCCTAAATGATGTCAGTATCAATAGGATTATGGCATATTTGAACTCTCACTTCAGAACCTCTTCTGTGGCTTCTTCTAAAACTTAACTAAGTTATTTGTGGAGTTGCACTCAGGTTGATTCTCTTTCAGTTCTGATGCATTATAGTAATGTGATCTACTGTTCCTCAGATGTACCAGGTAATAATGAAGTGGTATCTCATATTCAGACTTGGCAACTCTATTTTGAAAACAACTCAATTTCTGTGTTTTCAGTGGCAGCCTAAATCTCTTCCAATATTTCTTGCATGTTAACATCTCCTTGGTGCATACATGGCTTTATAGGCAATTGAATGGTTAAGCTGCCAAGATATCAATGGAAGCATGACATTTTCATTATGGGTTGTCAGGCAAACTACTTCTGCTTTCTTTAAGTGGATCATCAAAGTACCACCGCTCTACTACAGGCACAAACCACTCATCTAAGAGCTGGACTGGCAAAGTGGTAATTTATGCCAGATTTCTCCAGAGGTTCATGGTTTTGAAAGCTTGAATCATTGTAGTGTTGCCACTGATGAGAAATGCTAACCAGAGCAAAGCGGTGGAAATTATTGAAACAGCTGCCACCTGTTTATGAGTAACTAGGCAGAGGTTTAGGCATCTCTCTTCTGGTCTCCTTGCATTCTCAGAAACCTCTAAGTATCTTGTCATTGAATGGGTCTATTGCCAAGACCACTGTCTATGTACACTGAATACATAAATAACTCACTATACTGCAAGAATGAATGAATAACTGAATGCAAGGGCAGTTGGCTAAAACTGAAGCACAATGAATTGTTAGAACTGTGCTGCAGGGTATCCTGCAAACAGATGTTGGTGTGATATTATGCAATTGCTTCTGCATAGGAGTAGATAATAAAAGTGAAAGCAAGAGTCACTGCGAAGTGTAAAAAAAAGCACAGTAGCACAGTTCTACTTCATAACTGCAAGGTGGGGGTGCAGATGCCCAAAATATCTGTCATGCTAGAAATATTCAATTTCTTTGCTGGCTGTAGCAATATCCAAGTACAGTATATCACACATTGCAGCTCATTTGTTAATTTTTAAGCTCCCTTAATTTGGACTTAACATATATTTTCATTCATCATAGATATCATATGGATATTAAAAATGGTATGAGGATACTGAATGGAAAGGGATAGTTTAATATATAGCAATTCCTTGATAAGGTATTGGCAGTGACAAAGTACCTTTTCTTTCTTATATTCAAGGTTTCTTAACCATATTTCATAAAAAATATGCTCAATAACGGACTAAAAATCATATCCTTTACCAAATGTGATGAATTGTTTTCAAATCTGGGGAATTATATACCTTTCCATGTTAAACATTAACTTCTCAAGGTTTTTTTCAGTTAAGAAATTGAACTGAAACCAAACTAACTGTTCCTAAAAGTCAGTTACAGCACCTAGCCAAACTTGGATGATCTCAAAAGCTTAAACATAGCTTCCCTTGGTTAGTAGATGGAGAGGAACCACATTGGAATTTCAGGGCTGTTAGCAAGACTGGGAAAGGTTTTTTTTTTTCCAAGAAAAGCTCAGAAGAAAGCAATGGCAAACAATCTCTGAAATGCTGCCAAGAAAACTACATGGATGCAATCAGCAAGGGTCGAGCTTGATTCAAGAATGTCTTTACCTTTACAATGATGTAGTGTTAGAGCTGCCGTGTTCACTCAGGCAAAGAGAAGTTCTAGGGGCACAGCATTTATCCAAGTTCAGTTTCCTTTGGATGGAGGTGATTGGAGCCTTATAGTGTTTTGTAACCCCTGGGTTTATTTATAAATATGCCAGCTGAGCATAGGAAGAGACACCACTTACAGTCCAATAGACAGCCAAATATACTGCCCCATAACAGAACCTAAAACTTGCCCCATCAATTGCAAGAGCTGGCTTCCTTTTCCTCCTCCCTGTCCACTTTTATCTGAGGCACACAGTCTGACACAAGTGCAGCCTATATCCCAAAATCTTTTATTTCTTTTGTATTTTCAGCTACTAGTTCTGGCTGGTTCTGAAGGCATGAAGAGTTGGAAGCAACTGAACAAATAAACAACAACAAAAGTTCTGGCTGGAGTATGCAAATAAGATAAGCTGTCTCTAGTTGAGCCCTGTGGCCAGAATTGGGCCAGCAGGTATATTACGAACTAGACATTGCTTGGTCCAACCTAGAATGCCAATCAGGACATGAGGATGATTTTGAAATTAGAGTTATGAATTTATGACATGACAGTGAAGGCTTGTTATAAGAACAAGTAGAACTGAAGTTAAAACAAGCAGAGAGCAAGGACTACCATAGGATTTCAAAACTGTTTTTATTCCAGAACTCCCCTGACTTAATTCAAGAGCTTTTTTTCCTACAAACTATCTTCTATCTATCTATCTATCTATCTATCTATCTATCTATCTATCTATCTATCATCTAATTTATTTTAGAGGCTGCCCAAATCCAAATGCTTCTGGGATGCTTGCATTTTAAAAGCAAGAACAATAAATGTAAGAAACAAATCATACCTGTTGAGAATCAAACCAACCAACCAACAACAACAACCAACCAACCAACCAACCAACCAACAGGGGCTCAGCAGCCACCCTACCTCAAGGTCTGGGAGATCAGCCAGGTTTTCAAAGGCTTTCAGAACATCATTAGGGTGGGAGCCATAGGGATCCTTGACAGAATACTCTACCACAGGGCAAGTGCAGATAATGCACACTTCCTAGGTCTTAATAGAAGAAGTTGTTTAATTGAGGGGACCCAAATACCTTAACTCAGGCAGTTGGTCTGTGAGCTGAATTTGTCTCACTTTCACTATCTGGCCCACAAAGTTGTTTCAAAAGCAAGTTCTTTCCTAAGGCATAGAAAAGTAGAAAGCTCCACTTATATCTTTTTTTTCATAAAGCTTTATTAATTTTCAAGATATAATTAAAACACAAAATACAGAAGATAGAACAGATAGTCTTCAAGTCTAAAAAATAAACAAGAGAAACTAAAACAGTGCAAGAATAGACAAAAAACATAAAAGACAGGTGACTTCCGACCTTCTCCAACACAGATATAAAAGCACATAAAAGTTAATCTCTTGCTATTAATTAAACATTTAGTAATATTATTTCTCTAAAATCAAACCATTAAATCATCAAAACCCAAAATCAGAACTTCATTTTTTTCCATTACAAGCAAATAGTCCAAAAGTGGCTTCCAAATAGAAACAAATCCAGTTACAGTATCTTCTCTTATCAATGCTGTCAGTTTAGCCATTTGCCCAGTTAACTTAATCATCCAATCCTCCATTGAGGGAATTCGTGCATCCTTCCATTTTTGAGCGTATAATAGTCTTGCTGCTGTTATCATATATAAGAACAGAGTTCCATGTTGCTTCTCAAGATGTTGGTCCATCAAACCCAAGAGAAACAGCTCCGGTTTCAATTGTAAGTCCACTTTGAGAATCTTGAATAATAATACATATTTGATTCCAGAATTTCTTAGCTTTTCCACAAGTCCACCATAAATGATAGAAAGTTCCTTCACCCTGTAAACATTTCCAACAAACATTTGATACCCTATTGTACATTTTGGACAACTTATCAGGAGTTAAATACCAACAGTACATCATTTTATAAAAATTCTCTTTCAAATTATAATTCAATGTAAATTTCATACCTTTGTTCCACATATTCTCCCATTGTTCAAGCATAATATTATACCCAAAATTCTTAGCACATTTAATCATACAATCTTTAACATATTCATCTTCTAAATTCAATTGCAACAAGATTTTATACATTTTCTTAATAAGATGCTCATCATTGAAAGCTCCTCTTATATCAATTAAACTCTAATTGCTCTGTTGGGACATTTTGGAGGGTAGGTTGCTGCTGAAGAAAGAAGAACCAAATTTCTTCTTTAAAATGTGTATTCCACCATTATCCAGGGATGGATAATATGAATGGGAATAGAATGTATGTAAGAATATTGACACAGCATTCATTGGCACAAAATGGACTACATGAATATTTGTTTTCCTCAGAACCCAAAGGTTGTTCCTAAATCCCACCATAAAGCACATAATGTATCCATAGAATTTGGATGATGGAGATTTACTCTGGGCTGAGAGGAACATGTGGAACCCATAATTAAAGTTCTGATGATAAACTAATGTCTTCAGGTAAGGAGCATTATCTCAGCATACTCCCTGTGAGATCCCCAAATTTCAGTCCTGCATGTGGGAATGCATGTACTTGAGCAATTCACACATAGAATGGTAGGAGCTAATGCATAAAGACTTTTTCTAGTGCTACTCCTAGAGAAAAGAAATTTATTTAATAATTTTGGTCAATTCAGTAGGACACAAAAATATGAGAAAAAAATTAAAAATAAATGAACATACATATTAGCAAATCTATAGACAAAACCAGCTATAAACATTGGCTCTTGCTTCTGCTAGATCTTATGCATTCCCTTTATCTAGCATGACATGACTTTGCATTTCAGCATTAGCCATAAGAATAAGATATTTTTTATCTAGCTTTTTGGTCACTCAAATACTTCCTTGCCAGTCCTTGCAGCTCAGATGCATGTTTGCATGCAAATTATTCAGCAGCATTAAATGAATAATTAGTTCTGCCCTATTTTTAAACATTTCTTTGCTCCAGTGTAACACCAGAAACAAATGGGGAAATATGGATGAGACAGAATAGGTCAAATTCATCTGAACCTCCCTCACAGACAAGTAAGTATTGAAAGTACTCTTGAAGGGTTAGAACATTGTCTCAGATAAAACCCTCCACAATGGCAAAGCATTATTGTGTCTTTACCATGTTTTCTCCCTCAGCTGGCACCCTGGACATACGTCACTTTCATCCTTCGGTAAATAAATCTTCTTTCTTCTCCATGTAATTGTGATGTTGAATATATTAGTAGCAAAAACATTTTCTGGAGAAATTTGCCTCAGCACTGTGGTGTGGCAAGTGGCAAAGAGTTTGCTATCAGAAGC
Organism: Charina bottae; assembly: GCA_023362775.1. Lineage (NCBI taxonomy): Eukaryota > Metazoa > Chordata > Lepidosauria > Squamata > Charinaidae > Charina > Charina bottae. The sequence goes on along the minus strand of JALMGJ010000002.1, from coordinate 232,542,653 downwards.
ACGTTTGGAATGCCACCATTTTGGGCTGAGCGTCTTGAAAGTATTAGTGCCAATGAATGGAACTGAAAGGCAGCTTAACTAATACCTGTTATTGCTTCCATATCTCCAGAGAGAGTCAGTGTTTAGGGTTATCTTCTTTTTAAAAATGTAAAAGTATTATTAGTCACATTTCATCACTCTATAAATTATAAAAGCAGCCTCCTTCTCAGAGGGCACCAAGCTCCTTAGCATTCTCTCTCAGGCGGTAAATAACAGTTTGCATTATGTTAGCTGGAGAAATAAAATATTATGCTTTCAGATTTCTGCATTCAGCTGCAGCTTTGTACCGGGTTTAATGTCTCTTTATTTTCCATGTAAATTGATTTTCAAAATTGTTTCTGTAGAAAAAAGTGAAAGCATATCTTTCTATTTTTCCACTTAATGTTATTGAGCTGGCATTTGAGTGAATTATGACAAATCAAGAACCAGAGACCCAAAGCCTTGCAAGAAGTCCATTGTATAGTCAGAAGCAATTTCTGCAGAACAATGAAAGAAAACCCAATAGATGTGGAAATGTGCACAGAAAAAGAAAGCAGCCGTACTTTGTTTTATTAATAATTTAGATCTCATTTTCATCTTAATTCCTCATATTTTGCTGGGCTCTGTCCTCCAAGTGAAACAGCTCTGCTTGAAAAATTTCCAGTAGCAGAATCACTCAGCAAACTTTTACATCATATTTAGATGCAGTATTATTTTCCACGGAATCTGCAACAGCTATAAGCTCCAGCGCATGGCTTCCACCTGCGATATAATGCATAAAGGTCAGGACCAGTCTGGTGCCAACCTGCAAAATGATATCATTCATTCTTCAGTGGGAAATATCTGAATGAGGTAGAAACATTTATCTTCTTTTTTAATCTTCCATTTTCTTTCTTTTTTTAATATATATTTTTGATGAAATATAACACCCAGAAAATATGATGAAAAATATAACAATGCTAATAGAATCAGAAAAGAATATACAGAACAGTAATTAAAGGAGTAACATTTAAAGAAACTAAAGATAGATCCATGAAGTGTTGATATAGAAATAGCTTGATCCTTTAACATATTATTAAATCTAGCCATATAGACCATCTACTCAGTTTTAATACAAAATGTTATTTCAATTATACATATATAATATACTCAGATCTGTAGTATTCACCTTATATCAGTTTTGTTCTCTAGTAATTTTTTTTAATCCGTTCAATCGTGTCCAGTTCTCAGAGACTGCCTGGACAAGTCCCTGCAGTTTTCTTGGCAAGATTTTTGGAAGTGGTTTGCCATTGCCTTCTTCCTGAAACAGCAATTAATTTATGCATTAGCTATTCATATACTTTCATTACCAGTTTTGATTTCTGTAGTAAGGACTGAATTTCCTTTTAAACTAATAATGACATTATTTAATATCAGGTCAGTTTTAAATCAGCTAAAAACAAGGGATTCCATGATAGAGTAAGCCATAATTTTAGGGAAATCAGGAATGGGTCTCCAGGTATGAAGATAACTAAACAGGGTTGTTGTGGGGAAAATAGGAGGAGGAAGGAGTATTTGGTATGTTCGCCGCCTTGAGTTACTTATAAAAATAATAAAGGCGGGATAGAAAATAAATAAACAAACAAACAAACAAACACACACACACACAGGAACAGAAAGGAGTCCTACCTTTTCAATGCCCTCCGTAGAGTTTCAAATAACTGGTTTTTATCCTAGAAACTAAAGCAGTGTTTTCTGATTTATAATTAGTGTTGCATCAAAAGCTGTACTTTATTTACACACTTGAGGTGAAGGGTTAAAAATGCTGAAAATCTTTTTTAGAAATAAATTATTGGCTGCTTCAATTCATTTGTCTCTTTGTTTCAATCTTAACAGCTTTCAATGAAAGCTGCAATTAAAAGTACTCAAATTATACAGATCCTTTCTTAAACTTGAGTTTGGTTCTGATCAGGTAGATCTGTTAGCAGAAGGTTTATGAGCTGAAAAATTAGATTTTTTTTTCAGACAACATAAAACACTTGGCCATAAATTCCATGAAGGTTAGCACAACAGGAACAGTAAGCCATGCACTGCTTGCACTTCAGTGGGCATCCATCACTGAACACCTGCCAAGCCCAGGAATAATAAGAGAGTGGTTCAACAAAGTCACATCAAAATGGCACAACAGCCATCAGTGTTGCTAAGATATCCCAGTGGGAAACTGGTTCCATATCCCAGTGTAAAGTTCTAATTAACAGGCACAAAACAATACTGCTGTGTGGCTGCTGCAAAATATATTCCTCAAGGACTATCTCACTTTCTGGTAAATGTGGCCATGATTCTAATGGAGATATTTCCTTCCTTATAGAACAAAACTGTCTTTCAGCCAGTCATAAATAAAGGAGGATTAGGCCTATATTTCTTCTTTTGGTTCAAGAGGGTTTCTTGACAAAGGTGTGGGAAATAAGAAAGCTTTCTAAAATGCATCTTATTATTTCTGAATATTTAATATTAAGTTCTTGTTGTTGCTGTATCTGTAGTCCAGAAAAATACATTTGATATAATTTTATCTCAGAGAAGCAGTTATTTTTAGGAGTGTACTAGTGTATTTGCTTTTATATCCAATAACTTTTGGACTTCTTTATCTTATTTCTGAAAAAGAAAATACTGAAATGTGTTTTTGACGACACACCCATAGTACGTTTTAGCTGACTATGGAAAACTTGTACTTAGTGGTTATGAGATATAGTTGAAAATGAATCTTATTCAGTTTGGGGTTTGTTTGTTTTTTTAATTCCCAGTTGGATGTATTTTTGATGAATACATAAAGAGCATGGAGAGTTTATTGAAAACAATCCAACGAAATGGTACTATTACACACTATTTTATAATTTTATTTTTCAAGGCAGACTTAATTCTTTAAGTTAACTGACAGCACTCCGTTACCTCAAATATAAATCACCAATAAAAAGGTAAAGGTTTCCCCTGCACAGTTGTGTCTGACTCTAGGGGGCGGTGCTCATCTCCATTTCTCAGCCTAAGAGCCAGCGCTGTCTGAAGATCTAAATATCATCTAAGCATTTTGGGTGACTCAACTGTTCTGACAAAGATGCTTGAAAGAGAATCCCTGATGACTTGTGGAGATTTTAATGGTTCCCCACAAGTGGTAAAGAAAAGAAAGAAAAGAAAAAGCATTGTCTGAGCTCTGTGAGTGTAGCTTTCTCCTGAATGAAGCATAGAGTGTTTGAGGATCGGGACATTCACAGGGAGACCAAAATGCTTGCTTACAAAACAATTGCACTACCAACCCTATGAAACATGGACCCTCTACAAACGCCACCTCCAACTTCTTGAAAGATTCCATCAACACTGCCTCCAAAAAATTCTGCAAATTACTTGGGAAGATAGGATGACTAATGTTAGCGTATTGGAAGAAGCGAAGACCACCAGCATTGAAACAATGATCATCCAACATCAACTTCGCGGGACCGGCCATGTTGTTTGAATGCCTGACAATTGTCTTCCAAAGCAGCTACTTTACTCCCAACTTAAGAATGGAAAACGGAATATTGGTGGACAGCAAAAGAGATTCAAAGATACTCTCAAAGCTAATTTAAAAAAAATTAATATCAGCATTGAGAACTGGGAGAACTGGGAAGCCCTAACTCATGAGCGTTTCAATTGGAGGCCAGCCTTTATTAAAAGCGCTACGGACTTTGAAGAAGCACGAGTACAGGGCGAAAGGGAGAAAGGAGCTAAGTACGTCAAGCAAACCCTCATTGTGACCGTCTTCCACCTGGAAACCTATGCCCTCATTATGGGAGGTTGTGTGGATCCAGAATTGGCCTTTACAGCCACTTACAGCCACTTACAGATCCACTGTTAAGATTTTACCCCTGGAAGACAATCTTATTCAGCTACGAGTGATTGCCAAGAAGAAGAAGAAAGAAAATAATGCTTCCTTCTATTTCTGGGATTCATATCATTTTATATTATGATAACAAAAGCAGCATTCCTACACACAGAGATACCCTTGGAAACCCTTAGGTACTACAAAGCTAAATATTTGTCATTCAGTCCTTGCATTGGTAAAGATATATGCCATATATGTGTCTGCAACTGTTTTCGTTTTCTTTAAACTTTATTTGATTGACATTTTGTACTGAAATTGCTAGCAAATACAATAAGATTTTTGTAAAAGAATACTTAGCTTCCAGTGAACATTTATGCAGTACAGCAAATATTTTCAAGGGTTCCTGGTTCCTTTTAAGCTATATTTTTATTTCTCTGATCTTTTAGATTATTTTAAGCTTCTATTTGTGGATTTGTTTTAATCTGGTTTTAGTGCTCTCCAATTTTAAATATAGTATGATTTTAATAAGAAACCACCTTGAAATTATTATGACTGAGAGGCAATGGCAGAATTCATACATCATACTAAGCCTTGATGTATTTTAACAATGGTTTGTTAAACACGCCATTGTGCTCTTGTAGACAAATCGTGCTAAACCTCAATAACTGGATTCATGCATCACGTAATATAATTCTGAGATAGTGTAATGTTTATCCTAGCCATTACAGAAACGAGGTTACCAACAAATCCTTGTTATATAAAGGATTTCCCCTTCGGAAATGTGTCATTTAAAAAAAAAAGATTTATGCCACTGTATCATTGCAGTTTGAATATTATTACCAGCACAAAACATTGGGATTTGTATACTTCCTTCTGTGAGTCATTATTCCAGTTCTAAGGCTTATATCAGAGCTTTCCAAACTGTGTGTCGGGACATGTTAGTGTGTCGGCTGTAGTGTCTGGGTGTGTCGCGACTGCTGCTGCCTCCGAGCCCTGCCAGGATTCCACGTAGGTCCTAGTGCCTGCTTTGTGCCGTGCTGCCTCCAAACCTGCCCTGCCAGGATTCCGTGCAGGTCCTAGTGCCTGCCTTATGCCTGGCTGCCTCCAAACCTGCTGTGATTCCGCGCAGGTCCTAGTGCCTGCCTTGTGCCCTGCTGTAAGAGTGTGTCGCGAAATGATGCATGTCTAAAAAGTGTGTCACCAACATAAAAAGTTTGGAAAGCTCTGCTTATATAATAAGTGCAAATATGATGACATACAAAATTTATAATGTTTTTGTACAAAATGTACCATCAAGCATTGGTTTTGTGGCATAGAATGAGTTTGATACAAAGATATATTAGGTAAGGTTGGAAGAATTATCAATCCAGGAAGGGTGATTTTCAGTTTCTCATTGATTCCAGTATTTTCTCCAACTTCTAAATTGCCCTCTCCAATGCAAATTACAGCAATCTATACTAAAATGTGGATTCACGACTCTCCTAATGAGTCCCTCTCATCTTGAGTCCACTATGGTGTCTTCTTTAAATTATCTGTACAATTAACTTTGCTCATAATAGCACCCATTTAGATACCTGATTTGCTGGTGCAGTCAACCCATTTGATCTTCAAATGTTTGCAAGTTTTCTGGTCCAATTAACAAGGACTAATACACATCAATTTCCCAAAAATGGAAACTACCAAGTAAACACAATAGATTAAAGTTTTTATGGGTGAAATTAATTGTGCTTGCAATTAAATCCAGAAAACATGTGGAGCCTCCAATAAAAGACCAGTTCATGTACATTACAGGTAGATAAATTACTTTGAAAAATCTTGCTGAAAACTTGAACTAAACCCAAATATTGTAAGCCAGGCTGGTACTTATGCAGGATATTGCACTTCTACTAAGTATTAATACAAGTTTTAATGAAAACATATTATGGTTTTAAAAAAGTTAAATCTTTTAGGAAACATTTCCTCCATCCCATGAGAAATGGGCTGTGATGAGGTTCTTGCACATCATGTTCCCTGTGGATATTGAACTTTCAAATTATAAACAAACTTGTTTTTTCTGCAGATTCTTTTATTAGTACTTTTTTGTGATTCCCCTGAGCAACTTGGATATACACATGAAGCAGACTTAAATAGGAATGAGGTGAGTAGGTTGTATGCTATTTAAAAAATTAATATAATCCCATTTTAAAAACTGCTAGCAAATTAGCAATGAAACCTATGCATTTTCATGCTATTCCTAATCCTATCTCTTTGCAGGACACTTTAAAGTATTTTTATTTTAATTATAGTTCAGCAGCTGTCCAGCTGCTAACATGCCATCACAAATGTCATGGCACTTCCAATATCCATTGGATGATACCCACTGAGCTACAATTTCTAAAAAAGGTAGAGCAGACTAAGAAACAGACACCATGCAGATCTAAAGCTACTTTTATTGGAACAACTATATTAACAGAATCTTGTTACCTAAATGTGCTATCTTTTCTCTCCATTTTATCTTCATGAAGAGGGGTGGTGGTGTTTGAGGAATTTTCACATACAAGTAGTCCTTACTTAACAACCACAATTGGGAGCAGAATTTTGGTTGCTAAGTGAAGTGTTCATTAAGTAAATCTGACCCAATGTTATGACCTTTTTTGTAGTGGCCGTTAAGTGAATCACCATGGGGTTAAGTGAACCACATGATCATTAAGCGAATCACATGGTTCCCCATTGATTTTGCTTGCCAGAAGCCAGCTGGGAAGGTCGAAAATAGTGACCACATGATCATGGGACGATGCAACAGTCATAAATGTGAACTGGTTGCGAAGCATCCAAATCGTGATCACGTGACTGTGGGGATGCTGTGATGGTCATAAGTGTGAGTACCAGTTGTAAGTCGGTTTTTTCAGCACTGTTGTAACTCCAAACTGTCACTAAACAAATGGTTGTTGAGTAAGGACTACCTGTATTACTTTCTTGGCCTGGGCTCAAGTTTTGTTTACCTGATCACTGCCTTTGTAGCAGGTCTTCCTTCTGTCTTCAAGGCCATCCTCTATAATCACTACACAGGTGGACCATATAAAAACAAGATTCCATATAACAATCTGAAGTTGTTTGCTCCTTTTGACACCACAATATTCTGCCACCTCATTCTGCTGAATGACAAAACAGGAGTTAGCCTTCCTTCTTTGTTACTTTGCTTTACTGTACTTTTTGTCCCTGGGTTTCCTATATTCTTATTTTAACAGTCATATTCAGACTAATCCAAGGTCTTTGCATATGTTTAGCACTGGATTAGCTAAATTCTAATTTAGCAAGTGAAAGGAGCACTTTAAGGGTGCAGTGCAGAAGGGCTACCATGGTATATATTTTTAATCTACTCCCTAATTCATTCTTGGGCAGTGTTTTGGGATATGCCTGAGAAAGCTCTATTTTGATTCTGTTCTTATGCTCGCTGTCTCTTATCATTTCAGTATACAATATCTACAGCCATTGTCAACAAACTTCTCTCTGACTTTGGATAATCTTCTCCATCTGTTGCAGGATTTTTCTATTCCCAGAACAAATGCCACTCTTAACCTGTATCACTCATACAATTATCTTTTTCTTTGAGGTGGGTGTGCCAAATTACTAATGTGTTCACCCCACTCCATGGTTGATATTTTCAGAAAACAAGACCTTATTGGTCTTGTATTTTCCAGTTTAGTTGTCTTTCCATCAACAGAGCCTCTAATTTATCAAACTTGCAGTGTAGTTCATCCAGAAGGAAAGAAAGTGATTATTTAAACGTATTAAATAAATATACACCATCATTCAATACTTAATTAATACCTAATCTTTATATATGATTTTAAACTAAAATCATAGATTAAAACAGTCCCAATGGCTTTATTATTTGCCATTGTTTCCCCCCATTGGAGAGTTTATTTATTGACATTACCTTGAGTAAAACAGTATTAATGGTGGCTTAACATATGTACCATGATGGAACAAAGTTTTATAATGAACTAATGTATTCTGCAGTATTCATATGAAAGAAACAGTCAAATTGCTAAAAAAAAAAAAGGATTCGTAAATGAAAAAATAACAAATCCAGGGTCATGGATACTATGATGCATGCTACCCTCTCCATTCATAGCTTTTGAGCACAGATGAAGCCATGATTGCCTAGAACCGTCTATTTGAGATTCAAGATCAATTTTCATTTGCATAAATAGAGTCCAGGTAATCAGAGAACTAAAGGCAAAAATTAGTATTGTCTGTGGTTGGTTTTGTGATAAATACAAGAGAGATGGTTTAGTAGTAAAGGCCATAATTATCCACAACTCTCAGTTTACAATTAGTTTTCCTGACAGTTACAGTCATAAATGCCAGCTTTAATCATGTGCTCAGGTTGAATTAGGCCATGCCAATGCTGTAAGACATCTAATCCTCTTTCTTCCTTCTCATAATGAAATAATAATGTAAATTCACTACATTGATGGGGTGACCCATGTGAATTTATTAAAGGCCTGAAGAAGTCTCTTGAAAGGGATAAAACCTTTCTGGGTACAGACTTGAGATAATTCAAACCAGACAAGGGGGAAAATGGCACTGTCATCAGAGTTTTGGATATGGAAAGGATTTAATTTGTATGAATAGGCATTTTAATAAGTAGAAGAGATCTCATTTTCAGCTTTACTGGAAGAATATTACTACTGTCATTTCCCAAATTGGGGTGCACTAACTTTATGGGTTTAAGGGAAGAGAATAAAGACCATTTCCAGATCTCCTTCTCATTACTCTGTGGCTTCTGCTATATCACCAAACAGGAAGACCTACTGACCAGGTCTTCTAATTATATGAGTGAAGACAAATTGTATAATTAGCCCTCATAAAACCATCTGCAGTAGTCAGTGACACATATCAACCTTTCCTTGTGGAGCACATGCCTCCTTATTGTTAACACCAGCTTTTATTATTATTATTATTGGCTAAGGTCTATTGTCAATGTGATAAAAAGCTTAATTTGCCTTTTCTAAAAACTTTAGAATGACAGCTTGCCTCATGGGAATATATGACACTATCTTCTGGGGTAATTGCTCCTAGTAAATAAATGTCTTAGGAATGCTGCACATTTGGAAGGAAAAAAAACAGAACAACAAAGCAAAGTGTGGACTGAAATATTAATGATATATCTCAGTATCTCATCAGTCTGAAATCCAGACCAATTAGTGGGACCATAACATTTCCAGATCACAGAAGGCTCACTTGTTTCCTATTGTGTGGTCATAACTTTGTGAGCTTTCGCCATGGGATACACAGACATCGTTACCATCCTTCTATTTTATACGCCTCCTGTTCCTGCCACAGCAGTCTGTCTATAACTCTGAAGTTCAGTCTTCCCTGATAAGCAAGAACAAGAATGGTAGTGCAGATTTAAAGAACTGTATCAGTGACAACCATTGGTAACAGCCTTTCTTGCAAAGTATTACCAGGCTCCAAAATGCTTCCACAACTTTACACAGAGCATTCATTTTCTCCTCTCCATGCACACTAGGAATGGATGGATCAGTGTAAATTTCACACGTTTAATTATCTGCTTTGCAGGTGGATTTTCATTATGGGAAATTTATAGATGGATTTTTAATGAAATGGCCTAGCATAAATTCACTGCCCATTTAGGGGTTGGCCGTGGAGTTGCTTATAAAAATACAGTAGATATGATCCCTAGAGATTTTGGCTGGTTTAAATGATTCACAGTGAAAAAAACATGCAACGAAACCCCCTGGGCATGGGGTTTCCTTTAGAGGTTTCTTCTCCTTTGCAGCAATTCTAAGAATAATCATGTGACGGTATTATCATACAGCTGGGGCATTTTTATTGTGAAAATAAATAAAAAGACAAGAGCCACCCTGTATATCCCCACCCCACCCCCGGAAAAGAACAAATACCAACCAGCTTTGCTCCTGCTATCATTCATCTGTCTTAATTCTTCTGGGAACAAATTGCCCAAATCTGCTCCAAACAACATTCTGGTAATGCATGCAGGGGAGATCATTCCATCATATCATTTAATCGATAAAAAAGATACTCTATATGTTGCACAAATAAAATCCATAACATGTTGTTGGTTCACTATCAAGATAAAAATAAAAATACTTAGAAAGGGTGTAAAAGTTTGCCTCTCTCATCCTGTCCCGTGGGAAATTTAGAGGAAATGAAAGAAGTTGCAGGACTACAAATGGCATATATTTTTTGCCAGTTAAAGGATTGAATCACAAAAATTGAGTGCTTTATTTCATAAGGGACTTCAAAGGATATCTTCTGAACTGTGTGTCTGCTGATATGAAAGGAAGATGTACATTTGTTCCTGTATGATGCTTTGGGAAACTGAAGCCACTCAGTGCTTTAGGTTTGGTATGCACCTGAAAGCAGGCCACAACACTTTGGTACTATGCCAGAAATTGTATCACAATGGCCACAGTGTAATCTTTATCAGATTTTGCTTTAGCAAGTAACAGCATAAAAAGAGAGCCAGTTTGGTCTCCTGGTTAAGGCACTACTCTAGAAACCAGGAGACGGTGAGTTCTAGTCCCGGCTTAGGCATGAAAGCTGGCTGGGTAACTTTGGGTTAGTCACTCTTTCTCAGCCCAGCAAACCTCACAGAGTTGTTGTTGTGGGGAAAATAGGACGAGGAAGGAGTATTAGGTTTGTTCCCCACCTTGAGTTATTCATAAAAATAATAAAGGTGGGATAAAAAATCTTTAAAAAATGATGTAACAGTCCAGAAGCTGGGATTCTCCTATAATTATATTAACAAAAGCCCATATAATTTTGTTTCACTCTGCTGGAAAAAGTATATATTCTGTTTCTGCAAGTTGGACCTGATTCCTACAACCAAGCTGCCCTGTAAGAATGCATGTGTGATTCCAACACAATGAGGAAAGCTATGAGTTCAAGTTACATAATGTTCCAACAAGCTCAGTAATGTAGACATGTTCATGTTCACCACATCCGTTTAGCTATTACATGTTTATGAATTTTTATTGCTCATGCACTGAATTGGAATGTCAATAGGAGAATTGCACAATGGTTTTATGTGATTGAATTAGTATCTAAAAACCACAGATAATGTTTTACAGTAATAACAATTATCAAACTGAAAGTCAGTTTGAGGTAGTGCTTAAGGCGCTGCTCAAAAAAGTAGACCATAAGTCCTAGTCCTGCATGAAAGCTGGCTGGGTGACTTTGGGACAGTTACTCTTTTTTCAGCCCAACCCATCTCACAGGATTGGTATTGTGGGGTCTGAGTCTTGCATGGTTATCTGGGTGGAGTTCGAGCCCGTTGAACCTGAGGAAGTGGACAGGGTTCTTGTAGCTGTTAGTTTGGCCACTTCTGTGTTAGATCCGTGCCCCTCCTGGCTAGTCAAGGCTGCCCAGGAGAGGACACGTGATTGGGTCTGGGCAATGGTTAATTCCTCTTTGAGGGAGGGGGTGGTCACGTTGGCTCTTAAGGAGGCGATGGTGCACCTCCTCCTGAAGGGGCCATTGCTTGACCCAGCCAATCTGGATAGTTTCTGTCCAGTCTCCAACTTCCCCTTTCTATGGAAGGTTGTTGAGAAAGTGGTTGCACGGCAGCTTCAAAGGGCTCTGGATGAAGCAGATTATCTGGACCCCTTTCAGTCAGGATTCAGGCTGGGATATGGGACTGAGACAGCATTGATCGTGCTCTTGGATGACCTCTGGCGGGAATGGGATGGGGGAAGTGCAACCATCCTTGCTCTTCTTGACATTTCGGTGGCCTTCGATACCATCAATCATGGTATCCTTCTGGACCGGCTTCGGGAGTTGGGGGTGGGCAGCACTGAGTTGTGCTGGTTCTCCTCCTTCCTCTGGGGTTGGTTCCAGTCAGTGTTGGTAGGAGGGGAGAGGTCCAGTCCACGGCCCCGACTGTATGGGGTGCCACAGGGCTCAGTTCTCTCGCCCCTCTTATTTAACATCTACATGAGGCCACTGGGTGAGGTGATCCGACGGTTTGGGGTGAGGTATCATCAGTATGCTGATGATACCCAGCTTTATATCTCCTCACCGGGCTGTCTGAGTGATGCTGTGGATGTCCTATCTCAGTGACTGTAGGCTGTAGGGGCCTGGATGGGGTGCAATGGGCTCCAGCTCAACCCAAGCAAGACTAAGTGGCTTTGGGTGTTTGGGCCTCCCAGTACCAAGGTTTTTCCATCTTTGGTTCTGGATGGGGTGGCACTGCCCCAGACGGACCCGATACACAATTTGGGGGTCCTCCTGGACTCACACCTCCTGCTGGAAGAGCAGGTGGCAGCCGTAGCTAAGGGGGGCCTTTGCACACCTTTGGGTTGTGCGTCAGATGCACCCATTCCTAGACCAGGAGGCACTACTCACTGTCACTCATGCCCTCATGACCTCCCGTTTGGACTATTACAATGCACTCTACATGGGGCTGCCCTTGAAGAGCATTCGGAAGCTTCAGCTGGTGCAGAATGCAGCTGCCCGGGTTGTAAATAGTGTCGGTTACTTTGCACATGTAACACCACTGCTTCAGGAGCTGCATTGGTTGCATTGTGTTTCTGGGTGCAATTCAAGGTGCTGGTTGTCACCTTTAAATCCCTTCATGGCTTGGGACCGGGTTACCATAGGTACCATCTTTTCCCAGTTGTTTCTACCCGTCTATATAGATAGATATCTCGGCTGTATTTTTATTTTATTTTTATTTTTATTTATCGTATTTATACCCCGCCTATCCCCTCCCTAATGGAGGACTCTAGGCGGCTTACATACATCATATTCATATATTTATACATTTCATACATACTGTAGTACAGTTTAACCACACGCTAAGGGAAGGGGTAAGGGAACCGACTCTTCTGTGGGTACTGGACTACATGTCCCAGAATACCTTGCTTCAGAGCCGGCTGCTGACGTCCTGGATGTTGCTGTTCGGGATCCGTCGTCTCCGCCGCCATTCACGAGGTCTTCTCCGTTCGGTGGGCGACCCCCGACAGGACGCCAGCATATTCTCCCACTTAAGGTGGTACCCATTTATCTACTTGCTAAGCTTTCGAACTGTTGGGTTGACAGGAGCTGGGGCGAGTAACGAGAGCTCACTTCGTTATGCAGGGATTCGAACTGCCAACCTTTTTATTTGTATTTATAGTTATATTTAATTGTTGTTACTGTTTTTATTGTTTTTATTATTGTTCACCGCTCAGAGTCACTGGTTTGATATGGGCGGCTATATAAATTGAATAAATATAAATAAATAAATAAATAAATAAATAAATAAATAAATAAATAAAAATAGGAGGCGGTAACATTATTTACACCATATTGAATTGTATAAAAAATAAAGACAAGGTGTAAATCTAATAAGAAATTTAAAAATTACCAGTGCTGTATATGTGCCTGATTTCCTACATTCTTGTTTAGAATGAAATGTACAAGACCTGGCCTTTCAATTTTCATTTCTGTATTGCAGTATTAATTAATGAAGCAATAAATAAAAGCACTCATCTGTACTGCATACATATCTCTTTAAATTGTTTACTTCACACATAGACTGAAAAGAAGTTCACATTATATCAATAAAACGATTTGCCCACATGCTTACAATCTAAAAGAAAGTGGAAAAAAAAGAGAAAGGGGATAAGAGGGACAAGGGAAAACAAGCAAACTCAAGAAGCAGTTTTGAACATTACCTAGTGCTTCTTACTAAGGCTGGTTGGAATGGAAAACAGCTCAAGAAGCAGGAAGTCTGAGTAGTGTTCGCCATCCTCTCCTCTCTTAAGGAGAAGGAGAAGATGGTGTGTATGTGTGTGGGTGTGCGCACTTGTGATTTTACTCTGCAATGCAAAAAATAACAGTTTGAAGCAATATTTAGAGCCAAATAAATAGCATTTTGAAAATGGAAAGTTCTTATATATAGCCAGTAACTATACCAGTGGAACATGCCATTACAACAACACTTGTATTTTCCCCAGGTAAATGATATCTCAGTTAGAAAAGGTGTTTCTAGTTAAGAGACAGATCAATTGACTTAGCTTTAACTCATGTAAAATTGCCCGAAGCATTGCAAGTTGAAAGACTATTCCTTGATACAGCTGTTAACAGGCCATCAAAGTGTGAGGTCCTATCAGAGAAAATAAGACAAACCCCAAAGGTACAGTTGATTTTGATTTTCTTTTTCTAGCTATGAAGGTGAATTAGACTGTGGATCGTTTTAAAGTGATTAATATGCTACACATGCCAGCAAAGGGCAGGAGAGGTGAAGTTGCTTTGTTTATACATAAGTAAGGTACTAAGCAGCATGTGAACCGAGAACTACCAGAAGTGCAAGCTGGGTTTCAAAGAGGCAGAGGAACTAGAGATCAGATTGCCAACATTCGCTGGATCATGGAAAAAGCAAGAGAGTTCCAGAAAAACATCTACTTCTGCTTCATTGACTACGCTAAAGCCTTTGATTGTGTGGATCACAACAAACTGTGGCAAATTCTTAAAGAGATGGGAGTACCAGACCACCTTACCTGTCTCCTGAGAAACCTGTATGTGGGTCAAGAAGCAACAGTTAGAACCGGACATGGAACAACCGACTGGTTCAAAATTGGGAAAGGAGTACGACAAGGCTGTATATTATCACCCTGCTTATTTAACTTATATGCAGAGTACATCATGAGAAATGCCGGGCTGGATGAATCACAAGCCGGAGTTAAGATTGCCGGGAGAAATATCAACAACCTCAGATATGCAGACGATACCACCCTAATGGCAGAAAGTGAAGAGGAACTAAAGAGCCTCTTGATGAGGGTGAAAGAGGAGAGTGCAAAAGCTGGCTTGAAACTCAACATTAAAAAAACCCAGATCATGGCATCTGGTCCCATCACTTCCTGGCAAATAGAAGGGGAAGAAATGGAAGCAGTGACAGATTTTATTTTCTTGGGCTCCAAGATCACCGCAGACGGTGACTGCAGCCATGAAATTAAAAGACGCTTGCTCCTTGGAAGGAAAGCTATGGCAAACCTAGACAGCATATTAAAAAGCAGAGACATCACCTTGCCGACAAAGGTCCGTATAGTTAAAGCTATGGTTTTTCCAGTAGCAATGTATGGCTGTGAGAGTTGGACCATAAGGAAGGCTGAACGCCGAAGAATTGATGCTTTCGAGCTGTGGTGCTGGAGAAGACTCTTGAGAGTCCCTTGGACTGCAAGGAGGTCAAACCAGTCAATCCTAAAGGAAATCAACCCTGACTGCTCATTGGAAGGACAGATGCTGAAGCTGAAGCTCAAATACTTTGGCCACCTAATGAGAAGAGAGGACTCACTGGAAAAGACCCTGATGCTGGGAAAGACTGAAGGCAAAAGGAGAAGGGGACGGCAGAGGTTGAGATGGTTAGATAGCATCACCGATGTAATGAACATGAATTTGAGTAAACTCCGAGAGACAGTGGAGGACAGGAAGGCCTGGCGTGCTATGGTCCATGAGGTCACGAAGAGTCGGACACGACTGAACGACTGAACAACAACAACAACAAAGGTACTGTACATGGTTACACAATGACGGCTTTACTACTGTGTGCTGCATTGGAATGATGGGAGGAGCAACAAGCTTATGAAATCTCTTGATAAGCTAATGACACAATTTTGTCAAAAGGGATGTTGACTGAAAGGAATCCCCCCACCCCATGCACTTACTTACTTACTTACTTACTTACTTACTTATTTATTTATCAAATTTATCACTGCCCATCTCCCCCCAAAGGGGGACTCTTATTGCAGTGGATCAAGTCATACAAATGAGATATCCCACACAGCCTTGGATTCATTTATGGAAAAGATTCTGCACATGCAAACAGATGACAAACCAACATATTACCAAACAGAAATGACTCTTGAATCATGTTTTTGACAAGGAGAACAGATTTTAGTAATAGTCACTGTTGTTGATTAAGATGATTATTTATTTGCTACTGCTTTGTAGTTAGCAGATATTTGACATTAAAGTTTTACAGGAGTAAGGCAACAGTATGATTCCTGACTAACACTTCTTGAAGGAGAATGGTAAACAAATAAATAAACAATAATTAGCTAAAGGGTCTTCAGTGTAGGTAGAGCCATAAGCACTGAATGTTTTAATTTGAATTTCTTGCAATACTTCAAATGCTAAATGTTTTCCTTCTGCTTATACACATAAGCACTTCAATATTCCAGCACATGTTGTCTGATGTAGTGTACTATATGTATAAAAAGTACCTCAGTTCTTCCCACTCCTAGATAGGCTTCAGATTATCACCAGGCTCAACCCAGACCTGGGTTGATGGGAGGACATGGAATGCATGTATGTCCATTTTGTATACCAGCCAGCACGGGGTAGGGTTAATTAACCCCATTCCTTATTTTTCTTGATATATGTTTGCTGTTTATCCTAGTTTTCATCTATTTGTTTCTGGATTTCAGTGTAGAAATAACTGGTCATCTAAAGTTCAAGCAAGATTATTGTTTTCCTAACTACCAAATTGGCAGTGAATGTTGTTGTTGTTGTTGTTTTAATCAGTACTCAGTGACATTGTCATACTAATCCCTTCCCAAGCCTTCGATACAAAACAACCAGATGGCTCCCAAGTCTAAGTCAGCAATATGACAGCAAAGTGATAGGGAGTGTCAGAGTCCAAAGTCAAGTTTTTGAGAGTAATAACTTCCCTCAGAGTTAGTGGTTACTCCTGGGAAGACCCAAGCTGCATTGGCAGCTAGTTAGAACTGGAAAGGGGGCAGGGGGAACAGATGGATCAGGATTAAACCTCTTCCTGTATAAAAGCTTCTTATCAAAAGCAGACTGAAAATAATGCTAGAAGGAATGTCTGTAATTGCCTAGCCTTATACTCAAGTACTTGGAATTCTGAACCTTCCTTGCTGACCTAGATTTCTGAACCTCTCTTTTGGCCTAGGGTACCCTCCCTTGCTTACTGTCTGGACTACTGCTTGGTGCACACCCCAGAGAAGACAATACTACCAGATCATTATTCCACTTCCTCTTTTTATCCAGAATTATCAACATTGAGGCCCTACTTAACCCAGTGGCAGTGGGCACAAATTGAGCTTGTGGAAATTCAAATTCTGAAATGGCGCCTGTCTTTGAAACTGCAAACTCTTTTCTACCCTGTAGAAAATGATAAAAATTAGGACTCACTAATATTTTCTTTAGTAACCTATGGCTGCGAGAGCTGGACCATAAGGAAGGCAGAGCAAAGGAAGATAGATGCTTTTGAACTGTGGTGTTGGAGGAAAATTCTGAGAGTGCCTTGGACTGCAAGAAGATCAAACCAGTCCATAGTCCAGGAAATAAAGCCAGACTGCTCACTTGAGGGAATGATATTAAAGGCAAAACTGAAGTACTTTGGCCACATAATGAGAAGACAGGATACCCTGAAGAAGATGCTGATGCTAGGGAAAGTGGAAGGCAAAAGGAAGAGGGGCCGACCAAGGGCAAGATGGATGGATGATATTCTGGAGGTGACAGACTCAACTATGGGGGAGCTGGGGATGGCAACAGCCGACAGGAAGCTCTGGCGTGGGCTGGTCCATGAAGTCACGAAGAGTTGGAAGCGACTGAATGAATAAACAACAAAAATATTTTCTTATTATATAAGTGCTATATTTTCAGACAATAATTATACAGTGAAGTACTACAGCCATATCCCCTTCTGCTGCTGAATTGCAATCACACAATTAATTATCTCAAATTGACAAACATATCAAGAAGTACTCTCAGCTTCATTATTATTTCTAAGTCACAAAGCCCCTTGGTATGTACAACAGAAAAGCAATAGGCTCACTCAGTTGTATATTAAGAAGAAAACAAAACTCAACAGGAAAGAAATATATTCCTGGGTGTCATGTGTGCTCTCTAGATGTTCAAAAAGACAGAAGAGGCAGCATTTATAAACTCTCTCCATATGTTTCCCTTCTGTGTGCAATTAGTTATTCTTTTTTCCTCCCTTGAAGCATAATTCTTTTTTGAGGGGGCGGGGGGATCTGGAGAAAAGTTAAGGTCTCGATTGCTAAATGCATTAGCTCTGCTAGCTACATTGCAGGACAAATCCTCATGTTTAATCACGAGCTCTTACGTTATGCTCTATATGAAGAAATTAAGGAGGGAGAGTGCAGTGGCCATTATTTGGGGGGCAATTTTTAACCATTTTTGTATTTTACTGCCACTGTACTTTTTTTTATGGCCTGAGGAAACTAGATTCTCTAAATGCCATCTATCAACAGAAATTTAAACCAATAAATATTCAAAGCAGCTTCCACATTTTTAGTTTGTTTATCTGACCAGATTTTAGGATAGTGTTTGAGTGTTTTATTAATGTCAAAGTTAAAGGAATCAATTTTAGAATTGGACTCTTCAGTGGCTAAAAATATTACATCAGTTTACTGGTCAGGTATAGATTAAATATTGTTAAATTTGTAAATCATTAATGTTATTAGAAAAATACAGAAAATTACCACGTGGTATAACAGTTAAGCAATTATAAAAACAGAGAAATGGAATTGTGATTGCTTTACCATAACAACACATTTTTAAATATCTAAACAATTGCTCACTGCAACATACAGAATGTTTTCCCATTTACCTTCACAACCTTGAGGCTGGGGAATATACAAGAGGCTATTAAATGCCTCTGAATGCTCACAAGCAGGAGGTGGAAACATAAACTCACCTATTATTGTTCCACTGCAACTGGTGTTTTGAGGCCTGGTGCTGCTGACCCAAGATTCTATCGCAAGTTTGTGATAGACCTGTTCTCCATGAATGTACAGGTAGTCCTCAGCTTACAACCACTCATTCAGTGACCATTCAAAGTTATGATGGTGCTGAACGAGTGGTACTTACAACCTGTCCTCGGAGTTCCATCGCAGTGTCCCTGCAGTCATGTGATCGTGATTTACACGATGGTCTTCACTTAACAATGGGAACCGGGACTGCTGGAATTGCCATCTCTAAGCAACATGGTCACGTGACATCATGCTTTATGGCCAAGTCGCTTAGCAACAGCCATTCCTGTCCCAATTGCCCTCATAAGCCTAAGACTACCTGTATTCAGTCCCTTTTCAAAGCCACCCAAGTAAGGGCTGTTACCAAATCTTGTATTGTGAGCCATCAGACAGCAGGAGGCAATCTTCCCCACATTTCTTAAAAGAAATCCAGCTACTTTCCCCCACCCTACCCCACCAGTTTCTTCATGTATGCCCTTTTGCTTCTCCTTTAATTCTTTAATTAGAAAAAGCTTCTCAAAGGGATTTATCTAATAAAATAGTAATGTTATTAATTAATAACCTTTGTTAACAGGAAAGTAATTCTAGATCTAGATGTAATTCCCAGGTTTTGCCATACTTCTAAGGCCTTTTAAAGTTTCATTTCCACTGTTCTTAGAGACATGTTTTCAGGCCACCTTGACATTGTGCACTCCAGGGGACAGAAGCTGTTGGAGGTGCTAGAGAACAACATCATCTCTCCATGACTGTCTTATTGTTGCTATGGATGAGAAAGAGAGAAAGAGAAAGGGAGGGAGGGAGGGAGGGAGGGAGGGAGGGAGGGAGGGAGGGAGGGAAGGAAGGAAGGAAGGAAGGAAGGAAGGAAGGAAGGAAGGAAGGAAGGAAGGAAGGAAGGAAACCAGCAGTGATTAGATGCAGCAGGAGGATAGTAGTCTAGCTCTCTCTCTTCAGAAATGCTTTACTTTGCATGAGGCCCAGTGAACACAAGTTGTTAATGTCCAATTACCTAATATTTTTATTTAGGCATGTCAGGGCCAATCAGTCATTTGCTTTTATGGTTTTACTAATGTTGCCTGTTAATACTAATGCTTCTCATTCTTGTTTATTTTAATTTTTATATGTCTGCTTGCTCCCTAGTCCCATTTTTAAAATATTTGTTAGCAGAAATTCTCAGCCATCTTGGAGAACACATGATAGTTCTAAAAATTGGCTCTCTGTTATAGGAAGAAGACCTCCATTTGAAATATGGCCTGACATGCTCAGGTGGCCCAGGAATATAAATAAAATTGCTCTCAATTACACCACTAGAAGACCATCTTAGATAAACTGCTGGTCAGTCTCCCTAAGCCTAGACAGCTAGCGCCCCCCCCCCCCAAATCATGGTAGAAGAAGGAATGTTTCACTATTATTGTTTGACAGAACTTCTTTCCTTGGGGGGAAATACCTCATTTTTGACAGATTAATTGCATGAAGTAAGGGTCTTATCTTTAAATAAGGTGGGTCTTTAAATGTCAAAGAACATATCTTATTTTCTTTTTATTCAAGAATAATTTCAAAATAATGGTATGTCAGGAAAATACTGTCAGGGAAATTGGACAGAGGTTAAACACTGGTATAAAAATATATAAGGCATCTAAAACTGAAGCTATAAAATAAGTCTAAACTATGTTCAAATCTTATAATCTCAAAAGCAATAGTTGAGCAATAAAAAGCTTCTGAATTTTATAAAGTCAGGTTTTCACTCTTAAGTTATATTCTGCAATGTTTCTTGTTAAACAAAGTGTTAGCTTAAATACTTGAAAAACAATTATACCAACTCCTAAAACATATGTTCGCTTTCAAATGTCAAGGAAAAAAATTGTGATTCAATCCAAGCAACAGAACAAAAGGAAGTTTCCAGTATTTTGCATCTGGACCACGTGACTGGTATGCTGCCAATCAATTTAATATGCCTAGGTGATGTGATAGATATAGATACAGTTTCAAAATTATCCAGAAAGTGACTCAAATTGCTAAGAACATTGAAAAATCTTGGAAGGTTTTCACAGTCAATTCAAAAGGCTTGATCTACCAAAAACATGCATTGCTCTGATTTATTGCCTATCACCTCACTTCCTATATCAGATCCAGAAAGGCCCCTTAGTTTGTTTTTAACAGTTGTTATTCCATAGGAAAAAAAGTTGTTCCATTTCACATAGCAAACATATTCCATTGTTCCATTTCATTTGACAGTGGTGAAATTACAAAAGAATGTATTTCCCCTATTTGTCATCCCATTCTTCCTGAAGAGCAGGGAATCTTTTTCTATGACACACCAGTCTTTTCATCACCTCTGAAGAAGCTAAAGTGCTATTGTTCTGAAACAATAGTTCATTTATGTTTTGCAAAATGTTATACACAGAAGACAAGTTTTCTGTGAGTGATATGTTAACAAATGATACCAACTTCTGAAAATAAAGTAATAAAGTGAAAAAAGTATATTAATATGTCCCCATAAGAAACTAAAATATTTAGTATGCAAATGTATTTACTGAATTTCTTCTTTTTTAATTCTCATCTACAGAGCAAACAAGCATTATTTTTCTCCCATTCAGTTGCAAGTGGCTGTACTGAAGTTCTTCAAACTAATGAGGTCAGGTTTGTAGCTCAAAGGGAAGGACTGTATGTCCCATGTGACTTTATTATTTTGGCTAGAATCCAAGAACTAATTTAGGTTTTCTGAAGGGTTGGGGCATACCCAGTAGGATCTTTGATGGGGGGGGGGGTGTTTTGTTTTTTTTCTATGAACAACAGACCTTTATGCTACATTACAAACTGCTTTTGAAAATACCCTCTATTTCAAAAGTGGTTTGTTGTCTAGCATGAGAAACAGAAAATTAGAGCTTCTTTAAGTACAAAAAGCAGATCACATGGCTCTTTTGGAGCTAGCCCACAGTGCTCAAAGTGAAAGTAGAGAGAAAAAAAGAAAAACCTTTTCTTCCTATTCAATATTGACATACATTTTATAATAAAGTGGAATACTTGGGCCTAGTTATTATCATATTGTAAAAGAGAAATGATAAACTAGCTCATTGGTTAACCTTATTTTGGAATCCATATTTCAGAATGGAAAGGGAAGTGGGTAGTATGATGTGGTAGTCAATGTGTTGGACTGGGGAGACCCAGGTTCAAGTCCTCCTGTACCACTTGAAAGTAACTACATCTCACCTTACAGGTTGTTTTTTTAAGGACAACATAAGGCAAGAATTTCTCCATATAAAACATTATTGAGCCCCCAGTGGACAAGTGAGATATAATTGACATACCAGAACTGTTTCATTTTATTAGCCTCATGGGAAAGACTTTGATCTAAGATTTTCCTGATTTTTCCAATGCCCTAAAATCTGCAAATTTCATACATGGTGTAATCTGTAGATAGCTTGCTTGATTGCTTATATATTTATTTATGATGCTCTTATACTGCACAGTTCAAATTGATTCTTTAAAATTTACTTAATGCATAAAAAAATGTAAAAACAAAATAATTAATGCAGATGGTTTCCCACTCCGAGAACAGTGACCACCGTAACCCATTAAGGCCTGCTCAAACAAAACAATATTGATCAACTTGCAGAAAGTTTCATGAATCTCTGGGAATAAGGCTTTCCATAACATGGGCACCAATAGAAAAAGACTGCCTTCAGACCCACATCCACCTGAACTCTGGTAGTGATGGAGCCCACAGTTTTCTTTCCCAGGGTGAATACATTTCAAAATATTCCTTTCCTTTTATTGCTGATATGCTGTTCATCATAGTGCAATGAGACATTGCATCCAGTGAATATATCCTTGTCCAACTTTGTTCCTGAAAGTCAGGAAGCCTTCATTTCTGACAAGATGTATACATTCATCCTTCTATTTCTACAATATTTTTCCAATATTGCATCTGGTAGATATATACTCTCTATTTCTTATATCAATATTTTTAATAGAAGATGTCAAAGAGTTTTAGCTTCAGCATCATTTTGTACAAGTCAGGTGTGATATTGGTACTTTTGGCAACTAGCTATAGCTACAAAAAAAGAAGGGTTAAGAAGGACCACTGCATTCATTTTATTTAAATAATTCTAGAAAAAACTGTTCAGTCTCTTGCCAACTTCTCATTAAAATGACCTTCATTCCAAACTAGCTCCAACATTTGTTACCTCCCAAGGTAAACAAGCAAACAAATAATAATAATTATGATACATTAAAAAAAACATGAACAAAACCTAGTGGTTGCATTTGCTAATAAAAGATTAAATATACTCTACCAGAAAACTGAAAATAATGCTCATCAAGGCTGGTTATGAAATACATAGTATGAAAGAAATTGTAAACTGAATTGTATTTCACTTGTTAAATAGAACAAAAAGCTGTTTAGCCTCCAAATAGCTTACACACCATCAACAGCTCCTTAGAAGATGTATTGACTATTTTGGTTAATTTTAGGATGACTTAGCACTTAAAGACAAACAGTAACAGATGCTGGAAGGAAACATGAATCCAAATAGAGGAATGAAAAGAAGGTGAACAAAAGACAACAACAACAAAAAACATATGCCATGAAACCAACACACATTTTCTCCTTTTCATTCTTCTAGATAATTTGCATGCTGTGAGGAAGGCTGCTTGATTCCAAGCAATGCTAGATACCGCTACGTAGTGGATAATATAATGTGCCAAATTACAGAGGGGACATCTTCACATAGTACTTCTGAATCAATTCTCTTCCAAAATTATTCATTAGCATCCCCCTTAATTGTAAGTTCTAATCACCATGTAAAGTAAAGTATAACAATGGAGATGATTGGGGAAAAATGTTTTTCCCAGAAATACCTTGTTTGTCCAATTCTTAATCACCAGGTCTCCTGAGGCAGCTAACTGTATGAAGCAACAGATAAAAATATAAAACAACAAATAGTTATTATAAGCAAAATCTGAGTAGTCAAAATAACTGATTTAGTGGAAGGCATTTATTATCATCAAATAACACTGTACCACAGGAGGATATTCTGCTTCATGAATAGGCTTTTATGCTGCCTAAAGTTGTGACTAAGGATAGATACATCCTCCCGCCTCACTCCAAATACTAGATAAAACTATGGATTTTTGGTTCTATTGATCTTATTTTTGTTTGTTTGTTTGTTTGTTTGTTTAAGTGATCTTCAATTTTGACATTATAAAAATTAACATTTTTGTCACTCTACTTCTGTTCTTCACCTACCAAGCAACCTATTTTGTGAAAAAATAATTTGGAGTAACCATTAGATTTTATATTATCAAACATGGAGAATTAACCATTGTTTGTTTAGCCATATGGGTGATCATGCCCAGCTTAAATAACTACAATTTTCTCCTACATTCCACCTTAAAATGGCAACTAAATGCAGATTTCACAACTACAACGAGAAATTGGAAAGAATCTGTTTGGTTTGTAGGTTACCTAATTTGCACTTCCTGAGCCAAATGTGAATCAGTGTAAGGTTATACTCCCATATCCTTATATTTTGTAATACAACATCTTTAATAAATAGTATATAAGGTACATTTCTATATAACATCTATATTCGAAAAGATCATGCACAAATATGTGACACACAAAAATGCATTACTTTAGGGAAAATGGTTTGCAAAATGCATATTATAGACAATATTTTGTACCAATCACAAATTTTTGTAGCCTATGTATAGGAAGTAAGTAACCTGATATTAGAAAAAATGAGTTTCTAAGAAAAACCGTCACTGAGAAGCTTGTCAATCTCCACATTAGGCAATTCTTCACCTCTCACATCATTCTCACAACTTCTTTTTATTGTAGTTGGTATCTACCCTCAGGAAGAATTGAAGCTGTTGAAAGCATTTTTATTTTTATTTTTATTATTTTTATTTTTATTTTTTTATCCCACCTTTATTATTATTTTTCTAAATAACTCAAGGCAGCGAACATACCTAATACTCCTTCCTCCTCCTATTTTCCCCACAACAACAACCCTGTGAGGTGAGTTGGGCTGAGAGAGAGTGACTGGCCCAAGGTCACCCAGCCGGCTTTCATGCCTAAGGCAGGACTAGGACCCACAGTCTCCTAGTTTCTAGCCCAGCACCTTAACCACTAGACCAAACTGGCTCTCATATTATATTCTTGTGATTCCTGCATTGTCCCATTAAAGGTATTACTTTAATATGGGAGTTGGAATTGCCCCCTCCCCTCAAATTATTATTGCAGTAGAGGATAAGCATTTGCAACCCTGCACAATGTAACTGGCATTTTGAACACTGCTCCATTACTGCCTGATCTAATGATGGCATAGTATGTGGTCCAGATTGTGCAGAACTTGGAATATGTATCAATATACTTTGCTTTGATCAAGCAAAGTCACCCACTGATTTGAAAAACCATACCTTTAATCTCTGCTGAATAGGGCTTTTCAGTCTTTACCACTAAAAGTAAAGAAGTAGAGTGCACTCGTAATTGCTGTTGTTATTCTTTGTGTTGTTATTGTTACTATAGTTGTTATGATCATTGTTGATATTATTAAATTTCAGAATGAAACCCTAATTGTTTGACAACATAACATCATGCTCTCCAGAATTAAATTAATACTAATTTTCAGGATTTTTAAAAAAAATATTTTCTATTCAAACATTTTTTTTACAACATGAACCATAGTACATGAGTTCCCACAGTATCTCCAAAGGCCTAAGAAGGATAAAGTTTCTCTTTGATATTCCTGCTTGATAGTTTCAAAGTCAAGAACAAAACGAGGGATCAAAAAGTCCACCCTTAACCAGGTGGGGAAAAGAAATGGCAAAGAAAGGAAAAAATAAAAATTGAGAAAAGTCACTAAGAGAAATGTAGGCTAGCTTTTCATTTGGTCTGACAAATTTTCCAGAAAATATGGCTGTATATAGATACAAATATATTAATCATTAAAATATTACAATATTTAACATTTGTTCAGTAAAGAAAGAGGAAGTGTTTAAACATTATGCCTCTAAAACCAAATTTAGTATGACATAACCACATAACCTTCAATTAGAAATATGGACGTCTTAGAGCAGAACTTCTTCCATCCATTTTCTTTCATGAGTCCTCCCATGTGACCCACCCCCCACCCTCCGCTTTCAAATGGTCAGCCCAACAATAATGTTCCCTTAAAATGCAGTATTTGTAAATAATAAGATTGGAAAGAGTGCTCTCCTTGTTTGAAGCATAATGGCTTCTCTGGAAGAAAGAGAGTAGATCGAATGGGAAAGTATTTGCTCAAAGAAAGCCAATCAGGATCAGATTTCTCCAGTCAATGCACATCGAAAAACTGAAAGACCAGCTTGTCAGCAAATGTTTAACTACAATGAAATTCATGCCTGCTTACAGGGTTCTAATTGGATATTTCAGCATTATTTTGCCCTGGGAAATTCCACTGGGTAATCTTAGAGCAGGTTTGCATCTCAAACTGGAGCCTGATTATAATTAATAGTCTCTGAACATGGAGGGTGTCACCCTTTTCAGAAGAGTCTCTTGTTTGTAGGGAAGGAAAGGGGGAAAAAACTGGAAGAAAGGAATGAAGTGGGTTGAAGTTTGTGAACAGTTCATAAAATATGACAGAAGGAACCCAAACACTCATTGGGCCATAAAGAAAAAATAAACAGAGGGAGTATTACCATAAAGCAGAAAGCTACATTGAAGTGAATTACCTACATGAAAATTTAATGCAAATGACAGAGAAGCAAAGCAATGCTTTATGTTCTAGTGTTGAAAGGAAGCTGGTAGAATTGCAATTTATGAAACATTCCCTCTGTCATGCTTAATGTAGATCATACTAGTGAAAACAAAGAAGGTCTCACTGCCTTATTACTTTTGCAATATATGTAGCTATTTACCAGTAAAATATTTTCATTGCATTTGCTTCTATTTTTCCCTGCAATATTTTGCAGTCTCTTTTATAGGCATCATATTTTCTGGCCCCCTCCCTCCTAGCCTTTCGGAGGGCCCTTAAGACCTGGCTCTGCCGCCTGGCCTGGGATGACAGAGGTGGTAGTGCCTCCTGGGGTTGGCTGGCCCCGTAGCTCCACGATCTATTCTGCGGGTCCAAATCCATCTTGGATTTTATTTTATTTATTTTATGCTTGTTATGTTTTTAGATATTTTGTATAGTTTTTAAATTTTTATTTATTGTAACCCGCCCAGAGTCCCTTGTATGGGAGATGGGCGGGGAATAAATTTGAAAAATAAACTAAATAAATAAATAAATAAATAAATAAATAAATAAATAAATAAATAAATAAATAAATATTTTCAAGAAGAAAAGATCCTGAATGACAAGAAATGGATCACTTTTTTGCTTTTTCAGATTCATTTCCAAGTATGGGATTAGTAGCTTAAAATCTCTAATTAAAGGTAATTGTATTGTTCAGAAATAGCTGTTCTCTTCAATAACTTTAACTTCAGGGAATGAGGGTGGAAGAAAAAAATCATGTTTGCCACTGCCCAGAAATTAGGCTTACTACGTTTAGGTAGGACCACTTCACATAACAAACAGCTGAACTTAAAATCTATAATGTAATAATATATGGCCACAAATAGTGTGCCTGTACATTGCCAAGTGTCCACGCCTCTTTGATCAGGGGCTAGGGCAATTGATTCTTTTAGATCCAGAGATAATAGCACACCAGTGAATAAAGAAACTTAAAGCTTTATTATAAACAGACAAAGTTAAGCAGAAGCACAGTTTAACAAGCATAGCATACAGAAAGAAATGCATACATACATACCAAGCAAACAAGGTAATACCTAATCTCCTATAGGCTGCCAGGAGCCCTCTAATAAGGACAGCGGAGATACCCCAAGGTGGCAATTTTCACAGCACCCAGCACTCAGGCCTGTGTGGACTCCCAAACTCCAAAGACAATCCTAAGGTTTTTATCAAAGCCTGGCTCCCAAACCCCATGACCAAGTTTCCATGGCACTGAAGCTGCATGGCCTGACCTTGACTGGGATTCTTCATGTGGTCCAGCACCTGACCATGACATCATTCCAATAGCCTGGGAAACGATCAGATAAGCCAGTGCCCAAGCAAAACAATTTCTTATCATCCCCCCCATTCCAAGCCGCTAGAGGGGTGGCTGGAGGAGTGAACTTATGCTTAAACTTAACAAGCTGGGGACTTTCCCTCCCCCCACTTCCCACAGAGATATGTTCTGAAGGGCTGTTGGAGGAGTGAACATCATTCCCCCCCATCCAAGCAGAAATAAAAACAAGCCAATTAAACATCAGTATAACTCAAAATAAACTCTAATCTCCTAGGTGTGGGGGAAGAAAAATCAAAACATGCCACCTAACTCCTCGAAATACAAAGGTCTTCTGCAGGTTGCCACTACAGCCTGGTATCTCTATAACAGTGTTTCTCAACCTTGGCAACTTGAAGACATGTGGACTTCAACTCCCAGAATTCCCCAGCCAGCATTCCCCACATATCTTCAAGTTGCCAAGGTTGAGAAACACTGCTCTAACAGTTTAAGAATAGGAAATATGCCATAGCCCAGAAATGCCCAACTTCAGCCCCTCAGACTCAATGTGGTTCCTCAAAACCATGTGTGCCACCTCAGAACGTCTTCAGATACTGTGGAATTGACAGTTTCAATGTGACAGATAAGGTAAACTATTAAATACATTGGAAGTAATGTTACTTGTATTGGAAAGCTGTTGCTAGCAGGAGGGTCTGAGGGGAGAGAGGTGTTAAAAAAATTCAAGATGGCAGCCAGGGCTGTACAATCAAAGTGCAGGTGTGACACACATTTTAAAAAAAGGACAGGGCTTTGATTTGCATGGTCACAGTCATCTTGACTTTTTGTTCCCCCCCTCAACTGATAACCTTGGCTGCCAGCTATCAGCACAAAACCTAAGCTAGGTAAATCAATATTCTGGGTCACAGAGGAAAGCTTTTTATTATTTTATTTATTTTATTTTAAAGGCTTTTATGCCACCTCAATCAAAAAAACAAATCTAAGCACCTTAGGAAAGCGATATACAATGAATTACACAATACGTACCATTTAATAATAAATAGAAGTATAAAATCACAGTAACAATAATATAATTAAGAGTGCCCATCCTAGGTTGCACATTTTCCATATAAATCTCCAAATGCTTGTTTAAATAGCCAAGTCTATACTAATCTAAATATCAGGATGCTGGTCTTATTTCTGTAGTGACCTGATTCCACAGAAGAGGAGCTCCAGTAGAATAGGCTCCCTTCCAAGTCCCTTCCCATTGCACCTGTGGGGGGGTGGGGGGCGGGGACTATTGAATATAAAAGAGTCTTTCATATTTTGGCCTTTTAGTATGCTGACAATCATCTGACTCATGCATTTGCCAAAATGGTAAGAATGGGATTCCTTTAAAGTCTATCTAAAAAGCTTACTAAATCTGATCCTCAGACAAACTCTGCTCGTGGATTTGCCTGAATGTGTGAACAGTTCCAGTGAGGCGAGAACGAAGTCATATCTGTAGCCCTGCAGATCTCCAGCTTCCACGTAGGAGTTCTGAAAGACAGCTCTATGAATGTTCTGCAGCCCAAATACAATGGGCTTGTAGATCTCCTTGGCAATTCAGTCTGCATTCAAGCACACAAGTATCCTTAGGATCTCCTACCTGAATACAAGGAGACTGTATTTCTCACTTTGAGCTCTCCACGTGTTTAGACAAATGCCTCAGTGCAGCTACTGGGATTATAATATGTCACCTGGATTTTTGCCCAGGCATGCTGTTGAAATTTACTAGAGTGATGGGTTTCAGAGGTAACGATTGATTTTCTGATGGAATAGTTCCTAGTTCTTTTATGGAATTAGCTATGAAATCCATTTTGTTAAAAAAATTGTACAAGGACAATCTTACTTTTTTATTCAGAGTGTTCCACTGAAAAGTGGTCTTCTAAACTTACGTAGTTTTGGAGCACACTGACTGTAGGATCTGTTCCAGTCTGATTCTGGTTTCAGATTGGATTAGAAAAATGAAAAACCTTATTTGCGTTAGTGAATAATTTTTGCTGGAGATTAATGCAGCTCTGTTAGTCTCCCTATCTTCATGGTACTATGAACCATGACAGTCTTTTGGGATGCCTTAGCACAGGGCTTTCCAAAGTGCTGCCGCTGGCGACACACCAGCAGCAGCGGCAGTGGCGGCGGCGCGCGCGCGCGCACGGCAACGGCGCAGGGGTGTGTGCAGCGGCGCGCGCGCATGGTGGCGGCGCGGGGGGGCGTGCGGCGGCGCGCGCGTGCATGGCAGCCGCCGTGCACGCACGCGTTGCCGCTTCTGGGTGGTGTGGCGACACACCACGCTGTGTGTGGCGACACACTTTTGTGTCACGACACACAGTTTGGAAAGCTCTGCCTTAGCAGATCTGGGCTTGGAACCAGAAGTCTTGTGACTCCTGTTCTTTCTGGAGAGCAGTCCCATAAAATGGTTATAGAAAACTTTCTGGTCTTTGACACATGAATGCCACTGATTTCAAGGCTGTGAATGCCAGAGATTTCAAAGCTACCCCCCTATTTCATCAGGCCATGAGAAAGAATACCCAGAAGTCTAGGTAACAGTGTTACTGGATGTGTTCAGATTAGTCTAAATATAAACCGGGACAGGATGCATTTATATTCACCTATTCAGTCAAACTTTCTGCAATTTTATTAACTTTTAAAATTGATTTTCTGTGTAATTTTCCTAATATACACAGGTGTATGCATATTTTCTTTTTATATAAAGTTGGTATGCTTTATTTTATACAATTCACACTTTTTTGTACTAAGCAAGTGTAAGCAAAGTATTTTAGTAAGGATACAAGCAAGGGCAGCCATGGTGGATTTCATTATTTACTAATTATTAATTCACTAGAAAAGATATCCAATGTGGATTTCTCTTTCATTGCTAGAGTCAGCCATAGGCTCAGACAAAGTTTAAGAACAGATGGAATTTATGTAGAGGAAAAAAAAAGTTCTGTTGGCAGCACAGCTGCACAGCAATGAAGCTCTATCCAGAGCACGGAAATGCCAAATTTACTGGCCAGGCATTATCTGATTATGGTTGTCAGAAGCACCTTTCCTGGCCTTGCACAAGTGACTTCTACCTAGAAAAAGTTAAGCCACAATTATGCATGAAACTTCAGTTCATACAGAATCAGTGTGTCTTTAGAGTTAGGTTATCAAAACATGTTATGCTAGTTTTAAACATTAATTAAATGTATTGTCGAAGGCTTTCACGGCCGGAGTTCAATGGCTGTTGTGGGTCTTCCGGGCTGTGTGGCCGTGTTCTGGAAGTTGTGGTTCCTAACGTTTCGCCAGCATCTGTGGCCAGCATCTTCAGAGGGCAGGAGCACAGAGATTTTGCTTCTATCTGTGCTCCTGCCCTCTGAAGATGCTGGCCACAGATGCTGGCGAAACGTTAGGAACCACAACTTCCAGAACACGGCCACACAGCCCGGAAGACCCACAACAGCCATTAATTAAATGATTAAATGGTCAGTTTTAATTATCATTCTTGGGCTTCTTTTTGGGATTGATCTTTGGATATTTGAACCCAGGTTTTTGGAAGAACATATGGACATTTTGCCTAAGCTGTAAGATCATCAACAAGGGTCCTTATTGTTGGCCTATCATTTCAGAACAATCGAACACCAGGCTAAAGGTCTTCTCAGTAGCAATCCCAACCTAATGGAACTCTTTATTTAATTAAATAATAAATCTACTTGTTCCAAATGGCTTGCTTGCTTGTTTATTTATTTATTTATATTTCTATCTCATCTACCCTCCAAAAGCTTAAGGAAATGTACATTTAATTTTTTTCAGCTAGGTTGAATTGAATGGGTCAGAGCTACCCAATAAGGTCCCATATCCGAGGGTAGATTTGAATCTAAGTTTTATCAGTCCTTGTCAAACATTTTAACCACTGAGTCAATATTTTATGTTTTTCTTGGTTATACTGCTGCCATACTGAATATTTCTTATTTTTTTCAAAGGAGTTCCTGGAAAAAAGGACACCCCTTAGCATTTCTCTAGTGTTAGGAGAGCAGATGCAGATCAGTGGTAGAGCCTATGCTTCATGTGCAGAATGTCTTAGCTTCAGGCTGCAATACCTCCAGCTAGGACTGGAATAGCCTGTCAGTCTGAAACTCCAGTGAGCTGCTGCCAGTTAGTGCAAATCATATTACGTTTGATGGAGTTAGAGATGTATCCTGTCTTGAGGATCCTTATGTTAGATAGACGGGTATATAGTAATAATAATGACAGATGTGAAAGTAAGAACACTACATAAATAAAGTACGGGTGAAGAAATATTTTTGAACTTTTGGGAGTTAGAGTTACCCTTGGCCTTCAAATAGCACTGTCAAGTTCTACACCATAGAACTATAGAGAAGAGTGAACTACTTAGGTAAGAAATCCAAAAACTTCACAGAAATAATAGAAGAGAGTTAGAAGTCATAACCAAAACATTTCAGCAACTTCTTTGGTTCAACTATAAGACCTATATATAGAAACAATGTTCAAATTCTCTGATGCTTCCTTTTACTTTTTGTCCTACATAATGGACTTGACCCCTCCTTTTGAGCAGACTGGTTTGTTTTCATCGGTTATTTAAATGTCTTTGCAACCATATTGTTTTTCATTCACTGTGTGAGAAGTAACTGTCACAAGCATGGTGAAAATATACTTTACAAACTGGGTGAGGCCAAGAAAAGAAATGACCAAGACTAGGCAAAAGTCTAAATTTGATTTAAATTAAATGATATCCATTTAATGAATGTAATACGTTTACTCCCTTGTATTAAAACATTTTTCCCTTCTGTGACATATTCACTCAGAGAGAGAGAGAGAGAGAGAGAGAGAAAAAGTTTGGCAGCAATTTTTGGATATCTGGACACCAGACCCAAAACTTTAGAGGAAAATAGATTGTAAACTCTGACTGTAAAGGAAGAAGCTGAAAATAATATGTCATTTTTATAGACAGCTTAGGAATATTGCTAAGGCAGATATCAGTTTTTTTGCAAGTTTGGAATAAAGACTTGGAATATCCCATATTAACAAATCAATGGTTAAAAATCTTAGAGTAAGTATATTTCTTACAATCTCAAAGTGAGACTAATTAAACAAAATGTTGTTTTTTATGTTTACTGCACACCACAAAAATGTGTAAAAATAGTTGGCTGTCAAGTTAATTTCTCTGGAAGGATACATTTATGTCATGAACATTTAGTCATATGATCTAGCCTTTCTCCATTATCATTCTGGTTTGATTTAACATTCATATATTAATGTATTTAGTTTTGGGAACAGTAATATGGTTTAAAGATGTGAATTTGGATAGCTATATGAAGAACAATGGATTTACCTAGAATGGGTCACAGCCAAAAAAGATGACTCTGCTACAACTGAAAACAGTGCTACCCTGGCTTTATAACTTGCACTGATGACATAGCTATGATTTGCTTATGAACGGGCTCTTTATTGATATAGTGGAAAGACTGATCAATATTACTCCATGTGATCAAGCTTTAATGCCTTGTTTAAAAACTGCAAGTGAGACAGTTCTGCTTTTCTGTTTGTTTGTTTCTTTTTCTTTTTCTTTCTTTTGTATATTCTAATTTTGTTTTTGCCTCATTCTGTGTACTAAAGCAATAAAATAATTAAAAAGAAATTGAATACAATGGAGGCAAAAAGAAACAAGCTACTTCTTCAATCTATTTATTTTAACTAATCAAAGCTCAAATACTTATACCTATTTTGGAGTATGAAATATGAGTTTGTTTACTTTGAATTTTGTATTCATTATAATGGCTGGTTTTATTCATATTAAACATATCAAGACGTCATTTTGCTTCTTTACTTATTAAATGCTGCTAGTCCCCTGCTGCCAGAGTTTCATCTCCTTAATTCAGCCTCCAAAGACTCTTTAGTTAATGTATATTTGAGGTATCACTCTGCTTAAAATGAACTCTGTTGAAAAGTATCATCAAGCCTTTAGCACAGACAGAAATCAATCTAGTGATGGTAAATGGTCTGTGGTCTCACAGGGATAGGCTCATCTGTTAAAACTTTAAAGCCATACAAATCAAATATCCTTTCTCTTTGTGGAGAGCTTTATCTGGAATTAATGTGCAGTAACCCTTTGAGCACTGAAATTACTAAATGCCAGCTGTACATTTGAAGTATACAGATTATGATAGATTATCTGTAACAGCAAAAAACAAGCAGTTCTATTTTATATTGTATTGTAGAAGAATTTATACTGACATGCTCTTTAAAAACATGTATTTCACCATGTGTTTGAAATGTTCAGATTTGTTCCAAGTTATCAAAGAAAAACTGAATTCTTATTTTCCTCCATTTTGCCACAAAACATTCATTAATCTTTGATTTGGGGATACTTTGTAAAGAGCTTCAGTGCTGCAGTTTTCAGTTCCTAAAAATTAATTCAATTTTTCCCATGTCATCTTGCATTCAACAGGCTTATAAAAGTAAGGCTGTTAAAATCCATGGGGCTACTTCAGACCAAACTCAGAATTAATTTAGGTCAGTGGATCTCATTCCCCAAAAACTGCTGCAGACTTAATTTTGGACTTATCCATTTAACTAAATGGCAGCCTTATTGAAATATCTGTGCACAATAGTTTAGAATAGATTATCAGAATCCCAAATCACAGCATTCTTCAGATGCTTTCTTACAACTTTATTTATTTATGTATTTATTTATTTATTTGCATAGATTTGGAATCACCAAATGTATACCAAAAATGTTTATTTGTCCTCCCCCCCCGGCTTTTTTTCCTTGCTCAGTATTATAATACTCAGTGGGTATTAGTCGTTGGCAAGCAAATATGCCCAACATCAATTTTTAAAAATCATGTTATATAAATCACATAAGAAAACATGTTCCACTCCTGACTTTTACCCACATAAAGCAGCATTTCCTTGATGTTTTCACTCCTAATAGCAATGTCTTCTGGTCCCCAAGGGTTCTGACAGCATTTTTTTTTCTAATGCTGTTGCAAAATTTTCTTCTGCATCTTTCCAACTTCTTAAATCTAAGGGATTTTTTTCTCTCTCCAAGTGTTCTTGCACTTACTTTCATTAAAAGTTGAGTGGGGCCTCTATTATTGTACAACCATCTCTCCAATCTCCCTATCTTCCCATACTTTACTCAAGAGAAAACTCAGGAGAACATGGGCAGCTCAGGGATTGCCAAGTGATAGTTATGTTACAGAATATAAGCAAGTTTTGCCACCTTAAAACAATAAAGTAATCTACTGTACAAATTTCAGAAGCAGTTCTAAAGTGGTGGGGAATGAAGTAGAAAAACATACATTTTTCTACTTCATTTTCAACAGAAACAGAATAAAAGTTTAGAAAAAAAATAGCACTGAATTAGTTCCCTCTATGGGACAACTTATATTTATTACATCTCACTTGGCTACTGTGAGATTAGATAGATAGATAGATAGATAGATAGATAGATAGATAGATAGATAGAAAGAAAGAAAGAAAGAAAGAAAGAAAGAAAGAAAGAAAGAAAGAAAGAAAGAAAGAAAGATGCAGGTTTACTGAGAAATGCTACTAAGTTCAAACAGGCCCACACTTCCATAAGGCTAGATAGTACTGACGCCCTAAATCTGTAATACCACCAATGATTTATAGTTGTTAAGTTTAATTAAAGGCATATTGTGCTACCTGTTTACATGTTAAGATAAACTTTTCCTCTTTTCCTCTTTTCTCTTGAGGAACAAAATAGAAGACAAACCCATTGAAGTCATTAAGAACAGAAGGACCAGATGAATATTCAAAGATCCAACTGTATATTTTACAGACATCAAAAGAAGAAAAGGATATAAATGAAATTAACTAAGGGGGAAGAAAGTTTCTCTTGTAAGCAGCTTCATTTGAAGACAGAAGGCTATATATCAGAATTTAAAAATAAAATGAGGCACACTAAGGAAAGGAAACCCTTTAAATCGATTAACCAGAATGACGTTTTTGATGTCAGTCTTGTGGGACTTGGTGTGTTTTTCATTATTTAAACTATAAACCATTTCAAATTAAGGGAGTGGTTGTCATGGATAAGATTATTATAAAGCACTAAAGTCCAGGGTTGAATTAGTTTACGATAACCACATATCCTAGAATAACCTTTTCGGTCATTATAATAAAAAAGAAGAAAACTTTATAGTTTGGGTGAAGTATGTATTTTTTGTGTTTAGAGAATTTAAACTGGCAGTTCAAAATGTTGAATAGCAGTTCCAGCTGAGCACTGTGGTTTATGCGGATTAAACTGCCTGCTTAGAATGACAATAACCAACTCAAATTATCCTTCAGTTTAAGCAGGTTTCTTTCTTTCTTTTTTTTAATATAGCAATAATGAAAACCAGATTTTGGGGAGAGGGGCAGGAGAATCACAAATCCATTCACACATCTACTTTTCTTCTCAGAGTTATCTTACTGTTTTTCCTAAGTATAAAGGCTTTTAATGGCCTCTAACGGGTATTAATATTATTTTGTCAGGTTTTACAGAATACTTTGTTTTCAT
The DNA here is from genome assembly GCA_023362775.1 of Charina bottae. Classification (NCBI taxonomy): domain Eukaryota; kingdom Metazoa; phylum Chordata; class Lepidosauria; order Squamata; family Charinaidae; genus Charina; species Charina bottae. Next base: position 232,506,463 of record JALMGJ010000002.1, on the reverse strand, counting down.
TTTATTTTGAATTTAGATTATATTACTGTACACATACACAAACACACACACACACACCCCAGTTGGAGGACTGGATGGGAGTAAAAATTATTTTTAAAGATTTTTTTTTAAATGTTATTTTATGTTCAGTTTTCCAAGAAGCAGGAAACTCGCCATGGGGAACAAACTTGCCAAAATATATTATATTAGGAGACTGGAGTGCAACCATCTCTAACTGGATATAAATATGATGTATTTGCAGGATTGTACAGACCCAATTTAAGATCTGCCCCATAGATGGTAGAAGATTATATCAATCATTTTTTTACAGTATCTCAGTATTTCAATTGGAAAGGTTATTGATAGAATATAGAAACAGGAGTTTTGATTTATTTCCATCTACCCTGTGATCTTTATTATCATTCTTGATTAATGGATGGAAGATATCAACAAAATATCTTACAACAAGTTGTCTAAGCACAACAACTTTCTTCTGTCTCAGACATCTAGTAGCTCGACATTATCTTAAATTTCACCAATTACTGAAAGAGGAAGAAGTACCAGTGTTGATGGGCAAAAGAGAAAAAGGAGAATTCTGGAAGCAATCTTTCATTTGCTCTTTTGTCCATCTGTTAATTCCACTGAAAAAAATTAAAATACCATTTATAGGTCCTCCTTTTATTTCACATTAATGTTTTCAAAATGTATTTTAATTTCATAACTTTGTCCTGAATCAAATTGGCATGGTAATCAGCCTTCACTTGCTTTTCAGTAAGAGTTCCGCTTTTTTCACAGTGTAAAAAAATCCTGCAAACCAAGTCATTTACAGTGGATTGATCCAATAAGCCATTATACATAGGTGGCAGTTTACTTTTGTCATACAGGAAAGAGGACATGGATGACCCATTCAACCTGCCTCTGTATCTTACCTTGAGTTACAATGTCCACTGTGTGACTAAGGTAAGAGGAAATAGGTGCAAGATCTCCCCGCTATAAAGTTTGACATCCCTGGCCAAGTAAAGGATTAAATTGGGTCTTCTTCCAATTGTTTATATGGAATTATTCCAAATAGCATGGTTAAGAATACGGCTTAACTCAGAACTACACCATCTTGAAATCAGTGAGATTTTGAGGTGGCCACCATAATTCAAAAAGTCCTAATATATTAATCTTTCACACATTTGCATGTAAAAATATGGCCTGCATCAATTTACTTAACCTTAATAACTGGAAGATATAGTTCCATCTTTATCCTTATACAACTGGTTCACCACAAAGTTTTACCCCAGACGATTGTATATATACTAACAGATAAGGAAAGCTAGGTGCATTGATGTATAAGGAAACTGAGCCAAACATTATTTCAAATCAGAATCTTTAGGACTTATATTCCCAAGGTCCTCTTACTACTTCAATCATATTAGAACAATTTGATCTATAGTTTTTCTTGCTGTACAATAGCTTCATGAATTTTGTGCTTGTACTATTTTTCAATTGACTTAGCAATTTAATATTTCATGAAATAAAATGGAAACAAAATACACATTGTAATAATTTTAAAATAATCCTTACAGCATATTGGCTTGTGCATAAAGCTTTTCTTTTTCCTGTTTAAAGTGTATTCTTTTAAATCATTCTTTTAAAATGCTTACTTAAAACACACATAGTTTTAAAAAATCATATAGCATCATTATTGTTCAAAAACATCAATATGAAGAAGTGTACTTACCTCCCCCTCTTTGGTTATATACATCTGCTGCCCATCTTTCTAACATCTGGGATGATGAAATTTCCACTAAATAGGATAATCAGTGGTTAGAACTGAAAGGGACTTCTCCATCTCCACAAGTCTCCTAAAATATTGGGAAAATGTCAGAAGTTCTACTGAAATTAACATATAAGGAAATTAAATGAAGGAACTGTCTGGTATGCTAGTTCCTGAGAAAGTGCTTAACTAAAAACATTTTAAGAGCTCAGCTTGTTAATGTTCTTCAGACCAAAAATGTAAATCAAAAAAACCAAAACAACCACAAAAAAACAGGAGCCTGAAACAATTGACTGAAGTGATAAAATCAGTACCATGTTGAATTTAGACTGTTCTACTTTTGTTCCAGATATTTCTCTTAGGCAATGGGTGTGCTCTTATTTTTTTTCCTACTCTAAGAGATATCTAAAAACTAATAGTAAAAATACAACATTGGTCCAAGATTCATTGTTAATATTCATACATAAAAATTTTGTGATAACAATTTAAACTTTAGTTTTAAATGAATCACAGTTAGTAGGACTGTTTATTTTTTTCAGCTGCAGAGTAAAAAGTTTTGATAAATGAATATTTGAATGCTGAAGATGCTACTAATGACAGGGCCGCAACTAAGGGGGACAAGTGGGGCATGTGCCCCGGGAGCCACGCTGGGGGGTGCCAAAATGACACCCAGGGGGCGCCAAAATGACAAAATAACCCATGGGGGCTCCGGAATCCATGTTTGCTCCATGTGACACAGACCCTAGTTCCATCCCTGACTAATGAAACATCAATTCAACAATAAGATCATGTTTGTTAATCACCAAAATATGTTGGATCAATTCTTTTCATGCCAGATAAATACATTATTTCCCCATTCAAGTAATCAAGTCAATTCATCTAATGCTGGAGATCGCTTCCGGGTGCTGAAGACGCCGGTGCGCTGAACCGAGCGCTCCTGGCTCGGCTCAGCTGTTTGCCTGCTTGCAGCGGTTTTTAAAGAAATAAAACTGCTGAAATCTCCCCTTTGAAGAAAAGGGGATCAGAAGATAAACCACAAGGGTCGCCGGAATCGTCGCTCTTTCCCAATTCCCGTTTTTCCACCACGGGAAAAAGGAAATTGAAGCGACGAAAGCGACTGGAAGGATCATAGTTATTGCTCTACAGGAAACAGCGAAATCTTTTCAGATAAGTAGCACCTAAATTCAGCACTTTTAGTCACTGTTTTATATTTGTGTTTATTTTAATTTTTCATATTATCTGCTAAGATCCCTCTATGGACATGATTGAAGCTGCTGGTGATTGTGTAACTTTCTTGCTAAAGAAGACCTGAGAAATGGTGGGAGCTTAAAGAACAATGACTTTACTTGAAAGTGAAATGGAGTGACATTGACTATTGACGAATGGCTTATTTACTGAAGTGGGACTAATCTATCTTCCTCTCTGGATTTTGAATTCAAATGGGTTAACGGTCTGCCTTTTATCTTATTTCTTTGCTTTTCTGCTTTTCATCTTGAGATGGTATTTTTTTTTTCCTTTTTTTTTCTGCAATGCGTTTGGAAATTATTTGGATTATAATGGGTATTTTTGGAATATTCTTGTTTTGAATAGTTTTGAGAATTTTCTTATTATATGGGATTTTAGTGGACTTTCTTGTTGCTTTTTGTCTTGGAGAGTGAAGACATTTGGAGTTGGGGTTTTTTCCTTTCCCCCTCCCTTCTCTTTTTTTTCTTCTCTCTCTCCTCTTTGGGACTTGTGATTATAAGCTTGCCTGAGAACTGGATTGTTATTACATTTTCAAGGATATTTTGACTACAGCTAAAGGACTTACCCGTTGTACTCTTATCTTTTATTTTTCTTTTATGTGAGAATTGTTGACTTTACCAAAGTACATTTTGCCCATTTTTTATGCAACATCTATTAAGAAAAAGCAGTATTATTTTTATTTTTATTTTAAATTTTTTTATTGTATTTGGATTTTTTTCCCCTCTCTTCCCCCTTTTTTTCTTTTGAATCTTTAATAATTTTTTATCCCTCCTCTTCCCTTTTTCTTTTTTTTTTAATTATTGTTTATAGTGGTTCTCCTTTGTCTTTTGTTATTTTTCTTTCCTCTTTACAGGAATATTATATACAACCTGGTTACTGCGGTTGCAAGAGTGAAGAGGGATAGAGATAAAGAAATAGAGTCCATGGCTGCACCTTCAGAAGTACCAACATCAGATATGGAAAAAATATTGGATGCGATTACAGCACTGAATCAAAAAATAGATGATTCAACTACTGCCTTGGAGGAAAAGATGGATATTTTAACTGTTACCTTGGAGAAAAAGATGGATGACTTAATTACTTCTTTAGATATAAAAATAGACAAAAAAATGGACAATATTCTAGATCAACAAGTAGAAGAGAAAATGGAAGTGATGAAGGAAGACTCAAAAAAAGAATTTAGAAATGAAATACAGATTGTCAAAGAAATTGCAAATATTTTCCCAGGGGAATTTAAAGAGACACAAGGCCAGATTAAGAAATTGGAGATTAAATCAGACTCTATTACTATGGAATATAATTTAGATGCTATTGTATTAGCAGAAATGAGAGAAGAAGAATTTATTTTGAGTCTGAGAGGAGCCCTGGAAAAATTAGATGAGAATATGAGAAAATATATAGTTGATACTTTGGTTCAGTATTTAGAGATAGAAGAAGAAGACATGGACTCTGAGATAGATAACATTTTCAGAGTTGACTCACGTTACGTTAGAGATAAGAAATTGTCAAGATATTTTGTGAGAAAAGTTACAAAAGAGCCAAATCTGATGAAATATTATAGTGAGAGATCAAAAACAGTAGGGTTGGGTATAACTTAAAAGAATTAAATTAGAATTTTTTCTTTTCTGTTTCGAATTTGGGTTGTATAAATAGAAAAATTATTTTCTTTTTATTTCTATATGCATAGTATAATAGTATGGTTGGGTATAAATTAAAAGACTTAAATTAGAATTTTTTCTTTTTATCTGGAATTTGAGATGCACAAATAGAAAAAAAAAATTTTTTTCTCTTTACTTACATATGTATAGTTTTGGGAAAATTAAAGTGTACCAACAAGACAGGAATGGATGTTGAAACTACTAGAAATGGCAGAAAATGACAAATTGATTTGCCTACTAAAAGAAAATTTTAATTATTATTCTTTAATGAGTGGAAATTTTTGATGGACTATTTGCAAAAAGCAGGAGGAGTAAAGCTAAATATGGGGTTTTGATGATTAGATTATAGATAAATAGTATATAATAGACAAGGAAAAATATATGAATGTTATATGAATAGCCAGCATGTTAAAACAAACTATCTACTTTATTCTTATGACCATAGATGGATCGGAGGTTATCTAATTTCTATGTATGTCTTTTTCTTTATTTTTTTTTATTTTTCTTTACTGCACTTTTCTTTTCCTTTTCTTTTAATTTGTATTTCTTTTTCCGTTTCATCTTTATCTTTTAGCTTTGTATATTTAAAAACCTAATAAAACTTAATAAAAAAAAAGTCAATTCATCTAATGCTTAAGAGATATAAACTAGGTTCACACATTATACTAAGCCATATTGCTTAACTGTAGTTTAGCAAATAAACTACCAATGGCCCAATTAACATGTTAGCAAATTAGCCACAAATCATAATCTACATATCACAATGGCTGGATTTCAGAACCAAAAAAAAGTTTCATTATGCTTTAGCATGATCTGTGAACCCAGCCTGTTTGTGACATAATGGTTATAACATAGTATATTTGAATATCAGAAAGCCAAATTCAAATTCTGCTACAGTTTTTAAAATATCTAGCTATTTTGAGGCAAAACACATTCCAAGATGATTCTGAGATCAAAAAAGTGCTGTGGTGAATTTCTTACAAATGTGATAGACAAAGAACACTTTGACACAATAGTTGAAGGAAACCACCTTAGCAGATCATATAGTATAGTCATTACAGAGCAGTAATTGCTAAATATACACAAAGGTGATTGTTTGGAAGCATCCTATGTCAAAACTTGCTATGAATGAAGAGCTAATATATCAAAAAGAAATCTAACATAAAGAAAGCAAAGAATCTTTCCTTTTTCTCAGAAAATGAAGCTGCATATTTGTAGTCCTCTTTCACATGCAGTTGTGAAGTGAGCTGTAGACTTTTCCCACCTTAGTCTGAGTTAGTTTGCTGCATATCATTTGAAGTGAGAGTTCACATGACCTTGGTATACACTTGCAGCTTCAGAACTATTTTGAGTATACTCAAAATAATGGTGAACAGTTTGGACCTTGAATGCCTAATGGACAACATCTTCTATATCTCCAAGTATTCTTGATTCAGTGGAAGCACTGCTTTGTGTCCCACCATTCTCTTGTGAAAGGTTAATGTGAGCTTAAGTTCTCTTGATCACAACAAGAAACTATGAAATTCTCTTTGGAACGTGGAAGACTTAGTTGGCTACATTCTGCTGGTATTTTGACTGAATACTATTCTAGCATGCATTGGGCTGGAGTGGTTTTTGTCTTTCTGCATTTTGAATAATTACCGTTACACTCCTTTTTTTCTGTGGCTTATTTTGTGTCTTTGTGTTTTACAGCTAGATTTTTATTTCTCTTAGTTTATGTCACTTTGTTGAAAACCTCTTTGTAGATGGAAATGTAGGATTAACCTAATTTAATAAACAAAATAATTTTGTTGTAAAAATAGTTCATAATTAGCAAGAGCTATCAACTGCATTTTGATCACTATCTCTTGTGCCATGTAAGGAAGTTTTTCAGTGGTGTGCCAAAAAATGCAGTTTGTGATCATATAGCTGGCTTACTACTAGCACACTTTTGAAGCCAGACTGAAAACAAGCAAGCTTACTATGACCATAAAAGTTATAGGATTTTTCCCTGGAGTTTATAGTGAAACAATTGTAGAGCAAAATGGCATGAATTAAGTCATAGTCATACTAGGTAGGAAAAGATCAGTAGCTATTTTCTTTTCAGCAGGTACCATGGTTTTCCCAATGGTCATATATGGTTTTAGGAGGAAGAGAAATTCCTGTATATGTTATCAGGTGGAGTTCTCCCACACCCACATGAATCTATCCTTAATTATCTGCTGAAACTCATAAAAAAGAAACCACATCAGATCAATGATGTCAATCAACATCAGAAACCACATCAATGACACATCAGTAATGTACTCTGAATGCAAATGTTACAACATATGGAAAGCAAATATATAGGACAGCAAGACTTGCAAGTCTAAAATTAACACACTTCGGACTCCTGCATAGATCAGAGTGGACTTTGGAAAGAGCGTACTGATTAAGCCAAAAAGTTCTAACAAACACTGTAGACATATAAACAAACACTGTGTTCTTCTATGCTGATGAGCAAAAGATCCTTAGTTTAATCTCACTCTAGTGTACAACAGAAGCAATTTCAGGGAATGTTCATGAGCACAGAAGTTCAAACCTTTTCTGGCAATTTAGGGGATTGTTTGGACATAGGAAATTCTCTTTTGATTGAGCCAGATCAAGCCCAGCATTGTCTGTACTGACTAAAAGCAGTTCTCCAGGCTCTCAATCAAGGTTCTTTCCCAGCAACTTGTGGATATAAATACTTGTGGATTTATATTCAAAGCATGTCTCAGGCTAGCACTGGGGGAGGACAGTTACAATTAGCAAGGAGTGATAATGGTATTGAAAAACAATGAAAACAATGACAGTGTCATTATGTTATACACGATTACATCATTAGAATCATTTATGGTGAAGTGGAGAGAGTTGGGCAAATGAGCAAATTACACTGTCCTTTCCTCTTTTGCCTCAGGGTCAGACAAACACATTTTCTTTTTCTATGTATTAATTGCCTTTATTAATAAACACATACTGTACCATTCCATTTAAACTCTTTCTGTTCTTTATACATTATTTTTTCCTAGCATGTTTCCATTCACAAAGAGAAAGAGAGAGAGAGGGAGAGAGAGAGAGAGAGACTTGCATACTGCTACAATTCTGCAGGGTAGAGGTGAAATTAATCTTTCTGAAAAAATGGCCTCTCGGATGGCATATACCTCAAATCCTTCATTTCTCAAACTCCCTAACCTGAGGAGAAGAATTCTTTCTAATCCCCTCTATCCACCAAGCCCAGAGCCCCAATCTGGGGCTCATCCCTACATGTCTGCACACTCATGGGCAAAATGGAATGGGACTCCGGGCTTGGTGGATAGAGGGGATTAGAAAGAATCCTTCTAATGTGAGTATTCTAATATAAGTCTTGGGGGGAAAGTTCTGGCAAGAATGGAAGGCTATGTAAGAGCAATGAAAGACAATTACTAATCAGGCCATAAATTGCAGGGGAAAGCAAAACACTGAAGAAGCAATTCTGAAAAGCAACTCAGTTGTCTAACAAGAGATTGCAAACATAAATACATTATTTTGTGAACTCCCACCTTTTCTCGGTTTGCCTTTTATTGCCTTTGTCATGCGATATACAATGGATGTCCTCCAACATATCCATTATGATAGAAGACTGTTCCTGCAAGGTTCTTCTCTTCCCTCACCCCCAATGTGATCTCCTGCAATGCTATGTATGTTATAAAGCCTCCTGGGGGTTATCAAAAATAGTTAGATACATCTTACAATTTGCACCCTTGCAAAATTCCAGATTTTAGCCATTCCCTTCCCCTTTCACATAATTTAAGCCCTCATTCCATAGTGTATCATATTTCACACATTCACACTGTTGTCTGTTACCAAAACAGAGGCAAGGATTAATGTTGCACCACTAGAATACACTTCGGTCAAGGAAAATCCAACCTAGTCCCCAGTTTGTATGAATTATTAGGAAGGCAGCTGGCTTCACAATTGCTTTTCCTGCTGTTTCTGCAGAGAACCCATTTATGCAAGAGTTCAATTATAGTTCTTTTAGTGCATGTCCACTAGTCGTTAGCCTTTTAATGAGAGGCAGCAGAGGAACTAATCCTTGTGATATATATTAGCTCCAGTTGGTTTGTTTTCTGGCTATACTACTGTCTCTCTCATTATTTTTTTTCCAAGCCGCATATCCTTTTACATGCTTCAGCAAGGAGTGTAGACATATAGTTGTCCAGTTCAGAAGGTCAGGTGATCAAAGTAACATGTTGTTACAGCTGGAAGTTGCTTGGATTAAACTACCAAGTATGTGTATGCTGGCAGAGTAAACCAGTAGTGAGTAAAAGGCATTCAAGTACATGAGCTTATCATTATATTTTGCTTGTAATTGTTGGTGCCAGCACAGATACTTTCTTTTTTACATCCCACCTTGCTCACAGCTAAAAGTTATTGATGACCTCACACTCTCTTTCTCTTTCATCTGTTCTATTTCTTGAGGTTTAACTGGTTCCCTTACATAAATAGACTTTTTCTTACCTTCAAATGCTCAGTAAAATTTTTGTTCGGTTTTGCCATTAAATCAAAGCTGTCCAAGTGAGTGATTCTCAAATCTTCCTATATAATGGGTGATTATTTTACTGTTAGATCCAATGAACTATGTTGGCCTCATAAATGCATCATTTGAAAGATGATACTATTCAACTTCCAAATCATGGATCTCCATCATGAAGCAACATGAAAAAAAGAATACTTGAAATAGAGTTCAGTCTGATTGTTTTGCTGATCAGTCACGACAATGTTTATTATCTGCTTGAAGATGTTGTCACCTCATGTAATGTACTGTAATACATTGGGCTACATTTGAAGACAGTTCAAAAACCACAATTAATCCTTACTGTTGGAGTTTGCAATAGGATCGCAATAGGCCTGCCAACTGCCCTCTGCATTTCTGGTCCTGATTGAACTACTAGTTTTGAACATATTTATTGATTTATTTCAAGATGTTTCAAATAATACAAAGCAATACGTCAACCAAGATTCACTTCATTAACAATATTACACTCAAATTATAATTAGCATTAACTTAAAAAATACCTCAACAATTCATTCTCATTTACTTTTTAGTCACCAGTAATCAAATTTATAAGAAATATAATTGGCTAGTTATCAACAGTAGATATAATTGGCTAGTTATCTACAGTATATTCATATACACATGTATGAACATCTATCTACCCATCCATCCATCCATTCATCCATCCAAATGCATATATACTGGGTACTATTTTTCATAGACTCCAGCAAAGGAGATCGTTACCTTGTCGTGGTGCTGGAGCTTCAGCACCTCAATGAAACCATGAGCTAAACCGTGAAGGGACACCCAAGACGGGAAGGTCGTGGCAGACAGGTCAGACTAAATACGATCCCTGGGGAAGGTAATGGCAACCCACCCCAGTATTCTTGCCATGAAAACTAAATGGATCAGTACAACCAGAGATATGTCGGTATACCATCGGAAGATGGGACTCCCAGGTCGGAAGATAGTCAAAATGCTACTGGGGAGGAACAGAGGATACGTTCAACTAGCCCCAGATGTGATGACGCAGCTAGCTCAAAGCCGAAAGGACGGCTAGCGGCCGACGGTGCTGGTGGTGAACGACGAATCCGATGTTCTAAAGATCAACACACCATAGGAACCTGGAATGTAAGATCTATGAGCCAGGGCAAATTGGATGTGGTTATTGGTGAGATGGCAAGATTAAATATAGACATTTTAGGTGTCAGTGAACTGAAATGGACTGGAATGGGCCACTTCACATCAGATGACCACCAGATCTACTACTGTGGACAAGAGGACCACAGAAGAAATGGAGTAGCCTTCATAATTAATAATAAAGTGGCTAAAGCAGTGCTTGGATACAATCCAAAAAACGATAGAATGATCTCAATTTGAATTCAGGGTAAGCCATTTAACATCACAGTAATCCAAATATACGCCCCAACCACAGATGCTGATGAAGCAGAAGTAGATCAGTTCTATGAGGATCTGCAGCACCTACTGGATAATACACCAAAAAGAGATGTTATTTTCATTACAGGAGACTGGAATGCTAAGGTGGGTAGTCAGACGACACCTGGAATTACAGGCAAGCATGGTCTGGGAGAACAAAATGAAGCAGGACATAGGCTGATAGAATTTTGCCAAGACAACTCACTGTGCATAACAAACACTCTCTTCCAACAACCTAAAAGACGACTTTATACATGGACTTCACCAGATGGTCGACACCGAAATCAGATTGACTACATCCTTTGCAGCCAAAGGTGGCGGACCTCTATACAGTCAGTAAAAACAAGACCTGGAGCTGACTGTAGTTCAGATCACGAACTTCTTATTGCAAAATTTAGAATCAGACTAAAGAGAATAGGGAAGACCCACAGATCAGTTAGATATGAGCTCACTAATATTCCTAAGGAATATGCAGTGGAGGTGAAGAATAGATTTAAGGGACTAGATTTAGTAGATAGGGTCCCGGAAGAACTATGGACAGAAGTTCGCAACATTGTTCAGGAGGCGGCAACAAAAAACGTCCCAAAGAAAAAGAAAACCAAGAAGGCAAGATGGCTGTCTGCTGAGACACTGGAAGTAGCCCAAGAAAGAAGGAAAGCAAAAGGCAACAGTGATAGGGGGAGATATGCCCAATTAAATGCAAAATTCCAGAGGTTAGCCAGAAGAGATTAGGAATTATTTTTAAACAAGCAATGTGTGGAAGTGGAAGAAGACAATAGAATAGGAAGGACAAGAGACCTCTTCCAGAAAATTAGAAACATCGGAGGTAAATTCCAGGCAAAAATGGGTATGATCAAAAACAAAGATGGTAAGGACCTAACAGAAGCAGAAGAGATCAAGAAAAGGTGGCAAGAATATACGGAAGATCTGTATAGGAAAGATAATAATATTGGAGATAGCTTTGACAGTGTGGTCAGTGAGTTAGAGCCAGACATCCTGAAGAGTGAGGTTGAATGGGCCTTAAGAAGCATTGCTAATAACAAGGCAGCAGGAGACGACGGTATCCCAGCTAAACTGTTTAAAATCTTGCAAGATGATGCTGTCAAGGTGATGCATGCCATATGCCAGCAAATTTGGAAAACACAAGAATGGCCATCAGATTGGAAAAAATCAACTTATATCCCCATACCAAAAAAGGGAAGCACTAAAGAATGTTCAAACTATCGAACAGTGGCACTTATTTCACATGCCAGTAAGGTAAAGCTTAAGATCTTGCAAGGTAGACTCCAGCAATTCATGGAGCGAGAATTGCCAGATGTACAAGCTGGGTTTAGAAAAGGCAGAGGAACTAGAGACCAAATTACCAATATCCGCTGGATAATGGAGAAAGCCAGGGAGTTTCAGAAAAACATCTATTTTTGTTTTATTGACTATTCTAAAGCCTTTGACTGTGTGGATCATGGCAAGTTCTTGGTGGTATGGGGATACCAAGTCATCTTGTCTGCCTCCTGAGGAATCTGTATAACGACCAAGTAGCAACGGTAAGAACAGAGCACGGAACAACGGACTGGTTTAAGATTGGGAAAGGAGTACGGCAGGGCTGTATACTCTCACCCTACCTATTCAACCTGTACGCAGAACACATCATGCAACGTGCTGGGCTTGAGGAATCCAAGGCTGGAGTTAAAATCGCTGGAAGAAACATTAATAATCTTAGATATGCAGATGATACCACTTTGATGGCTGAAAGCAAGGAGGAGTTGAGGAGCCTTATGACGAAGGTGAAAGAAGAAAGTGCAAAAGCTGGGTTGCAGTTAAACCTCAAAAAAACCAAGATTATGGCAACCAGCTTGATTGATAACTGGCAAATAGAGGGAGAAAAAGTGGAGGCAGTGACAGACTTTGTATTTCTAGGCACAAAGATTACTGCAGATGCTGACTGCAGCCAGGAAATCAGAAGACGTCTACTTCTTGGGAGGAGAGCAATGGCAAATCTTGATAAAATAGTTAAGAGCAGAGACATCACACTGACAACAAAGGTCCGCATAGTTAATGCAATGGTATTCCCTGTAGTAACCTATGGCTGTGAGAGCTGGACCATAAGGAAGGCTGAGCGAAGGAAGATAGATGCTTTTGAACTGTGGTGTTGGAGGAAAATTCTGAGAATGCCTTGGACTGCAAGAAGATCAAACCAGTCCATACTTCAGGAAATAAAGCCAGACTGCTCACTTGAGGGAATGATATTAATGGCAAAACTGAAGTACTTTGGCCACATAATGAGAAGACAGGATACCCTGGAGAAGAAGCTGATGCTAGGGAAAGTGGAAGGCAAAAGGAAGAGGGGCCGACCAAGGGCAAGATGGATGGATGATATTCTGGAGGTGACGGACTCAACCATGGGGGAGCTGGGGATGGTGACAGCCGACAGGAAGCTCTGGCGTGGGCTGGTCCATGAAGTCACAAAGAGTCGGAAGTGACTGAACGAATAAACAACAAAAATTTTTCATAGAATTATAGAATAATAAAATTGGAAGGGGACTTTTAGATTATCAAGTCCAACCATCTTTCCCCACAAAAATCCAGATTAAAACATGGCCTCATCCTAACACCCTAGGGATAGACAACCTGTGGCCAAAATTTTCTGAACTATTATTCCTACTATGGCGTGGTGCTTAAAATGCTGGATGAAGGCCTATTGATTTTATCATATACTTTCTCTAAGCAAGCATACAATAAACGTTCTTTCTCACATTTATTCCATTCTCAGTGATCTGCTGCAGAACAGAATTCTGGTCTGCATACCTCCTGCCAAGCATAAAGCAACACTGCATTTACCATTTTGCTCATTGTCACCTCTTATACCTTTTCAATCAGGATTCTGCCAAATACCTTCACATGCACACTTAATAAATAAATCTCCCTGTAGTTCTTGCAGTTCTATCTACCTTTCCCTTTACAATGATTTACAATGATGTATTTACAATGATGTAAAAGTTAAAATCATTGGGGGCATGATGGCTCAGTGGTTAAGATGCCAGGCTTGTCTATCGGAGGTTTGAGACCCTAGCCCCGCGTGACGGAGTGAGCTCCCGCACTCGCCCCAGCTCTTGCCAACCTAGCAATTCGAAAGCATGCAAATGCAAGTAGATTAATAGGTACTACTTCGGTGGGAAGGTAACAGCATTCTGCGCGCGTCGTGCCAGCCACATGACCACAGAAGCATCTTCGGACAATGCTGGCTCTTCGGCTAACAAACGGAGATGAGCACCGGCCCCTAGAGTCGGACACGACTGTGTGGGGGAACATTTACTTCACTAAAAGTTAAAATCAGTGTTTTTCAAACTTGGCTACTTTAAGATGTGTGGACTTCAACTCCCAGAATTCTCCAGCCAGGGAATTCTGAAAGTTGAAGTCCACTCATCTTAAAGTAGCCAAGTTTGAAAAACACTGGTTAAAACAGTACTGTTTTTAGAAAATTGCCTAAAATAACATGAACAGTTAATTGAGAATGAATGTTTTCTGAATAAGTCAGACCTGTTTTAATTGACTACATTCTAAAGGACTTTAAAACTGTATGGTATTATGAAGAGATGAAATAACTAACATTCCATACTCAAATCATTTTCCTACATTTTGATTTTTTCCCCAAAATATGTGGGATAGCATATTCATCATTGATAGTCGTGATGTTATTATATTAACTCTCATTCATATATATATATACACATACACACATACACACATACACACATACACACATACACACATACACACATACACACATACACATACACATACATACATACATACATACACACACATACACACACACACACACTGTATGTATGTATGTATATGTATATGTATATGTATATGTATATGTATATGTATATGTATATGTATATGTATATGTATATGTATATGTATAAGTATATGTATATGTATATGTATATGTATATGTATATGTATATGTATGTGTGTGTGTATGTGTGTGTATGTGTGTGTGTGTGTATGTATGTATGTATATATATATATATATATATATATATATATATATATATATATGTCCTGTCTTTATCTTCCTGTGATTTACTTCCATAGTATGTTAGGCATTCATTAAATCTTATTTGGGAAGGATTTATTTCTTATTATGGAATCTATTATTCTCACCCAGAAGCTGATCAAATTTTGTAAAATACAACTACTTTTATACATCTGAATTTGTTCCTGACTGAGCTTTATCAATATAATTTGGTAGAATTTTTGGAATATATAATTAGCACAAGAGAATTTTATGAATTCTGTCATATATTTTAGGGTAGGCATGTGGACATGAATAAGTGGGGCTATACACTTGTATGAGACCTCAGTGTTTTCCACTGAATACTACTGGTGATATAACAACACTGAATTGAAAAGAACAGTTGTCAAGCTTAGGTCAGGTCCCAGGGGACATCCCAGAATATATCTTATTTTTTCCTTATACTGTATATGAAAATATGCTGTTCATTCCTACAGGGAAAAATGAAGCACACTTTTGTTGTGTTGCAGTAGAGTAAACAAAATTAAACTCTCTTTACTTTTGGAAGTAGTGGTATACCATATGCTGCTGGGGATATGATAAGAGTGAGGAAATTACTTATTCTGGGGCTTGAAATCTGTTTCACTTGTCTCACAAGAAGAAACAAGGCACTTATGCCGGCCCCGAGTTGTTGTAGAGCTAGATTTGGAAGATGTTGTATTGCTTAAAATGTTATTGAGTGATGCAATATCTTTCTTGTCAAACTTAACCCTCTGTGTTTCACTGAAACACAGGTGAGCAAGGATTTGAGATACCAGTTGGTGACAGCACTATACTTACCTCATCTGGGTCTCACATACTGGCTGAACAGCAGCTAATTATATGGTAGGCCCAAGGTCACTGATGTAGGTAGCTCTCATGCAATGGGAGCTTTTGAGGCAAAATTCTTCCACTACAAATCCACTTCAGATGAAGCAGCAGCTTTTGCGTAATTTTAGAGAAAATGCTGTTCTCTGATGTCATCTAGAAGTTATCCTGATTTTTCCAACTCAAATCTGGTAGCCTTGTTCAGTATGTGGCATGACAAATTTATTTTTAGAGTGTTAAGATTCATGAATGGGCACATTCAGGTTCTAGATAAGACACATAAAAGAAAAAGTAGACATATGATAACCTACTTCTGACCTTCTTACTTCAGAACCCAGAGAGCAGGGGGGATGTGTTGTATACAGAACATTCACAGAAGTGCATATACACCCACTACACTAGGTCTCTATGTGGGTTCCAGTCCCACATACCTTTTGCACATCATAATGCTGAGTACATCACAATGCGTAAACTCAGAAGTAATTCCCTCACAAAGCAATGAGAAATGAAGCCACAATATAATTTCCCATTTTTTATTGTTAAGCAATTTTTAAAAACAAGAGGAACTTGTGAAATTGCAAAGAAGTTTTGGACTCAGATACATTCATTGATGCAAAATATTTTACAAATTCGAGTCCCATTTAAACCGGAATTATTTTTATTGGGAATATGGGAAGAACAAATGGGAAAACAATTTGTAAGAATTATGCAATATATGATTACAGCAGCACAACTTGCATATGCCCAAAATTGGAAAAATCAGATTTTACTTACGATACAAGATTGGACGTTAAAATGAATGGATATGGCAGAAAATGACAAATTGACATGCTTATTAAAAGAAAATTCAAACTGTTACTATCTTAAAGAATGGAAACCATTAATGGACTATTTACAACAGGCAGGTGGGGCGAAACTTATCTGGGGTTTTGAAGACTAAAATATATATAAATTGATATATTAGACAGGAAATGTTTTTGTATGTTATATATAGAGCTAGCATGTAAGATAATTTTTTTAAAAAATTACTAAGACCAGAGATAAATCGGAAGTTGACCATATCTATGCTTTATCTATTTCTTTTTTTTTCTTTACTTTTCTATACACTTTTATTTATTTCTTTGATTTGTATTTGTATTTCATTTTCATTTTCACCCTTTTAACTATGTATATTCAAAATTCTAATAAAATTTGAAAAAAAAGAAAAAAAGAAATGAAGCCACAATATAATTTCCCATTTTTTATTGTTAAGCAATTTTTAAAAACAAGAGAAATAACATTTCTAAATGTTTTTAACTATTTGATAAGTAGGGTCTACACGAAGTTCTTATCTTCTGGCAAATATATGCATAATATGTAATGCAGGGCTTTCCAAAGTTTTCCCGCGGCGACACACCAACCGCCGTTGGTGTGTCACCGCGGGAAAACCCGGAAGTGCCACCGTTGCGGCAGCACGCAAAACCCCGGAAGCGCTGCTGCCGCTTTTGGTTTTTTGCGCACCGCGGATGGTGTGTCGCTGTAGGAAAACCCGGAAGCGCTGATGATGATCAGTGCTTCCAGGTTGTGTGGCGACACATCAGACTGTGTGTGGCGACACACTTTTGTGTCACGACACACAGTTTGGAAAGTTCTGATGTAATGTTTCATTGTGTATAGTGGCATCTTACATATTTCAAACAAGTCATTCTTTCAAATAAGATTCTGAGAGGTTATTATTTGTATACCAGTGTATATAAATGTGTTTTTTAACAACCTGTTTTATGTTCGTTTGTTTTTTCTTTTATTTATTTCATACAATCATTCATATGCACCTGCTTGGAAGACACTATAAAATGTAGATCTACTATGATCTTTAAAATTTAAAAGACATACTTCCAACCTCTAGGGTCTTGCTTTAACAATTGTTTACATTCTTCATTACACTGGGCATGCATACATACATATACACAGACTGCCAGAACAAGTCCTTGTTGTCACTTCTCATAGCACTCATCTGTTTCCTGAAGAATCTGTTAGAGCTAATAGTACTGGCCATTTTATTTAGCATATCATGCCCCCTGACCCCATCCAAGTATGGTTTATGTTCAGATATTCTCCACTGCCAATATAATCAATGTTTCCTATCCATGAGCATCTCCAGTGTAGTCCTTGATTGTTATTCACTCTTACTATATGGTTTCCCCCCATTTAGAGATATTCAGTCTTGGAGGAATACAGTTTCAAAAATAATTGTACAGAAATGCTGGGAGAAGAAATATTTATTTATTTATGTATTTTTGGTAGAGCTGTTTGGTACAGCTGTTTGTCTTAAATTCCCTGCACTTTTCCATTTGCCCTTGTGGATGGCCAACAAGTTGATGATTTACAATTAGTATAAGGTTATGAAGCCTAAAGGAAACTAACTGCTCCCAAGGAACAGGTGTCTCCATTGTGGAATGTTCTCTATGGAGTGGTTCCCTCATTGGCTTACAGTAAATTATAGCACTTTCTAGATCATATGTAGGCATTGCTTTCCTAGACATTTTAATATTACTTGACATCTTTATTTCTTTTGGCCTTGCAGTGTTCATATTTTGCTGTTCCTGGCTTTATTTATTCTGTTGTGTACAGTGGCTGGTTTTAATTGGCTGGTTTTTAGAGCTTTTAAAATTGTTTATATGGTTTCTGAATTGTGAACCACCCAGAGGAGACTGTTAATGAGATTGTACAAATTATGTAAATAAAATAGCATTTATCTTCATTTTCTAATTCTTGCTATAATCTTTTGAGAAACCATTTAGCGCTCTTCTTCAATCTCTCAAGCTCAGTTGCCCAAAATGTGTTCAGCTGCATTTTAAAATAAATTCTGTAACACATAAAAGGGGACTGGCCATGCTTTAGGAATTGTATGGTGTGTGTGAGAGAGAGAGAGAAAGAGAGAGAGAAAGAGAGAGAGAAAGAGAGAGAGAAAGAGAGAGAGGAGAGAATGAACAAAGGAAAGAAGGAACAAAGGAAAGATGGGTTTGCAGCATTAATTTCTCAAAAAGATAGAAAGTTCTTTCAAGTCTAAAGATTTCCCTGCTTCCTTCCTTAATTTTCTCTTAATTGCATTTTTCTTTTCAATTACAACTCTTAACCCTGAAAAAAAAATAGAATATTTGAAGCATGATTCCTTCACCAGTTTGCTGATTACACAGAAGAAAAATGATTAACTGCACAAACTACCGAGAAATCTGTCCCACTTAGTTCCGTGGTACTTCCTTGCAGGTCAGTAGCTTGAATCATCTCAACTGGATTTCTATTTTCTCAGTGGAAACGTTTCGCTCCTTATCCAAGGAGCTTCTTCAGTCTGAGCAAAGTTGGTAAGGGAATCCTAAATATGTTTATAGGTAGCTGTGTGACCTTACACCTGGGGCTAGGTCATGGTTATATTGAGATGTTATTTTAAGTCCTTTTATCATCTAAAGGAGGATCATTAAGATCACCATGCTGCTGTTGAGCTTGTGAAATGGTCTTAATCTTCCTAGGCACAGAAGACAAAGCAGGGAGGAAGATGGGGGAAAGATTGTGCCTGAGGCCCCCACCTCTATTCAAGGAAGGATTTTCCAAGTTGGCATAAATGGATTCCTTGACCCCTCTCTCAAACCACCTATCTTCTCTGTCTAAAATGTGAACATTAATGTCCTCAAATGAGTGTCCTTTTTCCTTTAGATGAAGATAAACTGCTGACTCTGGTCCTGTGGTGTTACTTCTCCTGTGTTGGGCCATCCTCCTGTACAAAAGTTGTTTGGTTTCTCCAATGTAGAGTTCAGAGCACTCCTCACTGCACTGGATTGCATAACACTCATTTGAGGCACAATCTTTCCCCCATCTTCCTCCCTGCTTTGTCTTCTGTGCCTAGGAAGATTAAGACCATTTCACAAGCTCAACAGCAGCATGGTGATCTTAACGATCCTCCTTTAGATGATAAAAGGACTTAAAATAACATCTCAATATAACCATGACCTAGCCCCAGGTGTAAGGTCACACAGCTACCTAGAAACATATTTAGGATTCCCTTACCAACTTTGCTCAGACTGAAGAAGCTCCTTGGATAAGGAGCGAAACGTTTCCACTGAGAAAATAGAAATCCAGTTGACATGATTCAAGCTACAGACAATTCCACCTGGATGACTGAGAACCTTCATAGACATCCTTGCAGGTCAGTTCATACAGAAACTGTTCCTTAAGTATGTCCTGTTAAAATGCATGCTGAGAATGGTGCTTCCCCTTAGTTAGGGTCTGGCTCTGTTTTGAATCTGTCATATTCTTGCAAATATGTTTTTCAATTTCCTGAAAGTTTTCTTTCCTTATTTAAGACACTTCTGTTTATCTACCTACTGGATCACCAAGAAGATGCCCAGAAGTGTAATGTTCCAAGCATCCTCTCAGCTGGCATCCAACAGTCCCCCAATCCCATCTAATCTTTTTATAAACTCTTCATTGGGGGGAGGGAGGGAGGAAACTAGCATGTTGCAAAGTGCAGCTTCAGAACTCATATTTCTTTCCAATAAAGTGTTTGAGATCTATATAAAGTGAGAGGAAAATTATACTCTTGGAACATTAAAATCATAGTGGGCTATAGATCAGTATTTTATTTGGAAGCATGACCATCTGCCTAGAAAATATAAAGGGAAGCCAAGCTGATAGAGAGCACTTTGGGATATTAGACAGCATGAAGGGAGACATTCTCTGAAGTCTGGTAAATATGTATTTTCGATTGGCCATATTAATTGTGGCAGCCCTTTTATCTGAGTACCCAATGTTCTTAAAATTCCAAATGGGTCTACTAGCTCAAAAAAACTTTTCTCTTTTTCAGATAAGACACACACATTCAAAAAGGAGCAAAGAACCACTGCAATATGAGACCCAAACTCCCAACCCTCACAGTATGACTAGAAGACTATTGTGGTCAGTGGTATCAGGCACTGAAAGATTCAGCAGGACAAGGCTGATATTTTCATCCAGGTTCTACCACAAGTCATCCATGTGAGTGACCAATGTGATTTCTGTCATATGTCCAGGCCCAACTACAGAACTTTCTATATCTGCTCCCAAATCTGCTTTCTGTATAAAAAGGTAAAGGTTCCCCCCGCACATTCGTGCAGTTCTGTCCGACTCTAGGGGCCAATGCTCATCTCTGTTTGTTAGCCAAAGAGCCAGCGTTGTCCAAAGACGCTTCCATGGTCATGTGGCCGCATGACACGCGTGGAACGCTGCTACCTACCCACCGAAGTGGTACCTATTCATCTACTTGCATTTGCATGCTTTCGCATTGTTATGTTGGCAAGAGCTGGAGCTAGTGCGGAAGCTCACTCCATCACGCAGGGCTAGGGATTCGAACCTCCGAACTTGCGATCTTCCAGTCGACAAGCCTGGTGTCTTACCCACTGAGCCACCACTGGACAATTTTCATCCCTTTTTGGGAAGGTTATTGAGAATAGCTCCAAAGAGTCCTGGAGGAAGCGGGTTATTTGGATCCCTTCCAGTCAGATTTCAGGCTGGGATACAGTACTGAGAAAGCTTTGATCATGCTCATGGATGACCTGTGGTGGGCTCAGGATGGAGGTATGTATACATCCTAGCCCTCTTTGACCTCTTGGCAGCCTTAAATACCGTCAACCAAGGTAACATTTTGGACCAACTTAAGGGAGTGGGGGGCATTGTTTGCAGTAGTTGTTTCCCTTACTCCAGGGCCAGTTCTAATCACTGTTGGTGGGGGAGAAGTGGTCTGCCCCTGGGCCCTTCTCCCCATCACTCATGCCTTAATCACCTTCTAATTGGATTATTATAATGCATTTTACATAAGGCTGTCCTTGAAGACCATCTAGAAGCTTTAATCAGTCAAGAATGCAGCAGCAGTGTGGGTAGTTATGCACATTCTTCATTACACTTGCATGACACCTCTACTATGCAAGTTACACTGGCTTCCAACAGGCTTTTGGGTACAATTCAAGTTGTTGAAAAGCCCTACATGTCACAGGACTGGGTTATTTTTAGGACTGTCTGCTCCCTAGGGTATCTGTCCATCCCACATGCTTCAATAGGGAGGGCCTACTCCAGGTCCCTTCACTAAGACAGTGCCATCTTACAGGACCTTGATAGCATGCATTTTCAGTGGTGGCCCCTGCATTTTGGAATGATCTCTCTCTCTCTCTCTCTCTCTCTCTCTCTCTCTCTCTCTCTCTCTCTCACACACACACACACACACACACACACACACACACACACACGTATTTATTACTATTTGGATCCTGTTCCAGGTCTCATCTCTGGTCATCTTAACCAGACAGGTAGAGCAGGATCCAATTCATGTGTGGCAGAACTGACATTATAGAGAACCTTGCCCATTCCTCAAGATCCACAGGCTCATAAACCTCCCAGTTAATATCACAATATTTCAGTGGACCCTGACCATCCGACTTCCAACTCAGAGTGAATGCAACCAATTTTATTTAATTCATTAATGAAATTTAGAAGTCACCCAACTCCATTAGGTGATTTTAAAAGTAGAGGACAGTAAAAGAAAACAGTAAGATCATAGAGGAGAGGAGAGGAGAGGAGAGGAGAGGAGAGGAGAGGAGAGGAGAGGAGAGGAGAGGAGAGGAGAGAAGAATTGCCATACACCCAGGCATGGGAGCAAAGCCAAGTTTTCAAAGACTTTTGGAACATCATCAGGGTAGGGTCTCTGAGGGGATGCTGTTCCAGAGGGCAGGTTCTGCAATGGAGAATGTGTGCTTCCTGGATCCTGATAGATGGTATTGTTCAATTGAAGGAACCTGGACTTCCGGTGGGAACATGGCTGACTGAGCAGCTGTGTCCACAGGCTGCGGGCAGAGCTGTCAACACGAGCTTTTTTTTTTGGGGGGGGGGGGGCTTAACAGGCTTTTGTCTAGAGCCCAGAGCTTTTTCATGTGAAGAAAAAGCTCAGAATTCCCCCATTTGTTCTCCTAAAAGTCGTCTTGCAGCCTGAGAACCACAGTTTGCGACGATCCGGTAAGAGATGACAGGAGACAGATGCCATCATTACCTAGCCGCGTTTGCAGTCTTAAAGGCACAGTAGGTCAGGACACCCATTTCTAAATCACCCAGTATGTATTTATTTATTTATTTATTTATTTATTTATTTATTTATTTATTTATTTAAGTTTACGTTCCTCAAGAGAGGCTTTCTACATCAAGAAGAAGTGAATCTCTTGGTGCTTATCATTATTTCTGGATTAAATTTAATTTTTTTAAAAAGTTTTGGCTGTTTTCCTGTTTAAAGACTAAGGAAGACTGAGAATATATAATTACCTTCCTGTCATTATTTTTGTACTGAATTTGAAGGGTTGAGAATTTTCCTACACGTTGGATTTGTTGTTTTCAATCATCAGCTTTCTATTCACTTTATCTGGGATCTGTTTGCTAGTGAATTTTCTCTTGCCAATTTCATTTGGAGTCTTCTATTAACCTATAAGCTCCTATCTGCATGAGTCAAGTATCCAGGGGGCACCATAATTTATTGCCTGAAAAACGGAGGATTTCAAGGAGATTCTTTCAGAGTTCCATTGTAAGCTTAAGCAGACTTTTAAAGAGACTTTCTCAGAGTGTCGTCAAGCTCTTCTGCAGAATATTTGGGACATTGGGGAAAAGATTATTTCTAAACTGTGTCATCTGGCTTAAGATGTTATGGAGGAAGATGGAGACTTTGGCAAAGATGGAGTTTTTTCCACTGATAGTGAGATTGAAGTAATGCCAGGCGAAGACTCCATTTTGGTGATGGAGGAGTTAATGTGACAGTTTGAGCTGCAGATTTCACAGAAAGTTTTTCTGGGGCATTGTTATGGCTTTCTGAGGGATTGTTATGGGGGAGAAGAGAACTTGTTTTGTGGGAAATTTGCTGAGAAGTCTGAATTTTTAAGGGGGGGAGTTGGGCTGTTTGATTTCTGTATGAAAAATGCCTTTGACATATTTCAAGGAGGGGTAAAAATTTAAGAATGTTTAATTGGATTGACATTGTTTTTTTTTTTAATGATTTTATGCCTTTCTAATGATGTGGATTATGATTTACTGGTATCTTTAGAAGGTTTGTTAGAATTTTAAGATTTAGATAGTTTAATAGGGCCAAAATTGTAATATTATTAAGCATAAAAGTAGACAATTTATATGTTTTTATAATTTTTTTATTATAGTAGACAGAAATATATAGAATAGTGTTAGGAAGGAAATAATTGAATAAAGGTGGTATTTAGGGGAAGGAAGCTGGTTTAGACATATACAGTGTGTGTGTGTGTGTGTGTGTGTGTGTGTGTGTGTGTGTATTAATTTAATATAAGGGGAAGAAGCAATTATTTAGTGATTTCTATGTGTGCTGATGGATTGAATTATAGAAATAATGTGATCTTGGTTTGATATAGAGTAAGGGACGAATTATGGAAATTGCTATATATTCTTGTTGTTGAAAGTTGGAAGTCACTTCTTATGTAATCTTTAAAATTCTTTTTCTTGTGTTTTTTCACTCTTTTTTTCTTTTTGTAGTGTTTTTCTTTTTTGTAGTTTTTATCTTTGTTTTAAACTTAATAAAATTCTTATTTAAAAAATTGAAGGAACCTGGAACACAGCCACTCTGCCCAACCCACAAAATGCTTGGCTAGCTGATCACAATTTACGCTAGCAGGGTCTTCCAACCCATTTTTTCCTAAAAAAGTTTATGAGACTTTGAATGGTGTTACTGGCCAACATTCCACAGTTAAAATAAGAGCATAGATGTGGGTTCACTTTGCCATCCTTATCACTTATTCTCTCCCATGCAAATTCTGCCATTACTTATATTTTATTATATTAATAACTACTGGTTCTAGCAATAACTGCATGTTAGATGTTGTTGCTCTTTTCATCTGTTTTCTTTATTCTAATTATTAGTAATATTATGAAAGCAGGTCTCTGTCATGAAGAATGCCCATTTAAAATAGTTTAGTGGAGAATCATATTGTCTTTGGAACTAGTGACAATTTATAGTCATATATAACTTACTGGAATCTCAAGATTTTAATGACAGAATGTAAACATTCAGTGAGAGAGAACACCTGCCTCAATTATGAATGCCTTGCCTATAAAAATAATGCAAATTCATCTTTAAATGTTAGTATCTGGGACCAGAAGTATCAATGTAATATTTGACAATTAGCTTTACAGCTCTGCCAAATGAATACTTTTGGTGAGTTAAACCTTTAACAAGTTATTCAGAAGGGATTCGGGCATTATTCTTTAATGAGTACTAAAACTGAAGTCTACAGAAGAGCGGGGAGAAGCAATGCTGAAGCTAATCACAGTCAGTGTCTCAAAGGGAGTCTTCATTTGTGAATTTCCCAAAAGAAAGATGGCACAGCTGTCATGGGTTCATGACTCCCCAAATGCATTTCTTTTTCTCTTCATTAATCCGTCACTAATTCAATCTATCATGCTTGTGTTATAATCATATCTTACATTTCTCTCCATTATAGTGGAACAAATTACAACATTCTTCATTTTAGAAAATCATTGCTATTATTTCTGCTGCCGATTCCATGTTCATGTTAAGGTGTTTTTCTCTTCTTTTCGTAAAGAAAAAATAAACTCAATCCAGATTAGATGGATTGCCAGTGGTAAATTAGCTGATCCTAAACACACTTTTAAAGATGATCTTAGTATCATTGCATGCCCTGTTAAGAATCAGGTTTGTGCATCTTGCATATGCTAGCAGGTCCAGTTTTGTTCCTGGGTTTCAGACAATTACTGAGGGCCAATTCACATTTCATCAAATTGCATTAAATTTCTTCTTTGGAAAGAAAGATCTTTCCACCATCATCAATTGGTAACAGCCAAATTAGACTATTACATTTTAGTTGCATTTTCTTGAAAGGCATTTTGAACCTACAATGTTTGGGAATATAATGGCTAATTTATAAACTAGGATATATAATTTGAAATAAAAGTGATCTTCATTGACTCTCAATTCAAAGTGCTTCCCTATTGCCCTATAAATACCTGGACATTCTGGGACAATTGTACCTGAAATATTACTTTTTCCTAAATGAGGTTCCTGGTTTATCTTATATCAGATGCTCCTGTGTTTAATCTGCTGCATCAGCAGTTTTGGATATACTGTAGGAAGTATTTTCTGATTCAACACTTAAGGAAGATAGATTATAAAGATCTTCAATCAATTTTACATATAATAGGGGTATTTTGAATTCTTCTTGTTAACCTATGAGGAAATTGAAAACTCACTAGGTTCAGAATTGTCAAGGAATACAGTGATTTAAAGAATTTACATCTATAAAGGAACTGTGGATTGGGCCAAAGCAAAGAACAGTAGTTTGAGATGCCTTTTGAATTCTTGAAGTTTAATGGATTTACCATATATCAACATACAACACTGAGGTAACCTTCATACTTTCCTGCTGATGGCAAAAACTTCAGAAGAGAAAATCCCACAGATGGAAAGTAGACAACAAATGGTCATCTATCGCAACAAGTGGTCATCTATCACAATGATTGTTCATCATTTCTTGTAGTTTTTATACATTTGTTGAAAAACTTAAAAAAGTAAAGGTAAAGGTTCCCACACACAGTCGTGTCCAACTCTAGGGGCCGGTGCTCATCTCCATTTGTTAGCCAAAGAGCCAGCATTGTCCGAAGATGCTTCCATGGTCATGTGACCGGCATGACATGCGCAGAACGCTGTTACCATCCCACTGAAGTGGTACCTATTTATCTATTTGCATTTGCATGCTTTCAAATTGCTAGTTTGGCAAGAGCTGGGGCGAGTGTGGGAGCTCACTCCATCATGCGGGGCTAGGGTCTCGAACCTCCAAACTTGCGACCTTCTGATCGACAAGCCTGACATCTTAACTGCTGAGCCATCGTTCCCCCTGTTGAAAAACTTAATAAAGCTTTATTTAAAAAAACAATGACTGTTTATCCATCTATAGCTACTTGGCCTGATAAACATATGGTATTGCTAACTTGTCTAATATTGAACCCTACTTATCTCATTTGTTTTTATATATACATCCCAGTTTCATATACAGTAGATATATCAGTATCAGACTAAGTTCATAAAAGATTTGTCAACACATTTTTTAGTGTCCATGAATTACCATAGTAGTATAATCTCCTTCCATTTAATTCTGCTTAACTATCCAAGTTGTATTATATTTTATCATTTTAGTAAATTATTTATGGATTGTAATCTAATGGGCTCTTTGCATATTTTTCCCATTTAAAATGAATTATGCTAATATCTATGTATTGGAACCCAGCCGCACCATTATTTGTCCTTTCAACGGTATCAGGTTAGTACATTGGTATGATTCCATAGGATTTTCATCTGATCCTCAGATTAACTGAGTTGGCCAGGTTGTTCACCAAGAGGGCACTTAGAAGTCCCAATTACCCAAGCATCATCATAGTTTCCAAGTAACAAGGATAGCAACTAATTTAATTATTGATTAATTTTTAGACCTCCTCTAGTAAGACTGGATGTTAGCTGAGACTTTTCAGTCTCCAGTCTCCTAAGGTTTGACAAATTGCTTGACAAATGAAAAGCTTAAATATACAGGAGTCTAGTTTATAGCCTAGCATTTTTGATATCTTCTAATATGCCTTTCTGGAAACATTTGATACATATTCCATTGATGAGAACTCTTTCATGTGATAAACCCTGGTTCCTTGGAGAGATGTATGCTTTATGGTTCAAGTTGTGGCTCAGACTTGGTGCTGAAAGCTATGTGAGCTACCTAATGCTCTTGAGCAAATGCATGATCTGGCTCACCCAAATCAGAGTTGTAATACAGGTTAATGCCTTTGCTAGAGTTCTAGCATCCATTTCCAATACTGTTTAGCTGTGGAATCAGTCTGGCTTTTCTTTGTTGGAGTTGGAATCTAGGCTGAAGTTCCAAATGAGGATCTTGAGACTTGTAAAGTTGATTAGGGTGAGAGATCATAATGTATACACTCCTATCCAGTCATGGCTTAAAAGGACAGTTTATAAGGGTATATGAAGAGTCAATGTAAAGATTCTATTTGTTGAATCAAATCAGGTTCCTTTGAATTGATCAAAACAGTCAATGGACGTTGGCATATGCATATGTACATGACATTTTTATCAAATCAATTCCAATTAACAATTAGAATAGCAAATTCAGATTGAATTAACCTGACTGAATGAATTCAAATTCAAACTGAATTAACTTTTAAACTGACTTACTGATTCAAACTGGATCTTGTCTGATTTGAACCTAATAATCTACAGTACATTCAAGTTTCTTCCTTGTATATAAGGCTAAGGTTCATGATTTCATTCTACTTTTACAGGATTATCAAATTAATATGATAAAAATGGTTTTATTTATTTTAATTTTTAAATTATTTCTGAATCAAATTTTGACCTGAAAAGCACAATAAAGATACTAACAATATAACACTTCAAAACAATGTACAGTTTAAACAAACAGCAGAATTACGAGAAGATGAACAGCAATCTTTTAAAAATAGAGCATAGGTCTAATAGATTTCAAAAGCCAGTGGAACAAAAGAAACAGACCAAAAATAACAGATTGTCTAAAGCTAAACAGAGAAGAAGCATATCACATTTCCTTAGGAAGAGGGCTGTAATCAAAGTCCTATCAAAGAGAAAGCCTGACCTGTGTTCCCATAAACCTAACTATTTTTGGTGATGAGACATACAAATGGGCTTCCAGTGTTGATGTTAAACAGTTGGTTCATACAGATTGCCTCCATTTACATCAGACTATAAAGACACCTGTGCTGTAATTATTGATCTGGTGTGCAATTCTCCAAAAAAGTGTGTCACAGCTCACAACTACAGTATTAATTACTAATGTAATCCCATTTACATTGATCTTATTTCATCATAGTTAATTTCAGTTTTATTATCCCATGTCACATTTATCATTCCTGGGCCAAAAAAAAAAAAAAAACCCTGTATAATTATTGGTTCTCATCCATTTGACAAATTAATGAGTTAATGTAAGTTAAATTATTATTGCTGAGTCAGAAAATGGATGTGTATTACTGTAGCACACTGATCACAAGGTTTAGCATAGGCCGCATCTGGTATTCTATAAAGAAAAGCAGTTCAATTCACTTTCAGACTCAAATTCAAGTTATATCTGGAAAACTGGATATTCATAACTGCAGTTGATTAACATAGGAAATCCACAAATGGCTGTAACTGTTTTTTTACCTTTTAACAACATCTGATAAACTTCAAGCACAAAAGATCTTTCTGAAGGGATTAATCATGCCAATTGCAGAATAATAGATACACAAATTTTAGAACTTTAACTTTTTTTTAAAAGGGAAAGAAAGAAAAAGAGAGAGGGAGGGAGGGAGGGATCTGTAAGATTGTTGCTATTTTGTCCCTTATGAGGAGAGAAAAATACAGGGTTTTATGCAGGTGAAATAGTCATAGATTTGTGGCTGACAGAATTTTCACTAATCTCCTTACTGCTTGCAAAAAATGTCAATGAAAATACCAAATAGTATTTTCAGTAACTGAATAGTGACCAGATGCCACTTACCAAAAAACCTGCTAAAATTGCAGGGTTTTTTTAAATTTTTTAAATTTTATTTTTTAATGGAAAGGCATATGATTCTTGGGAAGGGAAATAAAATTGTATGACATTTGCAGGCAAAGAATGAGATGCAATACTACAAAATATATGATCAAAATAAAGAGGGGAAGACCAAATAGAATGTGCTTCTTTTTAATATTTGTGTGATCACATGGCCATTCCGAAAGTGCTACAAAAGAGACATTTTCTTTATGAAGGGCCTTGCGCTGCTTTTTGCTCACGGAGCCTTTTCTAAAACTAGCTTGAACATCTGGCATCTCCTTTTCCATTCAGGGCTCTAATCTACATTGGATGTGTAGGAATTCTGGGAAGGTAGTACCAGAACTCCACGCAGCTTCTTATTAGTATGTAGCAGAGTAGAAGTGTTCCCATAAACTTGCACAAGGCTTAATCAGTTCAAAACACAAAATAAGCACACTTCACACGTTAATGTAAAGTTACATAAAAAAAGAATTTACAATTTTATTGTAACTCACAGTTCCTTAGTAGAAACGGTCTGTGTGTGCGAGCAAGAAGCTTCTGACCAAACCCACATGCTTCTAATGTGGCCTTGCTGTCTGGAAGTATGAGAAACACGTGGCAGCAGCCATGGCTGCCACCCTCCTTGGTCGGAGATTCAAGCAGAGAGAGGAGGAAGAGAAGGGAACAGGAAACAGGAAACCGGGATTCAGTCCCTCCCACACAAAGCAAGTAAGATCAGGTTACAGCAGAGGCTGTCTCCTCCTTCAAGTCTGTGTGTGAGATGTGCTTGATTGAAACCCGATCTCTAGCAGGATGATCCTAAGCATTATTTTGCTAGGATGTGAAATTAAGGATATTGTATGATAGTTTGCACACTTTGTTAAGTCTCCTTACTCTGGTATCACTTACAATATTACTACTGAACTGATTATTTTTGTGTGTGTTTAAATTTAAGGAATATAGTTGTTACATTTGAAGTTATTTTCAAGTTATTTTATAGCTTTGAAGGGTGATCTTTCACCAAAGTAATAAATGAAGCATGTTTCTTTTTCAAAAGTGACCTTCAGGCATACAGCTGTCATGTAGCATTTTCAACTTTCTCTTAATCCTCAGAGCAAGAAAATTTCTAGTTTGTTTTTTTATTCATTGAAAGCTGCCATTTTAATGTGTTAGCAGCTGTGGCTTTAAAAAAGTGCTCAAGTTAAAAGCACCTTACTAAATCTCAAAGCATGTACAAGTTCCTACTGCAGCACAGGAGCCTTGTTTTTTTAAAAAACGCTTCATCTGCCTACAGATTTAAATTGATTTAAAGGTTGTTTTATTATTGGCCATGGCCACATAATATTGTGGCACTTTTGATGATCTGCTACAGCACAGCAGCTCAAAGCATCAGGTTGACAGAGATTAAGAGATTTGAGAGCCATTATAATTAGAAGCGACTAATAATGAAGTTTCATGAATGCCTCTGTATGAGCATTTTCTGCTGAAACCCTACAACTCCTGGAAGAGAGAAGACAGATATTGCTATGCAATCAAGAAGCCTAGGTAATATGCTCTAGTATAATCCTGCCAGAAGTGGCACTTTGGGGAAAAGATTGGCAGAGCAATCCTATAGTATCCTATAGTATCTCCCCCAAAATAAGTTGCACTGAATTTAATGGGACTTATTCCCAGGTGGGAGTCAATACTTTTCAATTTTTTTAATATTTGAAATATTAATATTATTAATATTTAATATTAATATCTGTTTGGCTCCATCATTTAGAAAATTGGCAAAAAAAATGGACAAGTATTTTTACACCTATTGGAGCATACAGTACTTCATGTATGCATTATGTAATGGTTGCAGAACCTAAGTTGCAATTAAATCCGATTCACAAGCTTTTACTTGGAAAATCTGTTTAATGCTAGGTTACTACAGCACAGAGAAAGTTGCGAATGGAAAAGCCCACGGTTTTCTATCAGGTTATGCATTTGAACAGTTTAAAATTCCCTCCCTCTCAAAGTTCTGAAATTCCCCCTGGAAAGCATGTAACCCCCCCCCCCTCTTGTGCCAGGCAGTTCTTTCCCAGCCTTTCTCAGCCTTCCACAGCATAGCAGATATTTCTAGCCACTCCAATGTCCTTGGCTACTGATAACCCAAACAAGTTGGTTTCACAGCTCTAGAATGCAACTTGAATCTCTCAATCCGGGTTAATACATTCATGCATTCGAGTTCATCTGATGTTTTGAAAATGTTGGATCAAAGGAGCATGACAGTATCCTTATGCCAATATACACTCATTTTCAACTCTCAACCTGGCTTTGTATCACCAGACAGGCAAGATTAGACCATATGATTCCACATGGCTTCAGTTTAATGCTGCTCAAAAGTGGAGTGTAATGATTTCTATTTTATTTATTTATTTATTTATTTATTTATTATTTAAATTTGTATCACCGCCCATCTCCTCCATACCTGAGGACTCTGGGCGGTTATTTCTATTAGCACAGGGGTGGGCAACGTCTGGCCCACGGGCCGTATAAAGCTCATGAAAGCAATTGGTCTGGCCCGTGGCAGCGGGCATGGCGGTGAGTGTGGCAGGGGTGGGCATGGTGGAGGGCATGGTGGGGGCAAGCATGGCAGTGGGTGCAGCAGGTGTGGCAGCAGTGGGTGTGTGGTGGCGGCGGGCATGGTGGTGGCGGGTGTGATGGGCATGGCAGCGGCATGGCGGCAGTGGGGGTGTGGCGGTGTGGCAGTGGGGGCGGGCATGGCAGTGGCAGGCATGGTGGAGGTGGGCGCGGCAGTGGTGGGCACAGCAGGTGTGGCGGTGGGAGGCGTGGTGGGTGCCATGGGCACGGCGGCGGCTGCATTAGCAGCGGCAACCGTGAGGCAGCAGCGGCGAGCTAAAGCCACCTTGCGCCTGATCCACCTTGCCTTGCAGGCACAGAGGAGCCAGCTGAGGGGACGGGGAAGAAGATCTCTGGTTGCAATCAGGAAAGGGGTGGATTGTGGGAGGCTCTTTGTCTCCAAAGTGCTGTAAGGGAGCGAAGGACAAACGGAGGAGAAGATCAGAGAAGCGGGCTTATCTCCAAGCAATTAACTCGGAGATTATACAATGCTGGTGACGGGTGGGGTGGGGAGGGGAGCTGCAGCTACATTTTGCCACCCAAAATTGTTTTCAAGGCTCCCGCCTGCAAACTCCACCCCCCAGTGGGCGCAATTTGCTCCCACCCGCAAACCCTGCCCCCTGTGTGATTGGCTTCCGCCCGCAAACCCTGCCCCCTTCTGTGCAATTGGCTCCTGACCACAAACCCCACCTCCTTCCACACGATTGGCTCCTGCCCACAAGCCCCGCCCCCTGGCCCTTGAATGTTATAAATATCAAAATGGCCCTTGGCAGAAAAAAGTTTACCCACCCCTGTATTAGCACAATGTTATTGTCTTCGGAATTGAGGAAAGGTAAGAAATGTTACTTGTACTGTATTCTGCCATTTATTGTTCCTTGTGTGGGTTTTTTTCTCCCTGGTTTTCCTGTGTTTGTTCTTTGTTTTCATGAACTGCTTTACACAATAATGAACAGTGCACATGTCCTCTAATATTTTGTATGTGGATATAGTTTTGTAACCTACCCTACCAATATAATAAGGTAGCAGAAAACTTCTTCCATGTATTTCACCCTGACTCTTCACATAGCTGGATGTAACAATACAGCTGGCATTTATTTTTATACTTTAAACATATCTATTATTCTCAGAGATACATTTATCTTCTGTTCCATCTATATAGCTGGCAGTGCTTCTGCTTTTTCTGGAGAAAGTTCAGTGCCTGGCATCTCCTGTGAAAAGGATGTTGAATAGCAGGGCTGCAAAAGACATCTTAAGTGCTCCTGTGGGTCAAAACAAAGTTCTGGGCTAAACATAGCAATGATCTGAATCAATGTGAGACAGTTCCATATGTTAATTTGTGCAAACACTGCTTTTTCCCCCCACTTCACAGAATCACAGAGTTCTCTCACACATGCGTGCACGCACACACACACACACACACACACACACACACACACTTCCACTCCCTTCTTCCTCCTCTGATTGTCAAGCTTTTCTCCAGTCTTGTGAAGGGAATCTCTTCCATTCTCATCTTCAGGACTGTCTACAAGTGGTTCAGAAGTATTCACTTATAATTTTGGTCAACTTCTGCATTCCAAATCATCTGAACAAACATGTGTTCTCAATTCAGTTCATACCTAACAATATTTACCACCCATAAGACAATATTATACCTACAGGTTGCATTAGGTACCAGCTCAGGAAATCCTAAACCAGTTTATGTATATGTCGGAGTGTCAGAAATGTCAGAGTGCCATCTGCAAGTAGCAACATGACAAGGAGATGTAATGAGAAGAGATCATTGCAGGAGAATAGTAGCAGCCAAGCCAGAGGATAAAATGATATTGACCCACACATGATGGGATGCAGAGGAAAGATGAGATGCAAATGGGAGTAAAATGTAAATCATTTTTACAGTATATCAACATCATCACTCCCTCATTCAAAAGAGTTAGGTGCAATTCTAATGCTTTAGCATGAGACATCTATGGCAGCCTAATATTCAATTTCACTGGCATTAGATTCATTGTGGCAAGTAGTTAACAAGAACAAAACATCTAGCTGTTCAACAGACAATTTCAAATTGTTTAAATTAAATGGTCAAATAAATGTACAAGTACTCATAGGTGGAAGAAATCTTTCAGGATAAGTTTACACCCAATGAATTGTAAAGATATATTTTTTTCAGGCTATTTGCTACTGTAATGAAAGTATGGACTGAAGTAAAGATATCTCACAGCTGAGCACCAAAAGTGGAATAAATAATAGGCAGCAAATTAATTACTATTAATAGCTTACCAGATCACAAGGGGACTCTGTTGCTCATTTGCAACATGCCAGTTTGTGTTTGTGATAGCTATCACTTGGGGGTATGTTACTGAACTACAGGCAATGTAACAGATGACACCCTGATATCCCATCTTCCCATAATGAAACTGAAGGATTTAATGAAATTTGTAATGTAGAAAGGAGTTTGAAAAATCAAGTTGTGGCATTCTTAGATATATGAATCCATTTCTATCACTGAGAAAAGAGATATTCTTAATTTTATTTGCCACAGCTATTATACAGAAAAACATATAAATAGGGATTTTTATAGATTTTATTTGGTGTTCCTTTTTGATCATAATACAATTCTTCAGTTTTTTCACTTCTATGAATTTTGTGATATACAGTAACTCATATAAAAAAGGTATATGAATGAGTACTTTACAGTAAAAATGGTATACAAAATACATATTTTCTGTTTAAAAATAGTATTTATCTGTGAATAAATAGTATTTATTCTGTACAATCAAAAACACCTAAATATTGATGCAACATTAGCACAGAGTAGACTTTTAAGTGAATATATGCAATACTAATATGCAACCATTCCTAAGTATAAGACCTTTTTGAATTGGTTAAATTGATTTTGCTTCTGGGGGGGGAGAGGAGATGGTATCATCATCATCACCACCATCATCATCGTCAGAAGCTGCTGTACAACAAATCATCATTCAGTATTACAATATCCTAGCCAGCAAAATACAATGTTTCATTAAAGTTAACAGTCTATTTTGCCTCATCATCCTGTTCCCATAGTTGCTAACCAAATGCATACAAGGACCCAAAAGAAGATCAAGTAGTCTTCTCCAGTTTTTGTTTCCCAGCAACTGGTGTTCCAATCAGCCATTTAAGTGGTATCTATCTATACTTCTTATGATAGACAATTCCAACCACTTTTTGTGATGCTGAATTCAGCTTTAATGGATTCAGGTTCTGAGGTTCTAGTATTGAGGGAATGGGAAGAAAATTAAAAATTACCAAATGTTGCAATTTTTATTTCCAGTTAGGGAGGGAATCTTCAGATATAATGGAAACTTCAGATGTTATGAATATTGTCACTAACATGTTGTAGCCAATGTTCTAATAGTTATTGGAATCTCAATCTACTGTAGGGGGCCCAGTTTAGTGTAGTAGTTAAGGCATCAGGCTAGAAACTGGGAGACCATGAGTTTTAGTCCCACCTTAGG
This sequence comes from Charina bottae, assembly GCA_023362775.1. Classification (NCBI taxonomy): domain Eukaryota; kingdom Metazoa; phylum Chordata; class Lepidosauria; order Squamata; family Charinaidae; genus Charina; species Charina bottae. The sequence goes on along the minus strand of JALMGJ010000002.1, from coordinate 232,471,252 downwards.
TACAGTGCCAGCTGGGTGAGTTGGCATTGGGTCAGTTACTCCCTCTCAGCCCTAAGAAGCAGGCAATGGCAAACCACTTCCAAAATCTTGCTAAGAAAACTGCAGGGACTTCTCCAGGAACTTGCCAGGAGTCAACACTGACTTGAAGGCCAAAAAAAAAATCTACTATAAATCTAGTGTAAGCCTGTGGTAACCTACTATGTGGACAGCAGTGAAGGATAGCCTTCACAGGTTAGAGCTTTCATGTATTCACTGTTTAGAGCTCTAGAAATGGATGGATCTTCATTTTTTTTAAGCTGTACCCACTTTAGGGACTACCTCTGCCATTTTGAACTCATCTATTCATTTAGATTTGAAGGACCAGCCTTTTAGAAAATCCCAGCCTCTGTAATGGTGCATTCACCTGCCCTATGGAACATAGGATAAGACAGGCCCCTTCACTCCTGGACTTCAGGAAAAAATTAAAAACCTGGCTCTGTGATCTCGTCTGGGGCAAAAAGGAAAGTGGTCAAGCCTGGGGATGGCTGATTCCCTAGAGCCACCTTAAATATCTCAAACATTTTAAATATGTTTAACGTCACTGTAAGAACCACCTACCACTTGGATTTTATTGTATTTTTATTGTATTTTTGTTTTTATTGTATTTTATTGATATTATGTTGTGAACCACCTTGAGTCCCTCCTTGAGGGGGATATGGGCGGTTATAGAAATTCGATAAATAAAAATAAAATTAAAAAAATTCATAGAAAATGAAGAGAAAGAAGACCTCCTGTCATTTCTTCCACACTGTGGAAATGTAACTGTATTTGGGCTCCCCTTTCTCTACATTTAGAGAAGGTATCCTTTCTTTATATCTGGGACCTTGAGTAGTTTTAATTATTATTTTCATTTTAATATTTGTACTTTTATATATTCTTCAATTTGTCTTTAATTGTTTTTCTGTAATTTTATCACATTGTTGTCACTGAGCTTCTTTGTGTAGAAAAAATATTCCCTCTCTCTCTCTCTGTCTCTCTCTCTCTCTGTCTGTCTCTCAGTGTCATATTTGTTCATATTTGTACAAGATTGTTCCATCCTATGGTTGCAATTATTTTAAACATTCACAAAAACTTCATTTAATTGTGAATTTTAAAGATGATTGTCCCAAAGTAAGCATATATAAACATATGTCTCAAAGTACACACTTCATGGTCCCCCCCCCCCCGAAATATGTCTTCTACATTCAATGAATTGTCTTTGTCAGCCAGGGGTTCTCAAACTTTACAATACTATGATTCTCTAATATGATAATTTGTGGGATTTTCCTCCCATGAATAAAACAAATGGTTTCATTGTTGTTAAGGTTGGTCAAGAAATATATATATCATTTGTTTTTAATAATTACATTTTGATCTCCATATCACAGTCATTCACAAATGTTGTGGTACTGCAACTGCCTGCTGTTTTGCTAGGCAAAACCACAGATGGCTTCTATGGCCAAAACAGAAAACAAAGCCTGGGGTGAGTTTTGATAGTATTCCCACTTTGTCCTCACAAGTCTGATCAGACTTTGAAAAAAAAAATCTGGCTTTTTCAGTCTAAATTGCTCCCTGGGTCACTTGGTAGCTGCCTTTTAGCCCCTGAGCAAAACTAGATAGGCCTCATATTGGAAGACATGATACACAGACACAAACATACATACTGTATATGCACATACACACAGTATGGAGGTGATGTTCTGTCCAACAGCTGGTGTGATGGTGTGTGGGAATGACCTTGGGAGACTGGGCCCAGAGACACTGCTTAGGGAACGGTCTGATAAGAGACAGCATAGTCTGCAGCTGGATAGTGGGAGGGGCAAGAGGCCCAGAAAAGACCCTCCCTAATTTCTCAGGGCTAAAGGAGATGGGAGGAGAATTGTGCTTTCAGACTTGCAAGATTCTGTTAATGTAACCTTACAATAAATTAGAATTAGCTGATCTGGTCCTGTTTCCTCTCTGGTCTACCAGGTGAGTCTGACAGATACACAGGCAGCCCAGACAAAAGAAAAAGAGGACTGTTCTTTTTAATCATCATGTCATTGACTGACTGCCTGAAAGGTAAGCTACAGCTGTGTGTGTGTGTGTGTGTGTGTGTGTGTGTGTGTGTGTGAAAATTCCTATGGAGAAGCTGGACTTCATGTGGGTGGGTTCAAAAAGAAAACAGCTGGAATACTGGAGATAACCTCAAAGTTGAGTATCTGCATATGTGCTACTGTGCTTAAGTTCATACACAAGTGATATAAAGGCTTAATGTACTAGAGAACTTGGTTTGTCCAGTTCAAACTGACTTTGAGTCAATTTGAAAAGCAAAGACTACATCTATTTGGTTGGCTGTTGGAGTTTTTTACTTTGGCGTTGTCATTCCTTCATCCTGTGCATTGCATTCCCTTGTTCTTTTTCATTTATGAAGACTTCAAAGTGGACTTAAAACTCTATATTGGTTGGCCTGCTAAGCTTACAGAGGAGCACTCTGTAAATGCTCTTGGTTCTTGTTAATGTTGATGACTGGGGATGCCAGTGCATGCCTGAAGAAGTGTGTTAAGTTCAAAGGCATTCCAGAACCTCCACACAAATAGTAAGACAAAAAGGATGCACAGGATGCCCATCTGCACATAAATTCAGCAAGCCATCATCAACATTATCTTAATTTTCCCTCCAAAAGTTCTAAGTTGATGACTACACACTGCATTCAGACTTGGAAGAGGGTGACAGAACTTCTAGGGTACAATCTTTAATGCTGAGTACAAAACAAGGGACTGGTAAGAGACCAAGAGAAGCTATGTGGCAACACAAAGACCTTCATCAAACCACAGAGATCATGGGAAAAAATGCAAATTGTTTCTTGCTTCAGCAAACATTGCCTCCATGATGTGATTTTTTTTGTCAAGGCAAATCTAAGACCCCTCCCATAGGCCTACTGCAGATTGCAAGAGGAAAGGGATTCCAACCCAAAAGAGTTTCTAAAAGGCCCAAGTACATTCCAAGCACATTCGTTTTTAAAAAGGAATACTTTCAAACTTTTTAGGCAGTCATTTAGCTTTTATGAGGTGTATCTCCAAAGTAGAACTTCATAATTTATTTACACTTCTCTGGCTGGAAAATGAACCCATTTACAACCCCTAGACATGAGGAATAGCTCTGCATTTTTTAAATTTCTTATCATCATATAGTGGATTCCCGTTCCATTTTGCCAAGGTCTACCAAGCACTGCTCTGACTGACCTATACAAATTCCCAGAATTATCCTATAGTGAGTTTTCAATATTTTTACTCATTTCCATATATGAAATCATTAGACATATTATAGAATAAAATTCTACTAGAAAGGGAGACGCAGGATTAATCTAAACCATTACAATAACTGAAATCAAAGGGTGCTCAGAAGTAAGCAAGTGCAGGGATGAACTGGGCTAATATCTATTGTATCTGCTTTTAACTCCACATATCAATCTCAGAATACAAGTGAAATGCACAGATTTGTGCACATGTAAACTATGCATGTTGCTTTTTTAAAGGTTCCTGTCCTTAAATAAATGTCTGCATATATACAATATGAGCTACTGTATATCTAAGGTGACCATATTTTCTTGGAAAAAAATAATGGACAAACCTGAAAAAGGGGCAAATCTGAAAGAGGTTCATAAGAATAAATTTTTTTAATTGTTTATGTTTATAACTTTGCTTTACAAAGGAAAATTCAAGAACAAAACCAAGAAAAACTTTATAAAAATGCATATTCTAATAAAAATATCTACAATCAAACAGTATATGTAAATTTATTTTAAAAAGACAATTCAATTTCATATTTTTCACATGAATGTGAAAGACTGCATTAAGTGGTACTATTTGTACAGTAAAAGTTAAATGACCAAAACAAGGGACAAAATGAGTTTTTGAAAAATATATAAATCTAAAGGACAGCTTTCTGAAATAAATTATTGTCCTTTATAATAAAGTATATATGGTCACTGTAGCTATATACATCTGCTCATCAGAACAGATATCTGCCTAGGGCGGTACCTTGGTCCAAACATCTTGCTTTATGTATGTGGATTTTGTCTTAATTTCATTGGAAAGAAAAACTGCTGAACAAATCTTTTCACTGAAACTAATGAGGAATCTCTGGATGTTTTGGAATTCCCAAACCTGTAAGGAATCATTGCAAAAGGACAATTGTCTTATGTAATGCACCTGCTTTGTGATGTATTGCCCTGTGTTGGAAAAGTTGATAAATCACAGGTCCAGAAGAATCAAGGCCACAAGGGTCCCATCCAGGCCTCTTGCTAAAGACTTTTTAAAGTGCTGTGATAAATGGAAGCTGTGGAGTTGTTTCATGAAGCTTGTAGAAATGCTGAGCCTAATTGCAAAGTAATAGCCATGTTCTGTCACTGACTCCGTGTGTGCGTGTGTGTGCGTGTACACAGACACACACACCCCTCTGACAGAATTGCCACATTAGAGACAACATTGATCAACAAAACAATAACAACCCAAAATGCATTATGGTACAATAAACTGCATACACCTTCACTCTGAGGCTGATCACAAGTTATTATTCAACCAGAGACAAAATTCTTCTGAAATTGTATTTGAAGAATCTGCATCCAACATTATCTCGCTTTTCAAGTTTGCCTCCTGGAACCTGCTTGCTAGAGTTAGCCCATTAGGATGCAGCTTCAAAACGCATCAGGAGTCATACTGGTGTCAACTAAGCACATCCTTCTTGAGCATACAACAAAGTAAATATGAATGAGAAACAGGATGGAAGATAATTGTGCTGCCTGGATTTCATTTCCTTATCATTTATCACTTTAGTTGTGTCTGTTTGCTTACTTATCATTTTGTCTATATCAAGCATGTTTTAACACAGGCTTTTTCATATTATCTTATAAAGGCTTATTTAAATACCACCTTATAGATAAGAATACCATGTAACATTGACTGCCTTGAGAGTTGTATTAAAAATAGCCAAGCTTGCAGTCTTCCGATGCATAAAACAAGGCTGATTCTATTGACCATCAAGAAGATGAGCCCCTTGATCGTGTTGATCCATTAAAAAAAGGACATTAAGAAAGAAACCAAAATCAGTCTGCACACTAATCTGATTATTTGCTTTCATAGTACTGATCACCTAGTGGGCTGAAAGGGAGTAATCAACCCTTTAGGTGCTCTGAGTGTACCCCAGTGAAGCTCAGGTTGTATGCTGAAACAGTTTCTGCATTTAGATTAATCTTCAGGATATGTTCAAAAGTCATACACAGAAGCATCGAGTTGGAAGGGGTTATTTAAGGCCATCAGATCCAACCCCCTGCTCAGTATTGAAATCTACATTAAAGTAAGCCTGACAGATGGCAGTCTAGCCCTGCTTAAACACATCAAGTGAAAGAGAGTTCACACTTCCCTACATAATTGGCTTCATCAAATGAAAAGAAGGGACAGGCTCTGCCATGCAGTAATGCAAAGTGGTCTCTCAAAGGCAGTTCCAGGAAAGTGGAGTGGGGGTTAATAGATAAATCCAGGAATCCACATGTTCATGGTATTTTTAAGTACCAGCCCTAGATGTACAGCAGGACCCTCATAGGCTCCATTTGAGGAAGCGAAGTTGTAAGGTTGCTGTGAGTGGGCTAGAAGAACGCATGGAAAATATTATTGACTTGAAAAAGAAAGCTGTCTCCTCTTCCACCATCATAATATACTTGATTGATTGATCATATTTGTATAGCTGCCCATCTCACAAGAAAGTGACTCTGGGCGGCATACAACACTTAAAAAACCAATAAATGCATATAAAACAATCATTAAAACTATAAAAACCATAAAAAACACACCAGACAGGAGAGGATGATGTTAACTGTAGTAAGGGAGCCATCGCAAAATCTCCCCGGTCCCCTGAGAACCCCAGGCCTGATCACATAGCCAGGTCTTGAGGGACTTGTGGAATGTTAAAAGGGATGGGGCTAACCTCACTTCCCGGGGGAGAAGAATCTACAAGGCAGTCGCCATGGCAGAGAAGGCCCGCCTCCTGGGACCCGCCAAATGTAATTCCCTGACAGGTGGGACCCACAGCATGCCTTCTCTGCCACACCTGATTGGATGGGCAGATGTAATCAAGGAGAGGCGGTCCCTCAAATAACCCAGCCCCATGCCATACTTGACCATAATTGAGACAGAGAAATTAGAATAGATTCAGAAAAAGGCAATGAGGATGATGAAGAAATTAGAAATTAAGTCCCAAGAAAAGCCTTGAGAAAAGAAAACTGAGGGTGATATGAAAACACTCTTCAAATACCTACAGAGATAGAATAAGATCAAGACTTTTTCTCTCTATTTTCAGAATGAAAGACATGAAATAATGGATTTAAATTACCAGAAAGCAGATTCAGGTTGAACATTAGACAAACAAAAATCCTAAAAGTATGAACTACCCACAGAGAGAGTGGGTTGACTCCTGTTCGCTGGATGCTTTCATCTGGACTCCTGCATTAAGCAAGGGTTGGACTTGATTTGCATCATACAGTGTTTCTCAACCTCAGCAAATTTAAGATGTGTGGACTTCAATCTTCAACTTCAACTTCTGGGAGAATTCTGGGAGTTGAAGTCCACACATCTTAAAGCTACTGAGTTTGAGAAACACTGACATAGTATATTATTATTATTATTATTATTATTATTATTATTATTATTCATTTATAATTTTGACTAATCTCAACCTTGACTTTCTAGTGATTCTTATCCTATTTATGCTCAAGAAAGATGTCAGAAGAAATCCACCCTGTTATTTCACTGTATTTCCAGCTCTTTGTCCTTAAAAGTGTTTGTAACTGGCAGGTCAGAAGTGTTTATTTATTTATTTTATTTATTAAATTTTTATCAATGCCCATCTCCCCCCAAGGAGGGACTCTGGGCAGTTTACAATAAAACACCATTAAAATACAATATAAACAGACAATAAATATAAAATATAATAAAATCCAAGTGGCTGGTGGTTCTCTACCATGGGTATAAAAGTTATTTAAGGCAGTTTTAGGAGACTAGCCATCCCTAGGAGTGACCATTTTCCTTTCCGCTCCAGGCAAGTTGGCAAAACCAGGTTTTTAATTTTTTTCAGTCCAGGAACGAGGGGGCCTGTCTTATCTCTGGGGGAAGAATGTTCTAGAGGGCAAGAGCTACTGCAGAGAAGGCCCATTTCCGTGACCCCGCCAGATGGAATTACTTTATGGCAGGGATCCGGAGCATGCCCTCTCTGCATGACCGGGTAGGATGGGTCGATGTAATGGGGATGAGATGGTCTCTCAGATAACCTGGCCCCATGCCATGTAGGGCTTTAAAGGTCATAACCAACACCTTGAATTGGACCCGGAAGCAAACTGGGACCTAGTGCAGCTCGCGTAGCAAAGGTGTTATATGTGCCCTCCTTGGACACCTAAGATGGCCTGCGCAGCTGCATTCTGGATCAACTGTAGCTTCCAGATATTTTTCAAGGGTAGCCCCATGTAGAGCGCATTACAGTAGTCAATATGGAAGATAACCAGGGCGTGAGTGACTGTTTGAAGGGCTTCTCAGTCCAGGAAAGGGTGTAACTGGCACACAACACGAAGTTGAGCAAAGGCCCTCCTGCCCACGACTGCCACCTGCTCCTCGAGCAGGAGTCGTGAGTCCAAGAGGACCTCCAAGTTACGCACCAGGTCTGTCTGGGGTAGTGTGACCCCATCCAGAACTAAGGATGACAAATTCCCAGATGCCGAGGAGCCATTAATCCACAGCCACTCCGTCTTACCAGGGTTCAATTGAAGCTTGTTGTTCCCCATCCAGGCCCCTACAGCCCCCAGGCACCTGGAAAGGGTGGTCACAGCATCACTTACTTCCCCCAGGATGGAGATGTATAATTGGGTGGCATCAGCGTATTGATGAAACGTCATCCCATGGTGACAGATGATCTCGCCCAGTGGTTTCGTGTAGATGTTAAAAAGGAGGGGAGAGAGTACTGAGCCCTGCGGCACCCCACAAAGAAGAGGCTGCGGGCTGGATCTCTCGCCCCCTATCAACACCGATTGGGACTAGCCCTGGAGGAAGGAGGTGAACCAGTGCAGAACCATGCTACCCACCCCCAACTCCCTGAGCCGCCCCAAAAGGATACCATGGTCGATGGTATTGAAAGCCACAGAGAGGTCAAGAAGAGCAAGGATGGATGCACTGCCCCATCCCGCTCCTGCCAGAGGTCATCCAAAAGTGTGACCAATGCCGTTTCCACCCCATGACCTGGCCTGAAACCACACTGAAAGGGGTCGAGATAATCCGTTTCATCCAGAATCCACCACTTTCTCAACCACCTTCCCCAAAAAGGGGAGGTGGGAGACTGGATGAAAATTGTCCAGTATAGTAGGGTCCAATGATGGTTTCTGGAGGAGGGGGCACACCAGCGCCTCCTTAAAGGCTGCCAGGAACACCCCCTCTCTCAAGGATGTATTTACCATCGTCTGAACCCAGCCACATGTCACCTCCCGGGCTGCCTTCACCAGCCAGGAGGGGCATGGATCTAATTGGCAAGGGGTGTCATTTACAGTCCGGAGGATCTTGTCCACTTCCTCGGGCCCAACAGGGTCAAAGTGTTAATTACATACTCTGGGGAAAAAATGGCATAGCTTACTCAATACTGAATTAATACCAGCATATTCATGTTAACACTGACCTCATCAAATTACAAGATAAGTCATTTTTCTTCTCTATCTCCTGCCATTGTTGAAGCCAAAGTGTATACATCTGAAAGATGGGAAGGAAGGAAGCAGGGGAAGCCCTACATGACATTTTATATGTTCAGCAGGGAAGATAGTCAGACCATGACTTCTAAACTGTCCTTCACATTAATGAACTGAAAGAACAGTTCTGTTTGTGCTCAACCAAGTCTGTGCCTTCATTTCTCTTGTAACAGCAAGACGATGATGCTTCCAGGTTTTTTCAGATGACAATCCAAGTACAAATGACATGACTGTACAGTGGTGAACTTTTAACACAAAATGACCCTGATTAGGCCCTAATAGCAAGAATATGTTACCTCTTTGCTCATAGTACATTTTTGTTTCATTTAGCATTCTTGGCAAGAAAATCCTCGGTTAGAAGAAATCTCTAAATGGTTGACTTTGGTTAAGGGTCATATTCTTAATAAGGAAAACACATATATTTGTTTATTTCTTGAGAAAGAGATAGAGAATTAAACAAAGATGAACAAATAACTAAGTGAAACAATGAAAGGGATGAAGAATAAGGAACCAAGCATACCTTTCTTACTGAATTTGTATATTTTTAATTCAAATACAGCTGGGCCAAAATGGTTTGCATTTCAAAATACATCTGTATTGTGAATGCTTTTATTACTGATGTTATAACCTTATATTGACCTGGAAGAAGGAATTTAATTATATATATATTGGGGGGGGGAATGTGTAACTTGAGCTACAAATTACCAGTCTTTCTGATATTTAGAGGCTGTTTATGGTGCTCCTGAAAAGCTTGCTTAAATAGAGTTTATTATTCTGTGAAAGAATAAAATGCTAAATACACATTGGTCATTATATCTTCTCAAAACAGAAGAGATACCAACTACTTTTTTTGTTGTTGTTTACTCGTTCAGTCGTTTCCGACTCTTCGTGACTTCATGGACCAGTCCACGCCAGAGCTTTCTGTCGGCCGTCACCATCCCCAGCTCCCCAATGGTTGAGTCCGTCACCTCCAGAATACCATCCATCCATCTTGCCCTTGGACGGCCCCTCTTCCTTTTGCCTTCCACTTTTCCTAGCATCAGCTTCTTCTCCAGGGTATCCTGTCTTCTCATTATGTGGCCAAAGTACTTCAGTTTTGCCTTTAATATGATTCCCTCAAGTGAGCAGTCTGGCTTGATTTCCTGGAGTATGGACTGGTTTGATCTTCTTGCAGTCCAAGGCACTCTCAGAATTTTCCTCCAACACCACAGTTCAAAAGCATCTATCTTCCTTCGCTCAGCCTTCCTTATGGTCCAGCTCTTGCAGCCATAGGTTACTACAGGAAATACCATTGCTTTAACTATGCGGACCTTTGTTGTCAGTGTGATGTCTCTGCTCTTAACTATTTTATCAAGATTTGCCATTGCTCTCCTCCCAAGAAGTAGACGTCTTCTGATTTCCTGGCTGCAGTCAGCGTCTGCAGTAATCTTTGCGCCTAGAAATACAAAGTCTGTCACTGCCTCCACTTTTTCTCCCTCTATTTGCCAGTCATCAATCAAGCTCGTTGCCATAATCTTGGTTTTTTTTAAGGTTTAACTGCAACCCAGCTTTTGCACTTTCTTCTTTCACCTTCGTCATAAGGCTCCTCAACTCCTCCTCGCTTTCAGCCATCAAAGTGGTATCATCTGCATATCTGAGATTGTTAATGTTTCTTCCAGCGATTTTAACTCCAGCCTTGGATTCATCAAGCCCAGCATGTCGCATGATGTGTTCTGCGTACAGGTTGAATAGGTAGGGTGAGAGTATACAACCCTGCCGTACTCCTTTCCCAATCTTAAACCAGCCCGTTGTTCCGTGCTCTGTTCTTACCGTTGCTACTTGGTCGTTATACAGATTCCTCAGGAGGCAGACAAGATGACGTGGTATCCCCATACCACCAAGAACTTGCCACAATTTGTTATGATCCACACAGTCAAAGGCTTTAGAATAGTCAATAAAACAGAAATAGATGTTTTTCTGAAATTCCCTGGCTTTCTCCATTATCCAGCGGATATTGGCAATTTGGTCTCTAGTTCCTCTGCCTTTTCTAAACCCAGCTTGTACATCTGGCAATTCTCGCTCCATGAATTGCTGGAATCTACCTTGCAAGATCTTGAGCATTACCTTACTGGCATGTGAAATAAGTGCCACTGTTCGATAGTTTGAACATTCTTTAGTGCTTCCCTTTTTTGGTATGGGGATATAAGTTGATTTTTTCCAATCTGACGGCCATTCTTGTGTTTTCCAAATTTGCTGGTATATGGCATGCATCACCTTGACAGCATCATCTTGCAAGATTTTAAACAGTTCAGCTGGGATACCGTCGTCTCCTGCTGCCTTGTTATTAGCAATGCTTCTTAAGGCCCATTCAACCTCACTCTTCAGGATGTCTGGCTCTAACTCACTGACCACACTGTCAAAGCTATCTCCAATATTATTATCTTTCCTATACAGATCTTCCGTATATTCTTGCCACCTTTTCTTGATCTCTTCTGCTTCTGTTAGGTCCTTACCATCTTTGTTTTTGATCATACCCATTTTTGCCTGGAATTTACCTCCGATGTTTCTAATTTTCTGGAAGAGGTCTCTTGTCCTTCCTATTCTATTGTCTTCTTCCACTTCCGCACATTGCTTGTTTAAAAATAATTCCTTATCTCTTCTGGCTAACCTCTGGAATTTTGCATTTAATTGGGCATATCTCCTCCTATCACTGTTGCCTTTTGCTTTCCTTCTTTCTTGGGCTACTTCCAGTGTCTCAGCAGACAGCCATCTTGCCTTCTTGGTTTTCTTTTTCTTTGGGACGTTTTTTGTTGCCGCCTCCTGAACAATGTTGCGAACTTCTGTCCATAGTTCTTCCGGGACCCTATCTACTAAATCTAGTCCCTTAAATCTATTCTTCACCTCCACTGCATATTCCTTAGGAATATTAGTGAGCTCATATCTAACTGATCTGTGGGTCTTCCCTATTCTCTTTAGTCTGATTCTAAATTTTGCAATAAGATGTTCGTGATCTGAACTACAGTCAGCTCCAGGTCTTGTTTTTACCGACTGTATAGATGTCCGCCACCTTTGGCTGCAAAGGATGTAGTCAATCTGATTTCGGTGTCGACCATCTGGTGAAGTCCATGTATAAAGTCGTCTTTTAGGTTGTTGGAAGAGAGTGTTTGTTATGCACAGTGAGTTGTCTTGGCAAAATTCTATCAGCCTATGTCCTGCTTCATTTTGTTCTCCCAGACCATGCTTGCCTGTAATTCCAGGTGTCGTCTGACTACCCACCTTAGCATTCCAGTCTCCTGTAATGAAAATAACATCTCTTTTTGGTGTATTATCTAGTAGGTGCTGCAGATCCTCATAGAACTGATCTACTTCTGCTTCTTCAGCATCTGTGGTTGGGGCGTATATTTGGATCACTGTGATGTTAAATGGCTTACCCTGAATTCGAATTGAGATCATTCTATCGTTTTTTGGATTGTATCCAAGCACTGCTTTAGCCACTTTATTATTAATTATGAAGGCTACTCCATTTCTTCTGTGGTCCTCTTGTCCACAGTAGTAGATCTGGTGGTCATCTGATGTGAAGTGGCCCATCCCAGTCCATTTCAGTTCACTGACACCTAAAATGTCTATATTTAATCTTGCCATCTCACCAATAACCACATCCAATTTGCCCTGGCTCATAGATCTTACATTCCAGGTTCCTATGGTGTGTTGATCTTTAGAACATCGGATTCGTCGTTCACCACCAGCACCGTCGGCCGCTAGCCGTCCTTTCGGCTTTGAGCTAGCTGCGTCATCACATCTTGGGCTAATTGAACGTATCCTCTGTTCCTCCCCAGTAGCATTTTGACCATCTTCCGACCTGGGAGTCCCATCTTCCGATGGTATACCGACATATCTTTGGTTGTACTGATCCATTTAGTTTTTATGGCAAGAATACTGGGGTGGGTTGCCATTACCTTCCCCAGGGATCGTATTTAGTCTGACCTCTCTGCCACGACCTTCCCGTCTTGGGTGTCCCTTCACGGTTTAGCTCATGGTTTCATTGAGGTGCTCAAGCTCCAGCACCACGACAAGGTTACGATCTCCTTTGCTGGAGCCAACTACTTTTAAGTTTGGCTTAAAATAACTTAGTTGGAAATCCTAGAGCCTATTCTCCAATGTTTATTCAAAGTCTAGATTATTCTGTCATACCCTATGAATGGATCAAGACTTGTAAATATTGTATGATTCTTTTAGGCTACAGTCCTACACTCAGCTTGGAATAAACTCCATTAAACTCTGTGGAAAAGGCGGGGGAGAGAAATTGAGATGTGCTATTTAATTTTCCCTACTGATATTTTGGGTTTTTATTATTTTCCTCTATTTCAAGAGAAAGGTGAACAGATCTGTGCTGAGGCTAACATGTGCAGGATGCAGGAAGTTAATCCTTTCCTCTGCACCTTTGAAAAGGAGATTTTAAAAATTACCCATTTTCTTGCATTTAGAGAAATTAAAAAATAGGGCATGAAGGTTGTGAATTTACATACCACCTGCATTGTTTTATATTTGCAAATTGTTGTGACAAATTACTCAAAATATTTTAAAAAACAGTTTTTAGTATAATGTCTATATTTTAAACTACTGTATGTTTTGTTTTAGTAAAGACAAATTTACTTTATCAGGGGCATAATCCAAAGTCATATACAAACAATTAAGTCCAACTGGAATCAATTAGTGGATGTGTTAAATGCTACACCTAATAGTGTTTTGCAGATAATTTGCCCATATGGCAACTCATCATATATACAAGGAAATACAGAATGCTTTAGATCATAAATAAGATCCTACTGTTTTCTAAAGAACAATAACACCTAAATAAGCAGCATGTTTGGGGCTCACCAAGTAAAGGATTGTGAAATAATTTCTGGGCTGATGCTTACAGATTTAAAAAGGAAACTTGCAGCATTCAATCAGCATAAATTTGGCTATGAAACTAATTAAAACATATTTTAAAATCTTGCTGTAAATCATGCTGCAGAGTGTCTTTCTTAAACGTTCTTTGTAATTTCAGATAAAAATATAGTTCCACTTGGCATTTTCCATATGGTGCAAAGGCTAGTTCATTCACATAATTATGATAGTTTAAAGGGAAACTTGAATATTTATGGACAGTGTGAAACATCTATTTGTACATGCTTGCTTTTTTGAGGTACTTTTCATTCCAGGTCTTTTATAAAAAGATTTTGTACCATTTGGCTCCCAACTGAAACCTTTTCTCTTTTACTTTTGCCTGCAGCTAATGGATGCAGTAAAAAGAGACACCTGAGCAAAAAAACTAAAATAAAATAAAATAAACTCTAAGAATTTTATCCACCATGTTATCCTACATGCTGGATGAAATGCACAGCTGTAGATCTGCTTTATCATGTATATTAAGCTAGTAAAAAGTGGATCAGAAGCCAGCAGCTTAACATCCTGGAAAACTTAGTTTCTCAGATAGTTATGACTCTCTGGTTCTTAAACCATTAGATACTGAGTGTGTCATACAGATGGCAAATCCGTTCCCTATGGAGTGATGTTGCTGTCAGTAGCACTGTACCAGATGTACCATGAACATACACAAGTGTTCATGGCTGGAATAAAAATTCCAAGAAGAAGCAAGAATGAGAGAGGAAAATTAAATGAATCAACTGTAATGATAACGTGACAGGTTTTCCAATATTGCAATTAAACAGTTAATCAGTGTTAAATATTTGAATTATGTATGCAGTTGTACATGTGTTGTTGCATATGAATGTAAAATAAATAAAAGCATATTATTGCTAACCAGCTCATACTCGTTTAGGGGTATTAAGGATTATTAGTATCACAGGGCTGTCAATCAAGCAAAAGCAGTGTTTCTCAGCCTCAGCCACTTTAAGATGGGTGGACTTCAACTCCGAGAATTCCCCAGCCACCATGGTGGCTGGGGAATTCTAGGAGTTGAAGCCCACCCATCTTAAAGTGGCTGAGGCTGAGAAATACTGAGCAGAAGTGACCACTGATTCCTCACTGATAGCTGAATCTATATTTATATTGGTTTGTACTGACATTTGTTTATGGATATCCCTTAGGATATGAAGTAGAAGGGTAAATAAACAACAAGCAGGAATTCATGTCACCTTTAGAAATCCTTGCAATTGTTTGTGAAAAGGACAATGACAGAAGGAAAGGAAAGGAAAGGAAAGGAAAGGAAAGGAAAGGAAAGGAAAGGAAAGGAAAGGAAAGGACAATGTCAATAGCAATAGCAATAGCAATAGCAATAGCAATAGCAATAGCAATAGCAATAGCAATAGCAATAGCAATAGCAATATTATAGCATACAGCTTATTGGCGGGTGATGGGTTATGGAAGGTCATTAACATTTCTTCCTTAATTATAACAGCACTATTAAATGATTTTTAAAACAAAGAAGCAGAAAATTATAATAGCCTTTTAAATGTGTAGTTAAGTATTAAATTCTTTAAGACCTTTAAGAAATGGCACCTTATGGATAATTATGATTTTGTGACTTTTAATTGAAGTTAAAAAAATATCAGTCTACTATTACTTCTTCCATTTCATTTCTACCATAAGGGGCAATAGCCCCTTATTTAGTAAGATACATTTATGTTGCCCTTCTGCCTCTGATTAGACCCATAGTTGTAATTCTTCAAAAGAAATATTTCATTTCTTTTATTTATTCAATTTGTATAGCTGCCTATCTCACATATATGACTCTGGGCAGCTCTCAACAATTAAAAACAATAGCAAGAACAATTAAAAGGTAAATAAAAACAACAAACATACACCATAGTAAAAGCACTATTAAAAACTCAATTAAACACAAAAGATCATCACAATCAGCAGGTAAATACAATCAATGCATATGATTCAATATAAACATTGAAGAGATTCATCATTCCCACTGGACCCTCAAGCCACATCTTCAGGGCCTTCCGTAAGTCCTCCGAAAGTCTTCCGTAATCTGAGAACCACCACTGTGTTGGCCCTGTTCATTTTATTTATCTGCCAGCCATACTTATTTGGCATGGGGTTTGAAACAGGGTCTCCATGGCATTGAACCTTATATTATTAAACAGAATGTGCATCCAAATCTACCTGCAACAACACAAATTCTAGCAAAAGTTTAAAATGCATGCATCTTAGATGCTAACATTAAATAATAATAGCTACACTGAAGAGTCCAATAAGAAAAGAAGAATAGGATCAGAGAAACCTATTCCCTCTCATCCTTCCTTCCACAAGAAGCTCATAGAACTGATTACTCATTTTAAAGAACATTCCCTATTCATAGCCCTGGAAGCCAGACTACCAAACAGGTGCTAAATGTACCTGTTCTTAACCAACTAGAAATATATATGTCACACATGAGTGGCCTCATAGTTGGAAAAGGATAGCTAAATTTATCATGTCACTTCTTCCCAAAGTACCCTTACTGTAACACTTTATCTTCGTCTCATCCTCAAAGAATATTATCCATATCATTAATTAAAGTTCCAACTAAGTTGCACAAAGTTCCAAATAATTCAATTATTCAGGAATATAAAATAGCTTCTCTGATTAATAGAAGGTTACAGCTAGAGAAAGCCCTTATATACATAAGTATATTTAGCATGCCTGACTTTTCCTGCTACCTAGAAAAGACAATAGGAAAGGTAGGTGATGCTGATCAGTATCTTACATGTCAAAGATGAAATTTACATAATTTATGAAAAATGAGAAATGGATTCTATGATCATATTATAATGAGCCTATAAGGAAATAATTGTTTTACCACTCTTGTAGTTTGAATCCCGCTCTTTAAATTGACCCTTGCCACTCATTCTGGAAAGCTGTAGCAAACAGTAATTTTACTGACAATGAAACTGTCAGCCAGAAAGAAGCATTTGTGAATGTGCTTGACATCTTAATCCAAAAGCTTAGAGAGCCACTTTAAAAAGATATTAATGAGTTCAACTATAGTACACCTCCTCTACAAAAAAAAAAAAAGAAGAAGAAGAAAAAGAAATCATACAGGAACTTGTTCTTCATTAGAAAAGAAAATATGAAGAATGAGTTGTCACATGTCAGGACTTTACCAAACGTGGCATAAAATGAAGAGTGGAAAAGTATATATTGAAGCATCAGTACAGAAAAGCATTATTTTTCTCTATTAATCTGAATCCATGCTCCATTAAACTGGATCCATAAACGTGTGTGTGTGTGTGTGTGTGTGTGTGTGTGTGTGTGTTTACCCTAGAAGCAATTCACTTTTGGTAGTAAAAAAAAAATCAAAACAGCTATGAATATCTCAGATGTATTTATTTAGAGTTACCTGGAAAGTCTAGGTGTCAGCCTCTGAGGACCAAGTGCATCCTCTTTCATCCAGTGGTTCAGAGGATAAAGCCATCTCACTAAAACCAGTCTGTCAAATGCAATTCTTTTAGGAAGCCCATTCTAAAATATGTGTGAAGCTTCAGCACCAGCTGTGTCACTGGGAATGTACAATTTTCTTCCCCCTCTCGACCTCTTTTTCTCAAACTTGCTTTGTATTTGGAAGACCTTATACCAAGGACTCCTGATGGCTTGCAGCAACTGTGCAAGTTTGCTGTGGTGCCCAGAAATCACCCAGACATAAAAGTAAAGGTAAAGGTTCCCCCCGCACATTTGTGCAGTCATGTCCGACTCTAGGGGCCAGTGCTCATCTCCGTTTGTTAGCCAAAGAGCCAGTGTTGTCCGAAGACGCTTCCACGGTCATGTGGCCGCATGACACGCGCGGAACGCTGTTACCTACCCACCGAAGTGGTACCTATTAATCTACTTGCATTTGCATGCTTTCGAATTGCTAGGTTGGCAAGAGCTGGAGCTAGTGCGGGAACTCACTCCGCATGCAGGGCTAGGGATTCGAACCTCCGAACTTGCGATCTTCCGATCAACAAGCCTGGTGTCTTACCCGCTGAGCCACTGCGCCCCATGGCATAAGGCTTCACCCAGGCATAAGGCTTCTTAAAAGCCCTCCTTCTGCCAAATAAGTCACCCTGCCCCAAATCAGGTAACAGGGTATTTCTGAGGTTTCATCCTTAATGGCAGCCAGAGAAATTCCCCTGAATTTTTTTCTACTATTTCTCACTCAACTTGATGCATTAGAAATGTCTTTCAAAGGGGGAAAGAATTTCAGAGAAATTCTCATGGCTGGAATGTGCTGTCCTTGCATTTATTGAGTTAGGAGGGAACCAAAGGATGTGTGTGAATGTCTTGAGGTTATTTGGAGAAGTTGTCCATCCATTTTCTTTTCCTACAACTTCAGTGGGTAATTTTGAAAGGCCATTCTGCCCAGGCCTTGCAAACCTTAAATCATTCTATCCTGTTGTGTCTCATCTGTTTATGGATAAACAATCAGGTTTACAGTGTCTCTATTTATCCCAATTTTCAAGAATAGAAATGAAGCCAGCAATTCTTTCCTTCACAAGCAACAGTTCCGTCACATTCAGACAAAATTCAACAGATTTTTTAAACTATGGAAGTCTCTCTTTAGTTGATTGCCATGAAGACACTTTCCGGTGATTCTCAGAATGTTAAATTTATCCATTGACATGAGAATGAAGTCCATTCCCTTAGAGATCCAAAGAGAAAAAAATGGCCAGAAGGCATGTTTAAACCTGTGCAGAATTAGTTTGGTTGGAGGACTGCCCTCAAAACAATTCGAATGAGTTCCCATAGCTTAATTATTGTACTTAGCCAAAACGGTTTTTAATGTTTCCATTCATCTTTTCTGAAAAGTAACTTTATGTGTGTGTGCACGCACACATGCCTATGTCCATGTTTTGAAATATATTTGAAATCCAAGAATATGGATGCAGAAACTTTATCAGCTTGAGGATGCCTGGGATTACACTCCTAACATTGAGTGAGGTATGGTACAATAGCCCAGACTATGAGGAAATTTAATAAAATTATTAAATTCAGTTACTGTGAAACCCTATTCTAATGGCCTATTTGCAAGGAAAGGGTGTCCACTATTCAAGAATGTCCAATAAATCAGAACAGTTGTCATCATGCTTATTTCTGTCATTTGCAGGATGAAGTCCTTATGGGGTTGACATAAATTGACCACAATCATATCAGTTCTATCATTTGCATAATGATGCCATGCAAATTGTGTCATTTGTGTAATGATGCCATTATGCAAAATAATATAAATTGCAGTAGAAATTTGGTCCATTTCATGTGAACCAAGGTTTTCTCATATTATTTTTTTTCTTAGCCTGCATTAATGGCAGCATTTAGTGGTTAGGACACCAGGCTTGTCGATCAGAAGGTTGACGGTTCGAGACCCGAGCGCCGCATGACGGAGTGAGCTCCTGCACTCGCCCCAGCTCTTGCCAACCTAGCAATTCAAAAGCATGCAAATGCAAGTAGATAAATAGGTACCACTTCCGTGGGATGGTAACAGCGTTCTGCACACATCATGCCAGCCACATGACCACAGAAGCGTCTTTGGACAGTGCTGGCTCTTCAGCTAAGAAATGGAAATGAGCACTGCCCCCTAGAGTCGGACACGACTGTGCAGGGGAAAACCTTTACCTTTACTTTAGTGGCAACATGTCACAATGGAGCCACAACCATTTCTTCCAGCTTGTTCATCTATTCTAGAGGAAAGAATACAAAAGTCTCAAAGTTTGGGACTGTGTGTTGTGGGAAATTGTGACTGCACAATGTTTGGGCACAAGTGGAAAATATGAAGAAAAAATCCCTGATGCAAAACTTAAAGATGAGCTTTGATGTCCAACTAAATAATACACTAAGATCATAAACCTATCTATTCACTTCTAACATTAGAAGTCCCTTTTCTGTTGCAGCCCTGCCCTATGGAATACCTCCCCACTGAGATCTGACAGGCCTCTAACCCTTCTGTCCTTCCAGACAGCACTTAAAACCTGGCTCTTCCCCCAGGTGTTTGGATAGGGCAGGCCAGGGTGGGATGAGGATATGGGTGCATTAAGGAAGTGTGGCTGTGGCACCAGGTTTTTGTTTTCATTGTTATTGCTGTTGGTTTTATACTGTTTTATACTGTTTTTATACTGTTTTATTGGTTGTAAGCTACCCAGAGTTGTTTTAAGGTTATGGCTATATTTATGGCTATATAAATATCTTAAATAAATAGATAAATAAATTCCATTCATCATGTAAAATCTCCTCATGGGCCTTAATCTACCATGAGATGCAGGGCTGGCTACCAGCTTGGCTGGCATCAAAAAAGAGTTGGGCCAATTCATGGAAGACATGGGGACCAATAGCTATTAGCCTTGATGGTAGTGTGACTGCCTCTGAGGCCATCTTCTAGAGGACTAGTGGGCTTCCTTGTGCAGTTGGTTGGCCACTGTGAGAACAGACTGCTGGACTGGATGGGCCAGGGGTCCAATCCATCAGAGCACTGTTTATGTTCTTATTTCCCTGATTAATCTGCTCTGATATGAAGTTGTCTCTTCACAAATAAAACCTCAATTTACTCTAAACATTTGGCTCTCAACTGCTGAGCTCTCGAGATGTGACACTTTGTATTACCTCTATACGAAATTCACCATGTGTCTGCTATAAGCTCATCTTCAGTGCTAAAGGGTATAGGTTGGTAATCTGTGTTCATTGCTGCAGTAGAAGCTATTGGAATCCAACAGGATGATAAGGATTCAAATGGGTGAACTTATGCATGTAATGTACTAGATTAATTCTTCACTCAGTAAATTAGTCTTCAGATTAAAAATAAGTTTACAGAAGTTGGCAAGCCATTTTAGGCATTATTTTGTACTGTAGACAGCTGAAAGGTCTGCCAATTCTCTTTGCATTAGTGGTGTTACTGCTTCCTTCTTCAGCAACAAACTCTTTCTGAACTTGTTGGCCACCCCTGTTCTAGCATGTGCCCATGTTTTATTTGAATACCCACAGCATGAGCCAGGACTTGCTCTTAAGTCCAATGGGAAATTTGTTCACGTGTTAATGAGCTGTGCACGGAGGACATAAATAATCTTCTATGCATTTTGGAAACTAAAAGATCCCTTGAATTTTCATGCCTCATTTGTATACTCCCTATGATTCAACAACCTTTGGGTTTATTCCAGCATTAAAATATTTCTCCTGTGGCAAGCAGCAGCAAGATAGCATCAGCATTTGCTACATGGGATTCTACGAGTAGACACACAAAGTACAAAGAGATTAAAATTATATAGAAAACACTTTCCATAATTAGGTAAACTGGTGAAAATTTGAATATCTATCCTAAATATACATTTAAGGGAAAGCTCCAGTGTTTGTTGCTGTGATCATAAAAGGAAGCTATTTGGATTATTACTAGTATTTTAGTATTGCATTAAAAATGATTATGTAAATGTACAGTTACCATTTTATATATAGTCATAAAGACTGGAAACACAAAACATTAGCTGCAATATTCTCACTGATTTTCATATAAGGTAATATACTTCTAGAAAAGGAATGTGCAAGAGGGACACAGGAAAATACAGAATTTCTGAGTTAATAAATGAATTCCTGGGTAAATTTGTTGTAATTATATACCTGATGTAGTTCTATATTTATTTTGTTCTCTGTTTGGCTTTTTTACATATACAATTCAGTTTATTCTTCAAGGCACCTCTAATCTTAGATTATCCAAAATCTAAGCAAGAAAATGGAATGCAAAAGTAGATTGAAAATAATTTTCAAACTACTTTTAATTGGTTAAGAATATGATATCTCCAATGTCTAGAAATTTGCATTAGTTAGTTTGGGTTGCCTTGTTTGTTTGCCCTTTTAATGATTTTATTCTGCAGAATAGACTTTCTGAAATAGATTCTAAATCCACTCATATTTCTCAAACATCAAGAGAAAAAATTATTTATAGAACAATGCTATGTAAAAGGGATTACCAATTTGTTGAATAGTGTATATTGCCTGTTTAAAGATTGCAATTCTACTATAATTAGAAATTAATTTAAACACTATGTTGCAAAAAAATGTAGGATTCCATGGAAGTGGAGGCATTCATAATTTTCAAAATAACATTGTTTTCAAATTGTTGTTGTTTATTCATTCAGTTGCTTCCGACTCTTCGTGACTTCATGGACCAGCCCACGCCAGAGCTTCCTGTCGGCTGTCACCATCCCCAGCTCCCCCACGGTTGAGTCCGTCACCTCCAGAATATCATCCATCCATCTTGCCCTTGGTCGGCCCCTCTTCCTTTTGCCTTCCACTTTCCCTAGCATCAGCTTCTTCTACAGGGTATCCTGTCTTCTCATTATGTGGCCAAAGTACTTCAGTTTTGCCTTTAATATCATTCCCTCAAGGCATTCTCAGAATTTTCCTCCAACACCACAGTTCAAATGCATCTATCTTCCTTCGCTCAGCCTTCCTTATGGTCCAGCTCTCACAGCCATAGGTTATTACAGGGAATACCATTGCTTTAACTATGTGGACCTTTGTTGTCAGTGTGATGTCTCTGCTCTTAACTATTTTATCAAGATTTGCCATTGCTCTCCTCCCAAGAAGTAGACGTCTTCAGATTTTCTGGCTGCAGTCAGTGTCTGCAGTAATCTTTGTGCCTAGAAATACAAAGTCTGTCACTGCGTCCACTTTTTCTCCATGTTTTCAAATAACATTGAAAAATTTTGAGATTTCTCTTTATAATAATTCTCTGTAGGAATGATAGAAAATTAGCCATATTTTTGTAAAATTCTGCCTTAAATTGCAAGATAAAGATAATTTAAGTATTATTTGAAACAAATAGGAACCAACCAAGTTCCCAAAATAAATCAAGAGGAAAAGAAAAGAAAATAGGATTAAGTGACAATAGAGAGAAAACACACAGAATGTTCCAACATATATTCCTTTGCCCTTGAAATAAGGGAAGTCAAACACTGTTTGAAACAAGGGATACATCCAAACAGCCTGTTTAATGTGGTTTGTTCCAGTTCATGAGACAGCCCAAAGTATGCAGAGTGAATTTGCTGTCTCCATAGCAGGTCTCTCTCTATTCTATTTTGACTGGTACTGTCCTAGCAGTTTACTGCAAAGTAAATTAAGATGCAGTAATTACAGCAATGGATTTTTCATATAGAGAAATATATCCTTCAGTTGCTTCCCATAAAGAGGTCTGGTGCTTGGGGAGAAGGTGAATTTTAACTATGTCTAGAATGGTTGGGTTAATCATCTGTCTGATGGTTGATGGTTAATTTTACACAGGTCTTGATCTACTGCTTTGTCTAGTGATATTGCTAGCCAAAGTGGTAGACCACTACTGTTCTCCTTAGTAATCTTGATATCACTTAGAGACAGTAGTAGACTAGGAGTTCCCTGACAGCTTACAGAGGTGCTGATTTATACCTCAGAGTGGTACTGGGGCACCACATTTTCTAGAGAAATCAATATTACTAGAGAAATTAGTAGACAAGGCCCTCTCCACTCTGCTAAAGAAAGCAGGAGGCTAATATTTCACTTACACCCTTAAAGAGGTCCTGATCTAGCTCTTTCTCTAGCAACAGCAGCACCTAGATCACTGGAAAAAGCATATGGTCAAGTCCTGGTGCATGGATTTGTCCAGCAGTGATGGTGCTGCTGCTTCTGCCCTAGTATTAAGCTTCAGCTAGAGACAGAACCGCTACCAAGAACTGAAAATAAGTAATATTTATTTGAAGAAAGTAGGAAGCATTACCAAATGAATTTCAGCAATTGTCAAGACCAAGCCCTATACAGTAAGTATAAATAAATATGTAGAAAGAAAGTTCAAACCTTTTATGTATGGTTTTTCTTCCTGTCTTGGATGATGGGCTACTTGGATCTCTCTTTTGGACAGGCTGGCCCATCTCCATCTATCCTTTATTTCTGCAACTGAGACATTTGCTATCATATTCTATCTCACTGACAGTGTGAGAACTAATTCACCTATCAGTCCAGCAACAGAAACTGAAATGTTCATGGAGGGAAGTCAGCAGCAGCCAGAGAGGAGAGGGTTGTGTGCACAGCAGCCAAAAGCACACAGTAGGATCTGGGCAGTTCCCAGCATCTGGTATTAGGAAAAGATGTAGAACATTACTTCCACATTGCATCACAAAAAAACAAAGTTAGCTAACTTCAATTATGGGTTGAAGATAAGAGGGAGGCTGCAACATATCTTTAAGCATACATATCTTTAAAGAATGGTCAGTCAGGCAACTTCAAGTTGAAGTTAGGGGATGGGCCCAGGACGTTAGTGGAGCCTGATAACCGCCCAGAGTCCCCTTGGAGGAGATGGTGCGGTGATAGAAGTCGAAACATAAATAAATAAATAAATAAATAAATAAATAAATAAACAAACAAACAAATAAATAAATATGAATGTCTTGCTTCATGTTCTCAGATAGTTGTGAGAATGTCTCAATCATATTTTGGACACATTACATGAAGACCTACAGTAAGTCTCTTGAGAAGACCTATAATATCTGTAATGCTGGGAAATGTGGAAGGAAAAAGATGACCAGCAACTAGGTGGATGAATTCAATTATGGTGGCAATGGGTAGACCACTAGAAAATATGAAGGACCACGTTGGAGACAGATCATCCTGAAGAAAATCTATCTACAGTATGTGGTTGCTAAGAGCGACACCAACTTGATGGCACATAATCTATATCTATTTATCTATCCATCCATATTCACACACACATATACTGTGTATGTATGTACTGTATGTATGTATGTATGTATGTATGTGTATGTGTATGTGTATGTGTATGTGTATGTGTATGTATATATATATATACACACACACACATTGTTTTTATTTATATTTTTGTTAGCCACCTAGCATTATTTATTAGGATGGGCAGCCATAGAAATCTGCTAAATCAATAAATATGCCCAGTGGCTAGACATCTTCCTGCTTTTGCCTTTATGGATGCCTTTCTTTTCTGCATGGCTCTCTTTACCAATGTTGCTCACATGACTTGTAGATCTACTTTGGGTTCTTTTTTAAAAAATTAGAACCATAAGATCCATCCATGTGATCCACAGTTTCTGAACACACAGGAATAAGGATCAGGGTATTATTAAGCATATTCTCACGAAATTCATGGTAGAGATGAGTTTTCATTAATTTTAGCTGATATGTTCCACTAGTTCTCAAATAATAGTACAGATAAGCAACACTTTCCTAAAGTAATAACGTAAACAGTTCTGTGCTTTCATATTTATAAGTTAAATACAGAACTTTTCCATATACAAGACACTATGGAAGGTGAGCCATGTTCATCTATGGTAGCTAAAAATCAAGAGTCTGGCAGCACTTTTTAAGACTAACAAATTTTGTTAAATGGCATAAGCTTTTGTGAGCTACAGCTGTTAGTCTAAAAAAGTGTTACCAGACTCTGATTTTCCTTGTACAAGTCATTCTGAACTGCAAAAAATAAAAATAAAAACTGGCCTTAATTTGTTTTAGTTATAATACTTCAGAGTAAAGCTACATTTATTCTTATTTTTGTCCAATTCCTTTGGCTGGAATATCCAGCAAGCGTGACTGGAAACTTAAAATAGCATCACTAAACTCTGCTATGAAAATTGCAGTTTTACATAATCATCTGATCCTCAGGACAGTCAAGCAAGGCTGCTTAGATAACCCTGTCTAAAAGAAGCAGGAGCTGGACAAAAGGCGAGCTGCTTCTTCCGTTATCTTCACATTTGTATGCAATGCTAGTTACAGCCTAAAGCACATTAAACTGATTAGCTATGTTTATTGACATAATATAGTTTGTAGGCTAGGACACATGTTGAGAAATATTATCTAACTTACTAATAGGACTTATGATTTGTGAGCTGTCATAAATGCTTACAAAGGGGGGGGGGAGGACCCTGCAATTTGCTTTTCTATTACTTTAACAGTATGCCAAATCTTACATCCATAAAATAGTATCTTTTATGCATAAGCTGATAGAAGATTTTAATATCAGCCACTTATTATCTTATTGGTAAATTGTGGAGTAAAGTAGAAATATTTTTTTAAAAAAGTAACCATATTCTAAATTTAATCCAAGCTTTAGCTGTTAAAAATCAGGTGTTTGAATTGCTTTTGTATTTGTTGGATGATGATGATGATGATGATGATGATGATGATGATGATGATGATGATAGTGCAATATAAATACTCATTTACCTAAGAAAATTTTAGTATGTACTTCAAGCAAGACTGGATTTTTGAACTTGCAGTGCAAAGCTCACAAAAAGAAATTAACAGAAAATCATCCACGAGTTATGCCCACTCAGTGTAACAGGATAGTTCCTAAACACTCTTGCATTAGCAAAGTATGATTATAAGACCCAAGAAAAGAAAGAAGTATGGATAAAGTATCTCAAGTTGATTGAGAAATTCAATCTTTGCAAATTGCTGCATGAAATGAGCTGATCTGCTCCTTCAGGGTAATGTACAGATGCTTAGTACTCTGAGGGATACAGAAATTCTCCAAATGTTGTCATGGAACTCTCCATCATTAAATGAATCAAAACATACATTTTAAATATATTAAAAGCAAATACTCATCTAAGGAATATTAGAGAGGATTTCTTTTTTTTAAAGTAGATTAATGCATAAAATAATACTATGGGTAAAAACATGCAAAAGTGTCATAGCCTGAAAACACAGGTAGTCCTCACTTAGCAACCACAATTGGGACCAGCAACTTGGTCACTAAGCACCACAGTTGCTAAGTGGAAAGTCATGTGACTGCAACGGACTTGTGACCTTACTTCCCATTCAATAATTAAGCAAAACATCACATGACCGGGACTTACAATTTTACTTCCATGTTCTCTATTAACTCCGCTTATCACAAGCTGGTTGCGAAGTGCCCAAATGGCAATCATGTGACTGTGGGATGCTGCAATGGTTGTAAATGCAAGGATTGGTCGCAAAGCTATTTTTTACATTACATTTTTTAAAACTTTGAATGGTTTCTTAATGAGGCAGCTGGTAAATGAGGACTACCTGTATTCTTATTACAGTTTTGGGACCCATCAGGTCAAACCAGAACATCAGGTAGAATTGAGGGAGCTGTGGATTTAGTTGTAAATCTATACTTAATGAAGTGTTAAGCTTGTGTCCTATGATTGTATAACATTAAGCATGAAACCAAAAGGTGGTATAATTTTCAATCATTCCTTTAAAACTGATGAAATACACACACAAAAAGCCCCCTGGTTCTTTGTCAAACAAAGGATACGAGTCCCAACTAACCAAGCAGTAGTAACTGCTTCTACTTCTAAAAACTTCTAAATAACATTTATGGGAATCCGGCAATTTCCAATATTCCACATCCACATCATATTCCATATATCAACCGTGATATGTTTTATACACATTTTATGCAAAATAATTTTGTTGAATTCCCTCAGCATGTCAGTGAAATGGGAGGATGTACAGTACATTTAATAAGCAAAATAACCTAGTATATGAAGCCATTTTGATTTTATTTATTTATAGGGTTAAATAGAACTTACTGCTCATCTCAGAGATTTTTGACATTGGAATCATTGAACTACCTGGCATGAACCTGGTAGGGTAGAAAACAGGATGGATTTTTTTTCCCCTTTTACTTCTTTGCTGGGTCATGATGTTTTATCCCATGACCACCAACTACTTCTGGCCACAGTGTAAGGCTCCCTATTTTTTTTTAGATTTTTTTCTGTTAGAGTTCTTGTGTTGCCCTGACGAATTATTCCTGTACAAAGCAAAAGCATTCTCATGGTGACGTGAATGCCAGGTGGCTGGATAACAGAGAAGCCTTGGCTTTGTTTACATCTTCATTAGATATGAAGCTAGAAGGTACCATTGTTATGGCTAGCAATGGATCTTCCCATGAAAGTGAAGCCTCCTGATTTCTTTCCGTGGGAAGCCTTGCTCAGGCCCCCCTGAGCAAGGAAGGGGGGAACTCAGTGCGTAGATGCAGCACTGCCAACCAATGCTGTGTGCTTTGAGGCCTAGTGTGTGTAACAGCTAACTTCCAGCCAATCAGAATGCTAGAAGAACTGAATATACAACCATGCAAAATGGTGTTCTATGTCTTCTTGATTTCTAATGTCTCTTAGCCATGTAGTTCTTCACGTGTTCACTTCCCGTGGACTGGGCAGAGTGAGCTATGCCTGGCTTTGGGTATAGGCCATGGCAGGAACTCTGGCCCTGGGATCAATACACGGAACTCTGCTTATAAGTTCTAGTTTTGTTTTTCCTTTTACAATGATGTATCCTGTATATTCATCTTTTTCATTGTTGCGATAATGTACTGTATCTGCATTATTGCCCTATGCTAAACAGTAAAAACTGTTAGCCCTAACAAGCTGCATTCTTGTCTGTTTATTCTCAAGCCTCGGGTTTTTCCCCTTTAAGCCAGCATATACCCCATCAGGTTATGGTTGCCCAGAGAGAAATTTGCGTTTTCTTTGCTGCGTTGGACCTGGCTGTGAAAGGGATTTTGTTTTTAGAGGCTGGTTTCAGAATAAACATGTTGTTTCTGAGTGGTCAGCAATGGCTGAACAGTGTCTGGTCAGTCTGCCATTTGAGGCTTTAGATGGCACAAACTATCTGACCTGGTGTGTGGAGATGGAATCATTCTTTTTGCAAGAAGAAGATTTGTGGCAGTAAGTGGCAATTCCACTTCCAGAGATCCCTGGAGGATTCAGGGGGGTTCTCTCTGAAGAAGTGCAAGCATGTTTGGACTGTGCTTATGGCATTTTTGCTTTTGGGACTCAAATCCTCTGAATGGAATTATTTCAGCAACCCAAGGACTGAGAAATGGGTGCTGAGAGCTGTTGGAGCCTTTGATACACAGTGGAACTCTGTTGCCCTTGGTGGTCTATTAAGACAGCTTTATGGTTTGAAGCTGCAACCGGTGAGACTGTGATGACCCACCTTGGTGAGTTCAAGACTTTGTTTGCTGCATTTGAACAAGGCATATTTTTCTGGCACTGTGAAAAAGCATGCGTGATTTTAGTCAAGCCTGGAGCTACTGGTCACTTCCAGGAGCCATCTGCTGCTGCTGTTCCTGAGAAGTCCAAACAGAGTGTTCCAGCTGAAGTAAAACCTGGGATGGAATTTACATTTGCTGTGGTTTGCTGTGATTCTGGAAAGCTGTTCCCTGCCCCGATGTCCAGCGGACGCTGTCAGTGCAATAAGCCTGATTTACGAAGGGAGGGGACGCCAGATGCCAGGAGTCAGCTGAACAACGAATCCAAGTTTCCTGCTCTACTGGCTGCTGTTGTGTAAGCATTTCTCTACAGAGACTCTGTTTTTGAATTCGGCTGGCTGTAAAGTTTGTAAACATGGACGGTTATTGTTACAAATTTCAGCCTTGAGTTCAGCAAGTCATTTTAGCTGATATTTCTGTGTAAGAAATGTATATGTGTACACTTGTTGTTTTTTCTCTCCTCAGTGTTCCAGCCCTGGTCAAGTCTGAGTGCAGGTGCTGAATGTTTCATTGCGATATGAAACTGCTTGTGTTGAGGTTGAGTGTGTTAGAGAGAAAACTGTAAAATCAAGTGTGTGAGATGCTGTGGAGATTGTGTGGACAGGACATTGTGTGTTTAATGTTCCCCACATCATAAATGCATCCATAAAGTTTTCACAAAGTACTGGGGTATCCCGGGATGGGAGAGTGTGTCTCAGATAGCCAAATGCATTCTGAGTTAGAACCCAGGAGATGTGCAAAAGTTTCTTGATTGTACTGTGTGTAAACAATCTAAAAAATCAGAACTGTGTCTGTTACTAGTCAAAGTGACAGAGTGTTAACTAGACCATTTCAGTTAGTTCATAGAGATCTAGTTAGCCCCCATGTCCCAAGTAATGGTGGGGTGCGAGTTTCATTTTCCTTCTGGTTGATGATCATACCTGCTTGTGTTGTTGCTACTTGTTGAAGTCTAAAGCGAAGGTCTGTGCTCGCTTTGAAGTGTATGTAGCAAGGGTAGGAAGAGAATATGGTCAGTTCCAGTCAGATTGTAGTGGAGTGTTCCTGAGCCATTTGTTCCAGAATTGGCTTTGTAGGAAAGTATTCTCCCAAAGACTTGCCAATGTTGGAATTCTAGCTGAGTGTTGGTGTTGTGAATACCATTAAAAATAGCCTGCTGTTAGTTGCTCAAGTGCCATCCCATGTCTGGGGAGAGGCTGCCTTGATTGCAGTGTGTGTTTTTTAACTAACAGAGTGTAGAATTCAACTGTGAAAAGAAGTTCATTATTTTTCTTTGGTATGGCAAGCGCCCTTCACTGAAGTACCTGGATGTCTGTGAAACATTTGCGTGTGTTCACAACCCCAGGTCACAGAGAAGGAAGAACCAAGGAAGCAGAGTGCTTCAGGTTGTTGGTTGTTGGTTGTTGATTAAAATCCAAGGCTTATCATTGTTTCATTAAGCCATGGTCAAATCCAAATCTCCAGAAGTGCTTTATTTTTAAGCAGCCTACTGGTTTGGAAAGGTTGTATGCTAAGGTTGCTGCATTGCTAGTGTAAACCTACTGTCCATAGTTCAGTAGATGGGCAAAAACCAGTTCAGGTTTCTTCTGTTCCCCAGTCTCCGAGTGTGAAAAGGGCCCCTCAGGTGAAGGAGTGGAAATTTCACCTGAGCAGTTGCAGGGCCTGGAGGGGGAGTCAGGTATTAGGGAAAGAAGATGGTGATGGAGGAAGCACAGTGGTCATTCCTCATGGGTCCTCTTATTCCAGGGTGTGAAGCCTGACAGATTTGTGATTTAGCAGGTGACAGTGTGTCAAGTTGCCTGAGAAAACCCAGTCTTTGCTAGATGTGTTGCTCCTGCCTTTGGAGAGGCAAGAAGAACATTGGAACACAGCTGTGGATAGTCAGTTTGAGTTTTGGTGAAGTGTTAAAAGTAACCAACCTATCCTTTGTTTTAATAAGCTGTAGGTTCCAGATGAGTGTTCAGAAAGACATTTCTTTCTGATAATTCTTTGCAGTGTAAAGCCAGTGTTGCCCATGGATTTGTTCACAAGAAGGAGTTTGTGAACTGTGGATCTAGTGTATGCACTCACAGCTAGGCCAGAATATTTACGCGTGGTGCGTTTTCTGGTTGCGTAGCGTGGAAACAGGTGTCCATTTACATATTGTGATGTTGGCACAGCATATTTGAATGTAGATCTCCCTAAAACAGTGTGTGTAAGGCAAGCGTTTTGGCTCTGCATGTGTGACAAGTTCCCAAACAATTCATTGACTTAACAGGGTGCTTTATGGATCTTAAAGCAGGCCAGTCATTGATAGCATGGTGCAGATGCTAACTGGGATGTGAGAACAGTCACGTGCTGTTTTCTATGTGTACATAAGAAAGTGTAGAAGTTTGTGTAGAACTTCTTACTTATGTGAGTTGGTTTTCTACTTAGAAACTGAAGTTTTCCACCTTGAATAAGAATTTGTTAGTCAGCTGAAATAGAATTGCCAGCTGAGGAAGTTCAGCACAAATTCAAACATTTATCCTGGTGATGAAGTTACAAAAGCCCAAAATAGAGAATCCTATGGTTCTTGAGAGTGTCAAATGACAGTGTTACAGAGTGTCATTTGTGTAAAGGAAGCTTATCCTTAATTTGTTGTACAGTATATCACTCTGCAGAACGTAGTTGCCCTGAATTAATTTTGCCCAGGTAGGGTACCAAGCTTGCAAAATGGTTTAGCCTTCGATGTGAGCTTGCAAAGGGTTGAAAAAGTCCTGCGATTCACAGAGCAGCTAGCAGGATTGGAACTCCTTATTTATGCCAGCTGCAATTTTTGCAAAGGAGGGGACAGAACATTTGCGGGCAATGTTTTTCTGTTTCTCTGTACTGTTTCTGTTCCTGCATAATTTGTATTATTATGTATTTGTATGTATCTGAAGAAAACATTGCATGAAATGTATATTGTGCATTATACATATGTGTAACAAGTGTTTTTAAACCATTTTCTAGTATTGATGACAATTGGTTGTAAACACTGTAACTTGAATAGTGTGATTATTACATGTATTAACCTTTGTTTTTCTTGTTTCTGTAAAAATGTTTGTTACTCCCATTGTACAGAAATAATTCGGGAGGGGTGTTAGAGTTCTTGTGTTGCCCTGACAAATTATTCCTGTACAAAGCAAAAGCATTCTCATGGTGACGTGAATGCCAGGTGGCTGGATAACAGAGAAGCCTTGGCTTTGTTTACATCTTCATTAGATATGAAGCTAGAAGGTACCATTGTTATGGCTAGCAATGGATCTTCCCATGAAAGTGAAGCCTCCTGATTTCTTTCCGTGGGAAGCCTTGCTCAGG
Source organism: Charina bottae (assembly GCA_023362775.1). NCBI lineage: Eukaryota > Metazoa > Chordata > Lepidosauria > Squamata > Charinaidae > Charina > Charina bottae. Next base: position 232,439,204 of record JALMGJ010000002.1, on the reverse strand, counting down.
CCCCCCTGAGCAAGGAAGGGGGGAACTCAGTGCGTAGATGCAGCACTGCCAACCAATGCTGTGTGCTTTGAGGCCTAGTGTGTGTAACAGCTAACTTCCAGCCAATCAGAATGCTAGAAGAACTGAATATACAACCATGCAAAATGGTGTTCTATGTCTTCTTGATTTCTAATGTCTCTTAGCCATGTAGTTCTTCACGTGTTCACTTCCCGTGGACTGGGCAGAGTGAGCTATGCCTGGCTTTGGGTATAGGCCATGGCAGGAACTCTGGCCCTGGGATCAATACACGGAACTCTGCTTATAAGTTCTAGTTTTGTTTTTCCTTTTACAATGATGTATCCTGTATATTCATCTTTTTCATTGTTGCGATAATGTACTGTATCTGCATTATTGCCCTATGCTAAACAGTAAAAACTGTTAGCCCTAACAAGCTGCATTCTTGTCTGTTTATTCTCAAGCCTCGGGTTTTTCCCCTTTAAGCCAGCATATACCCCATCAGGTTATGGTTGCCCAGAGAGAAATTTGCGTTTTCTTTGCTGCGTTGGACCTGGCTGTGAAAGGGATTTTGTTGAGGCTTTAGATGGCACAAACTATCTGACCTGGTGTGTGGAGATGGAATCATTCTTTTTGCAAGAAGAAGATTTGTGGCAGTATATACCCCATCATTTTTATCCCGCCTTTATTATTTTTATAAATAACTCAAGGTGGGAAACATCCCTAATACTCCTTCCTCCTCCTATTTTCCCCACAACAACAACCCTGTGAGGTGAGTTGGGTTGAGAGAGAGTGACTGGCCTAAGGTCACCCAGCCGGCTTTCATGCCTCAAGTGGGACTAGAACTCACAGTCTCCTGGTTTCTAGCCCGTTGCCTTAACTACTAGACTAAACTGGCTCTATTGCTAGAACAGGGATGCTAACAGCATCTTTCTTTTTTATTTATTTTATTTACAGGGCTTATACAGCTCATATATCTCATATAATGATTCTAGGCGGCTCACAATCCATAAAAACAACAATAAAAAATTAATACCCTTCCCCCCAGGCGCCAGACCAAAGAGCAGTGGGGTTTTTTTATGAATTAAGGAAAAAATATACTGCTTATGTAACTAGCCAGGAGTAAAGAGAATAGATCAAGGAATATCAGCACCATTTATTTGTCTGCTTTCAACAGCAAATTCCTAATCAAGCATAGGAAAAAATCACCAGACCTGATCTAAGGATGAACAACAGTAGGACATACATTATAAAAGCTGGCCAGAAGACCTCCCTCCTTGTTTAACTTTTTAAAAAACTGATATCCTGCAGCAGCTTCAGCCTATTTATAGTATAAAGGCTTCATCCCATGTGATCACATGGAAGTGCTGGAAAGAAGGCTTTGTTGTACAAACAGCCCAGAGCAAAAGCTCTGCTTTTGAAAATTGAAAGAAACTGCCGTCCTGACTTTTTTGACTCCCCCTGCAGATGCTGCCACTAGTGATGGTATGGATAGATGGTGGTAAGCATACATTTTTGGCTCTTGGCCTCTATAAACATGTCTTTCTTGCTTTTTTGTTGTTTATTCGTTCAGTCGTTTCCGACTCTTCGTGACTTCATGGACCAGTCCACGCCAGAGCTTTCTGTCGGCCGTCACCATCCCCAGCTCCCCAATGGTTGAGTCTGTCACCTCCAGAATATCATCCATCCATCTTGCCCTTGGTCGGCCCCTCTTCCTTTTGCCTTCCACTTTCCCTAGCATCAGCTTCTTCTCCAAGGTATCCTGTCTTCTCATTATGTGGCCAAAGTACTTGAGTTTTGCCTTTAATATCATTCCCTCAAGTGAGCAGTCTGGTTTTATTTCCTGGAGTATGGACTGGTTTGATCTTCTTGCAGTCCAAGGCACTCTCAGAATTTTCCTCCAACACCACAGTTCAAAAGCATCTATCTTCCTTCGCTCAGCCTTCCTTATGGTCCAGCTCTCACAGCTATAGGTTACTACAGGGAATACCATTGCTTTAACTATGCGGACCTTTGTTGTCAGTGTGATGTCTCTGCTCTTAACTATTTTATCAAGATTTGCCATTGCTCTCCTCCCAAGAAGTAGACGTCTTCTGATTTCCTGGCTGCAGTCAGCGTCTGCAGTAATCTTTGCGCCTAGAAATACAAAGTCTGTCACTGCCTCCACTTTTTCTCCCTCTATTTGCCAGTCATCAATCAAGCTCGTTGCCATAATCTTGGTTTTTTTGAGGTTTAACTGCAACCCAGCTTTTGCACTTTCTTCTTTCACCTTCGTCATAAGGCTCCTCAATTCCTCCTCGCTTTCAGCCATCAAAGTGGTATCATCTGCATATCTGAGATTGTTAATGTTTCTTCCAGCGATTTTAACTCCAGCCTTGGATTCCTCAAGCCCAGCATGTCGCATGATGTGTTCTGCGTACAGGTTGAATAGGTAGGGTGAGAGTATACAGCCCTGCCGTACTCCTTTCCCAATCTTAAACCAGTCCGTTGTTCCGTGCTCTGTTCTTACCGTTGCTACTTGGTCGTTATACAGATTCCTCAGGAGGCAGACAAGATGACTTGGTATCCCCATACCAACAAGAACTTGCCACAATTTGTTATGATCCACACAGTCAAAGGCTTTAGAATAGTCAATAAAACAGAAATAGATGTTTTTCTGAAATTTTTCTGAAATGTTTTTCTGAAATTCCCTGGCTTTCTCCATTATCCAGCGGATATTGGCAATTTGGTCTCTAGTTCCTCTGCCTTTTCTAAACCCAGCTTGTACATCTGGCAATTCTTGCTCCATGAATTGCTGGAGTCTACCTTGCAAGATCTTAAAATCTTTCTTGCTTTAAACTCCTCTTAATCTTCCCTCCCTCACTTTACTGCTCACCCTTAATTAATTAATTATAAAAATCCTTCCTATGGGAATATTGCTTCTGTTTTGAATTTTTAAAAAACAACAACCAAGATTTTAAAAATTGGATACTAGAGGGAACTAAAGATTACAATCAAAGGGAAAGAACACATAAACTTGACTTACAAATATGTAATGGAGCAAAATATTCTGACATTGGTCATATTGAAGGATATTTTTGAAAAATGGACTCAGACATTAATATTAATAATGTCAACAGAGACATCTGCCTCTATGGAGAGACTGTATAAAAATGTTATGGAAGAGGAACAAGTTTTACCTTACAAGATCGAGACTGAGTTGTAAGTGAATTTACAAATGACAGGCTACAAGAATGACATGGAAAAAGATGTTACACTGGACATACAAAAGAAACTGGCTGTTGTTTTAATAATTAAAAGGTATCTGTAAACAATAAACCAAGACAATGACCTGGATAATTTTCCTATATTGGATTTACAAAAAATCTTGTGAGAAGGGACCAAGAAAAAAATGAAAAGAAATCAAGTTCTATGACACTATTTGAATGGACTAAAGATTATGATTGTTAAAAGTAAAATGAAGGAATATAAAGTTGATTTATTTGATCAAGGTTAAAATAGATATGTTGTTATCTCTGGTAACCCTTAATGGATTTTTGGTAATTAGGACTGAAATGACAAGGTTTTAAGGATTTGATTATAGATCAGAGACGGGATATAGAAAGATGAGATAATTTGTTGTATTTTAAGAGGAAGTTATAAGTTACTAAAATTATTTATATTTGTTATGGTGAAGGTCGGAAGTCACTTTTTTATATATATTCCTTTTCTTTTTCTTTACTATATTCTTACTTTTCTGTCTTTTTTCTTTCTCTTTTTATTTTTTTCCTTTTTTATTTTCTGCACCTTCTACTCTTTCTATTCCTCTATCTTTCTTTTAGTTTGTATTAGTTTTTACTATTGTAATTATATTTATAACTCTCTCTCTCTCTCTCTCTCTCTCTCTATATATATATATATATATATATATATATATATATATATGTAATTGAATAGTTCAGAGTCACCAGGGATTTTTGTCTATTCTACATTGCATCACCTGAGGACCATTCAGCTTAGGAGATATCACTTAGGAGACAAATTGATAGAAGCAATCCAATTCAAATCATTCCACTTTACCTCAAAGTAGGTACAATAGGCTGTCTTGATTCACAAGATTGCTTTACTCCACTAAAGTGAGTCTCTGCACATGCTCCAGTCTGGTTTTTTAAAGCAGTGCTTTGACTGAAGTTTCATCTAATCAAAGCAGCCCTTTAAAACTCCACACATCCTTAGCCAATAGACAGCGGGAAATGGCCTTTCTACTCTTGGGCTCAGATTGAATTAAAGTTCTTCTGAGAGGTTTAGTTTGATGACACATATAGCTTGAAATGTAGGAGATACTCTCTTGTGGGAAGTCTCCCTATACATCTAAAAGTATGATCTGAGGGAAAGGATCCAGGAAATACACTGACTCCTACAGAAGATCATTTCCATGCTTGGGAATGACAAGATATATCTCACCATCCTTTCCAGCTGAGAGTTACAATCCTGCAAATGCCTATTTGGTTTTCCCATTTTTGAAAAAGTGTGGATATTCTGCAAAGGTACAATGAAGGTACAATGCATCATCAAGAAAGCATTCCCAGTGAACATCCTTCTTTATTTTATGTTATACAAACTTCCCATTAATCCCTCACACTATTAATAATATTAATGGTTCTTAATTCAGCATAATAATGGTTATTGGATTATCTTTTTCCCAGTCTGATGCTCCTAGTTGTCTGAGCTCAAGATACTGATTATGCACTTCTATCTTTTTATTATAATATGAAACTTTTTTTTATTTTGTCACAGTTCCACTTTCACTCTAAAATCTTTATTCTATTTAAGCCCTTCTTCTTTCTTCCTTTTGATCTTGAATACATGGGATATGAACAGATACCTTACAAGATTATTATTTTTTCTCTCTCTCCGTCTTCCAAATATCTGGCTGTTTATAATTTTCACTTCTTCCTATAACTGAGTTACAAAAGTGGAAAACAAAATAAATTTAAAGGAATGAACATTGACCAAGTATAATTACCATATTATTCCATGTTCCTTTAAAGGGTCATGTGATTGAAATAAGAAAGTTGTACTTTTTTTTTTAGGTTACATACATTGCACAGGGTTTAAAAAGAAGAAGACAACAACCTTGGCAGCATTTCAGAAATCACTTCCAAAAAGGCACACAAACCTAGAAACTAAATGCATACCAATATTTCCCAGAAGGTACCGTTATTGCTTAACAAATTGGGCTATATTAGCTTAGCTGTCTACTAGAATTTCTTGGGTTCTTTTTTTTTTAAGAGACTGGAAATACTTACAGTAGAAATTACATTTAAATTCCATTACCAGGAGAAAATCTCTGGATAATCTCTTCTTGGCAGCATTACACTGAAAATGGTGATCGCTGTGGTTAATTATTATAAGCTCGTGAAAGGCCGGATACGACTTCCAGATATTACTTCAATATACCTCAGGGCTAGTTCTGACATTACAGTTTCTGTAGATGCAGTTTAAGAGGCCAAGGCAGAATCTCTTGGAGAGGGAGACCATCAACGTCCATTATCCTGGGATGAGTGGAGGCTGAGCATGGATTCTGGTACAGGCACCTTTTATTAGTGGTAGAACCTGTGACATCCAAGGAATGTCTTCAGAAGTGTTGATTTTGAGCCTGTCCTCTCTCCCACAGAGATATCGCATCAGTCCATTAACACATGCACTCATAGTATATGTTACGTGTGTACTGTGTTCTGCAACATACCCTCACCTCCCATTCCTACATTGCTACACAGAAAATAGCTCAGGTGTCAAGAAGACAGGGTATGGTTACAAAGTTTAGCTGCAGCCTGATCTGTGGGCCTAGATTTGTTTTTCCGATCATTAAGCTGTCACCCTCCAGATTGCTGAGTAGCATAGAAAAAAATGTTAACTTCCCTAACAATTTCATTTATAAGCACAAACTGGCTACAATGAATACGCACTCTTTTTGAAAAATGGTAGGAGATTCCTCCTTTGATGGGGAAAGTCAGGGGAACCATCCTCCAAATTCCCTGGTGAAGAATTTCAAAACTTTTTATGTTGCCGCCTCTAAATTGGAGGTGAGACAGATTTCTTTGAGAACATGTATACTAGGCAGAACACTGCATTAAAACCTGCAGCCAAGGTATGCCTATTTGTTATGGATACATTGATAGCAAATTGGGCATAGTTGTCTCTTCATGAACAGATTATATGCACATTCTTTATTTATTTGATTGATTGATTGATTGATTGATTTATCACCGCCCAACTCCCCCAAGGGGGACTCTGGGCGGTTTACAACAGAATTAAAATCATTAATATACATTTATAAATAAAATAAAATACATAATAAGTAATAATTTAAAATATAATAAGTAAAATGGGATCCAATGGCAGAATATTCTTAAGTTTGTAAACAAGGGCACCTCAGAGCTAATCTAAGGTGCTAGCCATCTCCAGGTATCTCCAATCTCCTTCTGACCCCAAGCATACTGACAAAACCAGGTTTTGAGTCTTTTTCGGAAGTCCAGGAGTGAGGGGGACTGTCTGATCTCCGGGGGTAGAATATTCCAAAGGGCAGGAGCAACAGCAGAGAAAGCACGCTTCCGAGACCCCGTTAGGTGGAACTCCTTAACCAATGGGGTCCGTAGCATGCCCTCTCTGCATGCCCGGGTGGGACGGGATGAAGTGATGGGGATGAGACGATCCCTTAGGTATCCTGGTCCCATGCCATGTAGGGCTTTAAAGGTAATAACCAACACCTTGAATTGTACCCGGAAGCAAACTGGAACCCAGTGCAGCTTGCACAGCAAAGGTGTTATGTGTGTCCTCCTTGGGACACCCAAAACTGTCCACGCGACTGCATTCTGGATCAGTTGTAGCTTCCAGATATTCTTCAAGGGTAGCCCCATGTAGAGTGCATTACAGTAGTCTATGTGGGAGATAACCAGGGCATGAGTGACTGTTCAAAGGGCCTCTTGTTCCAGGAAGGGGCACAACTGGCGCACAACCCGAAGTTGGGCAAAAGCCCTCCTGGCCACGACTGCCACCTGCTCTTCAAGCAGGAGTCGTGAGTCCAAGAGGACTCCCAAGTTACGCACCGGGTCTGTCTGGGATAGTGCAACCCCATCCAGAGTTAAAGATGATAATTTCCCAGAAGCCAAGGAGCCATTAATTCACAGCCACTCCATCTTACTAGGGTTCAGCTGAAGCCTGTTTTTCCCCATCCAGGCCCCTACAGCCCCCAGGCACTTGGACAGGATGGTCACTGCATCACTTACTTCACCCAGGATGGAGATATACAACTGGGTATCATCAGCATATTGAAGTATATCAATATGAAGTATCAGCATATGAAGTATGCAAGCCTCTATCAGCAGGCATGCTTTTGGCAATAAAAGAGGCCATCTTCTAGCAAAAGTTCTTGTGCATTTGTCAGGCCTGTCCAAGGGGAGACTGAATAGTGAGAAAGTTACGGTTTCAATTTGGTATGCATGATGCTTAAAAAGAAGATGTGAAAAGGGCAAGCTACCAGAATGTTAAAATATTACATGTTCCATCACACAAAAATGGAACCTTAATTTATCCTGAGCAAATCTAGCACATCCATCAAAACAGTATTTCGGTACAATGGTGTAATTTGTACTTTGACTTGGGGCAAGGGCCTTTTCCACATTTCCCACACATTCACACTAAGTTGTAAATGCACAAAATATCTATCCATGTGGCCAGCTCAGCCTTAAAATTCCCTGAAATGACTCAAAAATCTGTGGGAATGGGAATCCCCTGCCCTTTGAAATGTTCAAGTGCCTGTTTACTATCTTGTATGCATCGTAAGCAATGTGATCACACCGGCAGCCTGGGGCTGGGAGCCACAGGCATGCTATGCAAACAGCTTACTCTATTGAAATCCCTTTCTCCAATCTCTCTACTCTGTGAGGAGAGAGGGAGCAAGTGATTTCTGTAGGCAGTCTCTCCTTTGCCTGACCCTTTTACATTGCTTTTGATATGTAGAAGAGCAAACAGCTTACTCTCTTGAAATCTCTTCCTCTCCAACCTCTCCACTCTGCGGGGGTGGGGGAAAGGTCAGGCAAAGGAGAGATTGCTTGCAGAAACCGCTTGCTTTTTTTCTCTCCCCTGCTCCTTCAGAGTGGAGAGATTGGAGAGGAAGAGATTTCAAGACAGTACTGTAAGCTGTTTGCGTAGTGCACCCATGGCTCCAGCCCCAGGCTGCCAGTGAAATCGCATTGCTTTCAATGTGTAGAAGAGCAAACATATTACTCTCTTGCAATCCCTTCCTCTCCAATTTCTCTGCTCTGCAAGTGGGGGGAAAGAACAGGTCAGGCACAGGACAACACATACTGACTGTAATGGTGATCATGTGACTGAAGGATGCTGCAAAGGTCATAAATGGTCATAAATTGGCCATAACGTTATTTTTTCAACACCATCGTAACTTCGAATGGTCTCTGAACAAGTGGACGGTAAGCAAGGACTACCTGTATGCAATAAAGGCCTACTTTATATTTGCAGCACAGAAAAAGTGTTGCCTCTTGTGGTCAGGTAATATAAGAATTTTGGATTGCATCAGAGGTTCCCATTCTCTAACTACGCTGCATATCAGCTTTGCCCTTATTTCTGAAAAAGGATTACTGGTAGCGTGGAGGAGAAGTGTTTAATATTTTAGGAGAAGTGATGCTATAGCAGCACCACCTCTTTAGGCTGGGCATGCTTTTGACTTGATTCCAGAAAAGTGCTTTGGAGCACATACAACACAACCATAGTACCCTTCTGCATCTCTTCAAGCAGCCAAGTCTTTTCTAGGGATTGTACAACTGTCCTCCACACCTGCCATTCAGTCCCCAGAAAAATGTGGCTGCTTTAAAGACTTGCAAACAGGTACTATGTTTGGAGGCCTGGGCATTCCAAAGCACCTTATTTTAACTGAATCTGAGGCACTACACAACCATAAGCGGGTCCCACCCAACTTGTGTAGTGGTTAATCATAGTTAAAATGTTGGACTACATCTGGAGAGACACCTGTTCAAGTCCCCTTTCAGACATGCAAGGGTGACTTTGGGCCAATAGTTTTTCTTCTCCAATGTACATCACAAGGTTGTTATTTGCGGATAAAGCTGGAAAAGGGAATACTGTGGAGTCCTTGGTGCTCTCTGAGCCTTGTTGTTTTCTTGCAAACGTTTCTTTGCCAGACTAGGCAACATCTTCAGTGCGAAGGGAATACTGCTTATGCCACTACAAACCCCTAGGAAAAGAACAGGATATACAGTAAATATAATAAATAAATAAAATATTTATCAATACTCTCATATTTAAAAGTTTGCTAGGAAACAGTTTATGTATTTATTTATTAATTTGATTTCTCACCGCCCAACTCCCTCAAGGGACTCTAACAGTTGTTAGAAGAGAAGGTTAGCAGAAATCTTGGGCGGGTAAGGAATGTGAAGGAGGAGCTGCTAAAGGTTCTGGAACAAGACTACATAATACAGAGAAAGTGAAACAGTGTTCTGCCCTTTATTTAAATATCCCTAACACAAAATAATTTCAGTAGTGGTCCACTGTGCAAGGCAGCACTAACTCCACTCAGCTGTAGCATCAGGCAGGGCAAGGATAGCTGAAGCTGATTTTAAATGGCCACTATGTATATTTATCTCATATGCTCTTCTTAAATGTTATGCATTAATATAAATGCATAACTTTTTCTTTTTTTTAGCACAAAGCCTGTCAACAATATACACTGACTCTTCAGTCTTGGCTGACTACTGCTATTCCCATAGGGGTAAGGCCTTTAAGGCAAACACAAGTACACACAGATAAATACAACAAATCCAAATGCCGTAGCAGGAATCTGATGAATTTCCTTTCAACTGCTAACTGAAGATGGCAGGAAACAGCTAGTTTTCTTGAGCAATTTTACCTGACATCAGTAATAATGCAGGAATAGTTGGAGCATCTAATTTCAGAATATGGTCTATGTGACTTTTGTTTGTTTCATTTATTGATATTATTTTTAAACTTGGGGGCAATTTTGTTTTATTTTAGTTCCCAAGAGTTTCATAGCAACCTACCTGAAGAATCTGATATCTATGTTCATCTCTAGGATACATCTGCAAATGACTGAGTAAGCCAGTTGGGAGGTATCTATATTGCGTCTCTCTGTCAGAAATTTCGTAGCCTTAGAAAGAATATTTAGCTGATGCAGTGGGGTCATTTATTGATGCTCATTGAAAATGACAGCTTACCTTGCCAAACAGCTCCGGCATTCTCAGGAGGTATGTAGATTTCACTGCAGGTAGTAGGCACTTTGCTTTAACTGTATCCCTTGATGCCAAGTGGTATGCCTTTTATTCTTCTTGAAATCTTTCCAGTACTGTTGCTTGTCCATCACAACTTTTTCTTAAATTTAAAAGTGTGTGTGTGTGTATGTACAGTATGTATGTATGTGCGTGCACGCACGCACACACACTGTGGTTCTTTCAATATACTTTAATACTTCAGAATGGAAGAAATAGACCCAGCCTAGACAGTAATGGTAATAACTGTTATACATACTGGGCATTCAGGCACAGAAGGAAAAATATTGGGATAAATTACATATTAGGAGTCCTTTTACTTCTCTCCTATGATGAAAAATCTCTTCATAGCTATTTGGTTCCTATTACCTCTGCACAGACCTGACGCTATTAAACAGTATGGGTTTCTCAATATGTAAGGGAAATGATGTGGCTAAGAATGGCTCAAAAATAGAATTTATATAGCAGTGAATTTCTCCCCAAAAGTAACTATGCCCAAACTTTTGCAGGGTATAAATGAACTATATCATATAAAAGATTCTTCAGATTAACTTTATATATAACTAAATCCATCATTATTGTAGCATATTACACAAACATGCCAGATCCTTTCCTTGGATTTCCACCCTCCCACTCCCTCTATATAAGTTCCTGTGTGTTTGGGTGTGCAAGTGCTCCCAGGTGAAAGAGTTTCACCCAAGATAACTAGTTAATCTTCCAATACCTGTTCTTGAATGGGAAGTTGTCACACCTTCCCTCATTCCTCTGGAATCTGGATGGAGGCAGAACAGGAGATCTTCCTTCTCTCACACTATGCTCTTGGACAAAGAGATCCAGTTTCTTCTTTCAACCAGGGTGATAGGCTCAAGCCAGGCTCAAGGACAATCCCAACACTGGAATAACAGTGAATAAAAAATTGTATTTTTAAAAATCAACAAAAATTATATTTGGGGAATAAAATAGCTGATCTACCTGCAAGTGCTAACAATCATTAATCAGCCAATAGACACACAGAGATATAGATGGAAAATATGAGCAAAGATAAAGCTACACAATTGGGCAAAGCAACATAGAATATAAACAAAACATCGCTACTGCTGCTGGCTCTACTTTCTCTGCCAGATTTACCCAACGGGTGACAATCTTCCCAAGACTTTTGGTCAGAGGGCCTACGTCCAACAACAAATCAGGGAATTTGTTGTTGTTGTTGTTCAGTCGTTTAGTCGTGTCCGACTCTTCGTGACCTCATGGACCATAGCACACCAGGCCTTCCTGTCCTCCACTGTCTCTCGGAGTTTACTCAAATTCATGTTCATTAGATGCTATCTAACCATCTCATCCTCTGCCGTCCCCCTCTCTTTTTGCCTTCAGTCTTTCCCAGCATCAGGGTCTTTTCCAGTGAGTCCTCTCTTCGCATTAGGTGGCCAAAGTATTTGAGCTTCAGCTTCAGCATCTGTCCTTCCAATGAGCAGTCAGGGTTGATTTCCTTTAGGATTGACTGGTTTGAACTCCTTGCAGTCCAAGGGACTCTCAAGAGTCTTCTCCAGCACCACGGTTCGAAAGCATCAATTCTTCGGCGCTCAGCCTTCCTTATGGTCCAACTCTCACAGCCATACATTACTACTGGGAAAACCATAGCTTTAACTATACGGACCTTTTTCGGCAAGGTGATGTCTCTGCTTTTTAATATGCTGTCTAGGTTTGCCATAGCTTTCCTCCCAAGGAACAAGCGTCTTTTAATTTCATGGCTGCAGTCACCATCTGCGGTGATCAGGGAATAGTCTCCTACAATTCTTGTTATTCTCAGGATCTGTGGCCAATACTGACTTGGAAAAAATAAAGTTCTAGCTGCTTCTTCCAGCTTAAACTCAATGACTTTTGAAGTTATAAAATACTTAGAGTCACCCGTCAACCTTCCAGCCTTTAAATCCATTGCTATTATTTACTGGATCTAGATCAGGAGATTCATATACTGTAGATCCCTAGCAAGTATTGAAGGGGAAGATGCACTCTATCAAGGGCCTAAATATTACACATGTAATGGGCCAGACTGCACTCCCATTACATGAAGGGAAAATAATTCTAAGGCTCAATTGTAGAGCTTAATAAATATATATAGAAACATGTTTTTCTCTACCTTTGTACAGTATCTCTACCTATGTTAGACTTTTGGAATATGATTATGACAATGATGATCATCATCATTGTTAGAACAGAAGCAGAATTAGAGTGAAACAAGCAACAGAATCCATATATGTCTATCAAGCTATAGTTAAAATTTATTTCTACAAACAGACGATTGTGTGCCTATTGGCTGATTAACCCGCCCCACTCGGTCATGCAGAGAGGGCATGCTACGGATCCCATCGGCAAAAGAGTTCCATCTAGCAGGATCCAGGAGGCATGCCTTCTATGCAGTAGCACCCGCCCTTTGGAATATCTTGCCCCTGGAGCTGAGGCGAGTTTCTTCGCTCCTGACCTTCCGGAAAGACTTGAAGACCTGGTTCTGCTGCCTTGCTTGGGACGGGAATGCCAGTAGTTCCTCTTGGGAGTGGCTGGTGCCATAAACCCGCCTTATTATTAACATCTTTCTGTTTGGATTTTATATGTAAATTATTGTTGTTGTAATTTTATATTTTTAACTTATTGTTGTGAACCGCCCAGAGTCCCCAGGTATGGAGGAGGTGGGCGGTGATACAAATTTAAATAATAAATAAATAAATAAATAAATAAATAAATAAATATAATTCACATATTATGATGCCATATCTAGTTACAATTCAGACAGAGATTTCTGGTAATCGTCCTTGTGAAATATGTCTTTTTAAAAAATCCACTATTGGAAAAGTATATGAAGAACCTCACTTATTTTATTAAATCAGATTTAATAAATTGAAAGTAAACTATGCATTATTCCATAATAATATTTTTTTTTAATATCGACTACCTTATTTACAAAATGTTTTCATTTTATTATGTTATTTGCAAAACATGGACTGTATTGTTTCCAATTTTTTCCCACTTAAAAAACCTGAATTGGATTTTTCAACACTACAGAACTCACTCACCATCATGAAAAGTTTTTTTTTAAGCAATCTTTCCTGAGTCTGACCTGGAGATGACAGAAATTGAATGAAAGATATTTATACTTTCAAAATATCTGCTCCAAATCATTATTTGAAGGCAGAACCTTAGATGAGACGTTAATAGAAATATAGAACCAATGAAAGAGATCTTAAATCAAGGGTCTGCATCTTCTATTGGTTCATGGCATACAGTAGGTACCGTGTCAAAACCTGCACTTTAAAAGTGGGTGGAGGCAGAACATGAAACTGCTATGTATTGATTGATTCTGTCTGTCTGTGTATTGGGACTGCTGCTACTGAGCTGCTTGTTTAAAACAACAGTGTCTTTTGTGTGTGTGTGAAGATAATGACATTATTTGAGACCAGGAAAGAGGGTAATTGGGTCAAACAGTTTAAGAACCACTGATCTATTGTAATTGGTGATACTATACCAACAACAGTTCCCTTCTTTAATGCAGGACAGCTGAACTATGAAAAGATTGCTATGCCAAACTAATACAGGTAGGATGTGGAGACAAGAAAATTACCTTGGGAACCCATAGCTCTGCAATTAATATCAGCCTGTCATTAAAGTTGACTTCTTGTTTTCATGCCTTAGTTCAGCCAAAGCTGCAGCTGAGTATAGGTTTCATTAAAGGCCAACTATCTTATAAGAATCCCAAACTGAGGAATATGGAACTGGAGACACTGGGTCTGCAAAACTGCTGCAAGATTGTCCCAGATGAACGAGTGATATTATTTCCTTTAAGACCCATGCTACAAATTTTATTACCCATGAAGCATTGGGTTGTGTATGCAGGAAAAAAAGAATATGATTTTGGCATAATGTGGAACAAACAGTCCTACTTTCTAAATGAATTTCTAAATAAAACTGACCAACCCCTTTTTTAAAAAAAATAAACTCTAATATCTATAGGTTTTGATCTTGAGAATCACACTCTGAAGAAAATTAGTAGAAGTGGATTCTCCCATCTCTTCTTCTCAGTTGCAGCCTTTTTATCTCTAATCTTACTACATATCAGAATATGGAGGACATGGAGGTACTTGTGAGTGGTATCATCCAAAATTAAACAATATATTTTATCATTTATGCAAATCTGGTCCAGATGTCAAGGAGCATTTATTTATTATTTATTATAAGAACATGCATGCTGCATTATTGACCAGTCGTATGCACTTCCAAGTGCTTCAGTTTGTGGAATTAGAAGTCTTCAGCCTTCCTCCAATATTATTCTTTATTGTTTCCACCTTCTACTGATCTTTGGAATAATCAGACTTTGCTTGACACTAATTGTCTGTTTCAATTTGATTAATGGTGCCATGATTAATCTTTTTTAAATATAGGACCTCAGGTATGTATGGTACAACTCACAAGAAGATAGTACTGTTATACCTTGGTGGAATTTGATTGAATATATAGATATAATATATGAAGTAATAAATGAAATAATACAATTTTATGACGTGCCATATTTTTCTGTGAATAAAAATATCCTGTAATAGAGTGACATATTTTATTACTTTCTATAAAGATTTAGGGCCTTCTCCAGTGAGTGTCCTGTTGGTTGTGTAAATTAATGTTGATTCATTCTACTGAGACGACTCAATTATTTTCAGCACTGAAATTTAGAATGAGGTCAGATATACAGTAGAGCAACTAAAGGTACAGTCCAGTGCAGGAAAGTGATGTTTTGTTGAATTGAGTGAGCAAATCAAATCATATTTAAATTTTATTACATTAAAGTATAATGGCATATTTAAACCTCAGAAAAGCTGAACCATTTCACAGGTAGGTGAGAATTTCAAAAAAGTTATGCATTCTTAAATGAAATGTATTAAGGGTTTGGATTAACAAAGTTGATTTGATCTGATTAGATCTAGGTGCTGCCCAGATCCAAAATGACTCTGCAAGTGTAGAGTAGTATTAGGAACTAAAATTGAGGTTTTTAAAATTATTAATCTCATACGGATATAAAAAAATTAAGCTGATAGATCTCAGGTTTTTTTCCTAGAACAAACAAATAAAATATTTTTATTCTATTAGGTTATTTTTTATAGTTTTACCAATTTTAGAAACATACATTATTCTCTCAGCACAAATTTCATTTTCAATGGTCTGTTCTATGAACTTCTCTGGTCCCACACTCCAGGATTTTAAAGATGCAGATATTTTTTCCATGCCTTGTATTTTCTTTACCATTTATGGATAATAGCAGTTAAACTCAGAACTCACCTGCACCAATGTGTTTTTGACAATATCTTCTAAAAGTTAATGCAAAAACTGAAAACAAGATAATAACTTAGCATGTCCTGACTTTGTTCAAGGAAACAATGCTAGAAGATTTAGAAAGAGAGATGAATTCAATCAGCAAAGGAGAATCTTTTCTCAGTGAAAATTTTTCCCCCAAATTTTTTTTTCTCCAACAGAGGTATGGTTGGTAATTGCTAGAGACTTTTTATTTCAATTGTTTGTTCTATGGGAGTTTAGTAACACAGAAACACTGAGTTTTGTGCCTTTGATTTCTATAGCAAGCCTGTGAATTTTCCCACCTTTGTTTCAGAAATAATGTACATTTTTCATATGTAGTAGAAAAAGTTGGATTAATATTTCACTAATTATCCACTGAAGTGGAGGAAAATCTAAGCATGCAGAACTAGAATTTAACAAATTTTAACATCATACTGAACTGAAGATATTGTACACTCTGACTTGTGCATAATTAAAATAAACTCTTTCACCCCAATCTCAATGGAGTTTGTGAATTCTTGCATGAATTTTCAAACAGCCCATTTTTTAAAAAAATGTTTGGTTAAATCCAGTGAATCATAAGTTAAAGTTAAAATGGAACCCATGCAAATGTCTATGAAAAGTTTAAAAATTGCATATTTTGTCACCTCAGCTACAAATAAATGTTGCATTATTAAATATAAACACTTTTAATATTTAATAATATAAAAATAAGAAGAAGAATAGCATGATATAGAACTGCTAGAGCAGCCTAAAATTGCATTTGCCATTTTGGCATCATTTGCTCTTCCTATCTGTTGTATCCTTTATATGTTGTTATATATATATTGGTTCCTACTGACAACAAAAAGAGTTACAAGCCTGAACCCTACTGTAAATACACACAGTTTCTTCAGTTATGGCACAGTCTATTGCCAATCTCTCCTTCTTGTATCTCTGTTTCATTCAACTGGTGTAGATCAAAAGCCCATGGGATAGCAGTTGGCCCTAGACATACATGTACAACTAAAATGACACAGTAGAGTATGGAGAAAGAAGGACAAGAGGTCAATTAAGGGTAAAATGCCTTCTGGTGATTACCTGACAACAAGAATGGTTTCCCTTCTTCCAGAGGGTGTGTGTGTGCTTTGTGTTTGTTTGTTTGTTTGTTTGTTTATTTGTTTGTTTGTTTGTTTGTTTTTAATTTTCTAGTCTAATATGTGGTACTAAGATTTTCTGGTGGTGTCTCAACCAAGTACTAACCAGAAAAATTAGAAGATATTGAAATATGTAAAGTTCATATACGAAGAAGTGATCTTTGAAAAAGAAGATCTGAGTCACCAACTTATTTACTGTTTAATGTATTATGTTACTAATTTTCTGCTGGGCAGGAAGCAGGTATATTCAGAACTTAGATGCCCAAATGGCTTAAATGCTTTTGGGACTGAAATATAAACACTGAATTTAGAACCACATAATCAGCTATCCTCAAAATGATAGAATCTCCAAGACTGAGGGTTATCTTTTAATTTCAAATTAAGTTGGCATCCAGGATCCTGGCCTGGATTAGAAACACTGTACATTGGATAGGGTAAGTTAAACTTCTCTTTTCAGCCACTTTGTTTTAGAAATCTCCAATATCTTATGTGCAAAAATTTAGAAACGAACACATAAAGAAATGAAAAATATATCAAAATGTATTGATTTATGTATTTTGAAAAGCAGTGCCTTCCATTTTGAGTAACAGACAGAACTGTACCAACCCTCAGGTAGTTTTATTTGGTAGTAGCAGCATCCACTCAGTTTGTAACATTTTGACTGAAAAAGATAAATCTGTGAATTACTAGGTAAGTAGCTTCACATTAGGGGTGACTGTTATCCTCTGGGTAGGGCAATTCCACATCAGATCTAATCCATGTCTTCTGGCCACCCTGCACAAAAAGCAACATGCCAAGATTAAATCATATACTACTTCAAGCCTGTAAAGTAATGTGCTTCCCAATCAATCTAGACACCTGAATCTCATTTTCGGGATGCCAAAGGTTCTCTCAGTGATGGATCTGCTGGCTAGATGCACTGCATGATAATTTTCCTCTGAGGGAACAGAAGGATTAAGGAATGGCTCCTGAAATATAACAGTATATTATTCTTATGAAGTCTTGTCCCCAATAGTAATTGAGATGATGATGATAATCATGACAAATAAAGTAATTATACCTTATATTTAGCCGGAAGTCTCACTCACTGTTCAATCTGTTCTGAAATTCAAGTTACTCAAATGACTGAGAATGCCACCATCATTATTAAGGTTTCCTGAGACTGCTTCTCTTATTAAAGAAGTTTTGCATGTGTATGGAACACATCCATTGTTTCTATCTCTGCATGCTGGAGGGCCATATAAATATGTTTAATAATTTGCCTGTACTCAAATGCTTTTATAGCTGCTGCTATATCTCCAGAGGGTTTAAGATAGATCCATTCCATCAGATATTTCAGAGTTTCTGAACAGCTGCAGACTGCTGTAACCCAAGTTTTACATGGTAAATCACAGGGTATTCTACTAAGACTTATTTATTGTTCTGTTTATAGCGCAGCTTTCCTCCAGGATCTCAAGGTTGCATATGTGCAAAGCTCTTCTCATTTTATTCCCATAATAACTTTTGTAAGGTAGATGGAACTGAGCCTAGAGAATGACTGGTCCCAAATGCACCCAAAATCTGTTATTGGATTGGGATTTCAACCTGGTCCAAATTCACCATCTTACTCATAAGTGGTTGCTTACATATATTAAAATGCATTAACCTGGTGGGTGCAGCTTTGCAATCAAAGACCTGTAGCCAAAGACAAGTTATAATTGCCAAACTTAATGATTTTTAAAGATTTTAAAATATGACACATGCTTTTAGAAATTGCTCTAACACCTCTTTGTTCCATTCCCTTAGAATTATCTGGACTGGAAATGCTACCAAGCCTTATTTTTACAGATTCTGAAAACCTCTGTAATCATACTGTTGAAATGTTGTGGTGAAAGTTCTCACCAGTGTTAGTGGGGGGGGATGGGAACACATCAAAAAGTTAGTTTTTTAACTTCATACAATTTTAAAACAGGAAAAATATCTCATGCCTCCCACAAAGATCTCAGATGTATGACAATAATTCTGTACCATTGTCCTGCTAGCTGAGGGCCTGAGCTCTCCTCTCCTCCATGAAAAATATGGTCTCTGGACATCTATGTTTTAAGCAAAGGGTGTGCTATAAAGGAAAGAAGAAGAAAATATTCTAAAGCAATGCATATCACACATATATGGGAGATACAAACCATTATGTAGGAAGCAAACTGCACGATCCTATACATGGCTACTCAGAAATTAATCTTCTTAAATTCAGTAGAGCTTACTCCTGGATAAACTGGTGTATGCTTGTAGTTCAAATTATTTATTTTATTTTTATCTAAAAAAATCTGATTTATTCCTCCGTCTCACTCTGGGCACTCAAACTAATGTATGACAGATTAAATCAATATCACAAATCTCATACTCAGCTCCTGACAAATGTGAATCCTCTTAGGGAATTAGAGACAAACTATAGCAATCCTGTAGTTCCCTGTGGAGTTCAGCAACTAAGAATTTGTTCTAATCTGTCAACAAACTGTGATAGGATCTCAAGCCACATAATCAAGGAAGAAAATAATACATTCCTGCCCATCTATGACTAATTATCAGTCTAAAATTTATACAACAAAGACAGCACAAAATAATTTAAAATACTTAACGAGAGACTGATTTACAAGAAAGTTGGCAGAGGTACAGAATAATACATGATATCCAGAAATCCTGTCATCCCAAATAAATAATTAGGACTGGCATCAAATTGGACAAAGAAAACTGGCTTTTGCTTTTTGTGACACAACCAATCCAATCTCCAAATGGATTTTAACAGTTTTTTTTTTTAAAAAAATCATGAAACTGAAGAGAGAGTGAGATAAGAACAACATCAATCAAGAAAAATATCTCTAAGCTGGAAGGTAGAATTCGGGAGAAACACCACTATTCCAACAGGTATTTTAAGTAGCAATCATTCTATTTTCCAAATGGTTCCTTCTCTTAAAGGCTGTAAGAATAAGTATCAGTTTCCCCTCTAACAATAAAGTATCAAATCAGTGTGTTAATGTGTGATTCACATAATGTAATGGATGGATGTGAAGGCAAGTCAAATATTGGAAAAAGGATTTCAAGGCTTAGTGGAATAACTAATGTAAAGGAAAATATTTTAAATTTCAATCTTTTAGCTGTTACTCACTTTTTAAAAGTTCTTATTTTTAACAGTATCAGGAACTATATATAGCAGCTCTGCATTATTTACCAGTCAGGATATCCTGAAATTATTCAGAAATCAAGTCTAAATAGCATTTTCTTTCAGGGCCAAGAAAATTTCCAATGAAGAAAAGAAGTATAGAACATTGACATTTTTGTAAGTTTTGCTAATACCCATTGTTCGACTTGTGTTTCTAAGCACTGTAACTATTTCCTTTATAAGTCATATTAACTGTGACCTAGTTAGAAAGGCAGAAAACAGTGTAATTTATTACTTGGAAATGGAGTGGGTTGCCTCTCATTAGACTAATAAAAATAGAAGAAGCTGTTGTAAACAAAAAAATAAGCAGGAAGTGCAATTTACTACAGACGTCTCTGCAGCAAATAATAGATCCTTTAGAACATTCGCAAGATGAGCCTTTGCTTGGGAGATGTGATTTGTCATCCGAATTTAACCTTTTTGTAAATTCTAAGCAGGTCATATGTTTGTCTGTTTGTTGTTCTTCCTTCCCTGTCCAGTTACCTCTTTCCTTCATTTTATTTTTTATTTATTTTTTTCAATTTCTATCACCGTCCATCTCCCCCAAAAGGGGGACTCTGGGCAGTTTACAATAAAATTAACATTAAAACTATAAGCACATAAAATACAATATAAATAACCAGTATAAATAGAGAATTAAATTAGATATAAAATCTAAGTAGTGATAAGATCTCATCTAATGAGGAGGGCTCTATGGCGCCAGCCACCCCCAGGAGGAACTATTGCCCTTCCCATCCCAGGCGAGGCGGCAGAACCAGGTCTTCAAATTCTTCCAGAAAGTCGGGAGCGAAGGGGCCCGTCTCACCTCCGGGGGCAGAATGTTCCAGAGGGCGCATGCCACTGCAGAGAAGGCTCATCTCCTGGACCCCACCAGGTGGAATTCCCTTACCGACGGAGTCCATAGCATGCCCTCTCTGCATGACTGGGTGGGACGGTTCGATATCATGGGGATGAGACGGTCCCTCAGGTAACCTGGCCCCATGTAGGGCTTTAAAGGTCATAACCAACACCTTGAATTGGACCCAGAAGCAAACACACCCAGTGCAGCTTGTGCAACAGTGGTGTCGCATGTGCCAATCTTGGGGCACCAATAACTGCCCATGCAGCTGCATTCTGGACCAGCTAAAACTTCCGGATACTCTTCAAGGGTAACCCCATGTAGAATGCATTGCAATAGTCTTTATCCTGTCTTTATGCAGGTTTGGTCCCTCTTTCTTCCCTTCTCAGTAAGGGCATCCATGGAGTGGGGGGATGTCAAAATATACTTTCCAGTCCAGCTACCCTTTAACTCATCACCATCCATTACCTTATTTTTTGCCCTTTCTTCAGGAATGAAGGAGATAAATTGTTATTGTCTCTACATTTGCGTGTGTCCTTTATGTATGTGAATGAATGAATGAGAATGAATGGCATACGCAGATGGTGAATCATTAATTTCCAAAATGGGATATATTATTTTAATTACATTTAATTGATTAAATATAAGTTTAATGGAATTGAAATAATTTAGTCTGAAATCCAATTAATATCAAAATGGCATTTTGTTTTGTTTAATTTTGTTTTATTTGGCCTTGCCCTTTTTTGGAATATGTCTGGGTTTGTCTGTCTGTTTACAAGAGAAATCCTTTTAAATTCAGGTTTGTCTTCTTTTGAGGAAGGTGGTATTTAAACATACCACATCTGGGCTGCAAAAGTCCAGACAGCCATTAGATTGCAGCAGAGAGATATATGCAACTAACACTATGCTGCAATCCAGAGGCCATTTGGATTTTTGCAATACAGGGGCCATTTGAATTTTTGCCATATCAGATCTGATATGGCTGATTGTACTATATAGTCTTATAAATATATGTATGAAAATATACCAATAGTTGTTGAATAGCAGAAAGTACCAGGCATATAATGTTCTGCTTTTATTAGCATGATTGCTTGGATATTTTTGATGGATATGGATTTCTACCTGTCTAGCAGCAGAAGGTGGAAAGAATTAAATGTCATATATTGCGAGGCAGCCAAATCTAGCTAGATAGGTTTAACATAACTGGAAAAAGAAGGGGGAAAATGTCCTCAAAACAGAAAAAAACAAAATCCTTAGTATCCCAGGCTTGCCCACTTTGCATGATCCAGTCCACCGAAGACCTCCGTTTCTCAACAAACTATTAAATGGAATTGTTGCTCACTTCTGAAAAAGTCCCATAGCAGGTGCTACAATGTCCTCTATTCAGCAAGGTATCTTCTGAAAATAGTCCAAGACATCTTTAGAAAGTTGAAGAACAGAGTCGTCGAGAGCTGGGAAGCATGCAAGTTTAATAAATTATTACTACTGTGAGGACTCACTGGAAAAGACCCTGATGCTGGGAAAGACTGAAGGCAAAAGGAGAAGGGGACGGCAGAGGATGAGATGGTTAGATAGCATCACCGATGTAACGAACATGAATTTGAATAAACTCTGGGAGACAGTGGAGGACAGGAAGGCCTGGCGTGCTATGGTCCATGAGGTCACGAAGAGTCGGACATGACTAAACGACTGAACAACAACAACAACTGTTATTATTATTAAATCAATTGTTCTACCTTGTTTTGATATCATACTGAAGGACATTCAAATGTTTTTCTTAATGTCACTGTTTAAAAATGCCCCATTTCCAAAATACTTTCTCATAATGTTTTTTTCTTTTTTAATGAGTGGTTATTAGATCATACATACTGGGTTTATATACTCGTTTCATTATCCTCTTTCAGGGTGAGCAATGTTATATGAAGCACAAAAAGATAAATATGTTTGCTAGCTTACCACCACTTGAGTAGTTTTTTATTAGATCACCTGAACCTGTAATCTGAAATGATTTCATGGGCATGCTTAAATATTTTGATAGACATCCCAATCTCATTGTTCACTTTCAACAAGAGCTGAAGGGGGGGGGGGAAATTGTTTAAAGCTCCTAGCAACAGAATCTGCGGAGCTATTTCTCAACATCAACAACTCCATTAGAAACACAGAGTATTTGCTATCACTCATTTTTATAAGAGCCACTGGCCATCTTCACACACTCACCTGGTACTGACTTCCTAGTCCTGGGATTTTCTGGTGGTACTAACCAGGTCTGTTGCTGCTTAGCATTTTGAGATCAGCCAAGGTTGACTAGCTGCTGCCATCTATCTGAGCAACATTTACTAATCTATAGGTTAGAGCATGTGTGTATCTATGACTCTATCTATCTTGGGTTTTGCCTGATGTCTGCATGGGGAGGTGTCAAAATCTGTAAGGAGGTGGAGGTGACATTGCGGTTGAAGCCCTCCCCTTTTGTATTGCATATGCGAAAGGGTTGGGGCTTCAATCATGATACCATTTTTGCCATCTTGCAGATTTGCCACTGACAGGATATTTGAGTTACATTTCCTCCTAGTAAAGGAAGACAATGAATGAGGAAAACCAAACAAGTGAGTTGTAAATTAGTAAGCTGATATCAACTGGATTTCTATTTTCTTAGTGGAAACGTTTCGCTCCTTATCCAAGGAGCTTCTTCAGTCTGAGCAAAGTTGGTAAACATATTTAGGATTCCCTTACCAACTTTGCTCAGACTGAAGAAGCTCCTTGGATAAGGAGCGAAACGTTTCCATTAAGAAAATAGAAATCCAGTTGACATGATTCAAGCTACAGACAATTCCACCTGGATGACTGAGAACCTTCATAGACATAGTAAGCTGATATTTCAAGATTTACAGTTGGTGCATCAGACATAGGAAGTAACTCATTCTTTAACTAAATATTATGAATATCTGATCAGATATGTCAACATTTTGAAGAGTTTTCCCTTGGTTAGTACAAATCATTGCTATTTCACTCATAAAATAAATGAATATAATATATAAGGAGATAGAAGGTTATGGATTTCAAATATATTATAGAAGGGGCATGATAGATTAACTTTGGCATTGCTTTCAATAGTGTTTTGTTTTTTTAATGAACCAATTTCATGTATTGGTACTAAATAGTAGAAATAGTAAGCAATAATGGTTATTAAGCACTAAGTACAAATTGGGTCTTGTAATAAAGATAACAAACTGGAGACTGTAATAAAGATTTTTTTAAAAAAAAACCTATTTAGAAGCTTACAGTCTTACTTGATCTTTTGATTGATTTATTATCAAAGAGCAATTTCAGTAATAATAAGCACTTTAATTCAAGTCACCAAGGCACCACTAGGGAGCAACTACAAATTGGCTTTATATAGAATTATGTGGCATGAGGTGCTTAGATGGGATAGGCAGCCATGCCAGTCAAACAAACAAATGTAACAATAAGACAGAAGTCTCAGACCTCACCAGATTGGTTTCTGTGTTGCTTTCATTCATCTGTTGTTCAGTCCTTTCTCATTATTGTTATTATTGTTGTTGTTAAGCCTTTCTGCCTACTTCTTGTTCAATTCGATGTTTGTGTATGTTTGTACTTAAACAATATTTGAGTCCCACTTAACAATACAATAAGCTACTAAGATCCAAGAAAGGATGCTTCCTGTACCCCAAAAAATAAAATCATGCTATATCACACCTTGCTATAGAGCACCAGGCACATGCCTCGGTGTTTTTATTTTAACATGCCATCAATTTAGCATTATCGAAGGTTAGAACATGAATTAGTGTTACTGCGTAGAGAATTACTTGTTTCTTACATGGTAGACTTAAATTGGATTTAAACATCAACCATTCATATATAAGGCACCCCATATTCCCTCCCCCACAACATGTGCTCTAAATTTAATTAAAATAACTGAAATGAAACTAGAGATAATTTGTTTTTCAAATAGACTGCCACATGCTCCATTTACATAAAACCCATTAGTTTGCATTAAATACAAATTAGCTGCTGATATGAATTAAATCTCATATAAATAGTTCAGAATAGCCTCAATTCCACACATTTTAATTAATATAACAGTTAACTAGATTTATTTGTAAGGTAATCAAGACTCTTATTCATTCTTCAGCACAGTCACTGAGACAATGGTGGGCTGCCCTCCAGTACTGGCTGTTTGAAGATCTACATTAGAAGACCAAACTCTTGATGAATTCTGTCATTTCCTAAGAAACCTAGGATCAAGCCACTGGAAAAGTACTCTTAAGAATTCCTATCATTCAGGGTTTCTTTCTTTGTTTGTTTATTCATCATATTTATATGGCCACCCATCTCACAAAACGTGGCCCTGGGGGGCATACAATTAAAAAAAACTATAAAATAGTACTAAAAAAAACAATCAACAATTAAACACATTGCTATTATGATTAAAGGCAAGGAGAGAGCAACAGATATTAACAACAATTGAGCCACCTCAACAACTCAGGTTACTACCTCTTGCTTTTTAATCTGGTAAAGTATGGACAACAGTCTTTACTATTACATTGGGGCAAAAGGAACAAGATAATACAACAGTTCTTACAACTGCAGTACAATGTTGACCATCTAAATATATTGTTTTCATTGTTATTTGCCCCATTTGAAAAACAAGTCAATAGTTCCTATGGTCATGATATGCTCTTTCCTACACCACTGTTTTAGTTTTCAAAATGACTGTGATATGTCAAAAAGTGTAAACATAAATAATACTGTGCTTAATATTTCTGAAAAGTAAGCTATTGTTATGAACTATTGTACATTTTCCTCAAAAAGGGTGGTATTATTATTATTATTAAGTCCCCCGTTGGGGGAGTTGGTCGGTCATATAAATTAAATAAATAAATAAATAAATAAATATTATTAGACTTTAAAAAGGGTAAAACTCACTATACTCTCAAAATATATATACCCACAAAATTTGCAAACACTTGAAAGCCTTTTGTATACTTACATAAATAACCCAAGTAATGGTGTTACTTTAAGTAGACATGACTAAGATCCTAATGTCAGACCCAAGCAATTAGACCATCTCCTGGAAATGGTTTGGCTAATGGGGGGCTATGTACTCCATGATGTATCCAATTCAGTATCCAATGAATCTTGTGCAAACTGAGACTGGGACATTGGTTCAATCCACTCTGTGTCTTATATTTTGCTACTTGAGATGTGGGAGAATGGAGGATTCTGACAAATCAGATGGCCTTTCCTTACTTGGTGACTTCTAAATATTTTGAAATGATCCCCCACAGAATTCCCAATGGGCCTACCCTTCACACATCTGGAGGGTACCAGGTCAGCAAACAGTGTGGCAGATAAACATGATGCTGTATGCTTGCCCCATGGGCCACAGGTATGTCATTCTTACAATAATGTTGAAGGCTGGACATAGCCTTTAGTTATAGCTGATTTTCACTAAAATATACTTTTTTATATTTATTTATTTTTTAAAAAAATCCTGAGATACTAGTTCTTTGGAATTATTAAACAAATCTAAAATACATGGGATGATCTAATTTGCAAATGATGTTAGAAGAATCACTTGAAACTCTTAATTCTCTTCATGAAACAACCAGATGGTTTTTTTTTAATCAAAGTCTTTGAAATGGCATGGCTTGATGGACTATTATTATTCATTACTAATAGCGACTTCATGGCCACTTTAGAACTATATACTGAACTTTCCCCACAGTAAAGGTGTTTGAAACTGCCAAAAATGTGCTTTTGCCTCTCCTCGTTTTTAAAATTGTTATTGTTATTGGTCCTAACTTCCTTTCAAAGAAACTTTTTTTTTCTTTTCTGACTGCACCTACAAAGAAATCTCAAAACATTTTTGAACAATTACGTAAAATGGGACTAGATAGCTATATAGACATATACCTTCAAAGCAAACGTGGCATAATTCAGGTGCTAATAATTTTAATGATCAATTGCACACTTTATCATTGGTGCTGTCGCAGGTTCTACTTTAAAAGTATTTTGGACCCAGCTAAAAATGATTGAAAATTGGCTCTGCTGAAGCAAACTATAAGTATGATTGACTTCACGTAATGCTGTTCCTGCTGCATCCCTTCCACCAAGCTGTCTGCTCTTTATGTTGCTCATTTCCCCTTTCAATCCTTTCTTTCCTATTTTTTGTTGTTTATTTAGAGGACATTGCCACTGTGAAATCCAATTGGAAAGTAATCCATCACCACTTTTTCTTGATTCCAAAAGTCTGTCCAAGTAATTCCATTAATCACTGCTGAAGCAAACATTTGATGCCATTTTTTATGTGAATAGGCAAGCATTTCCTAGTACTTTGGCAATAAAAATCCAGGTGTTTTGTTTTATGTTTTTACTTGTCCCTAAAATATGTGCTTGACTTCTTAACATAAACACTAACATATGGAGAGAATCTCCCTGCCAACTTCCGGGGTGAGTTTTTCTCAAGAGCTTTCTATAGATTTTGACAGAGTGCAGAATATACCTGTCATCTGTCGTTGTCAAGACAGAGTGGGTGTCGCCACCTCTTCAAATTTCCTATGAGTCTGTTTCTAGGGAAAGAGTGTTGTCATTATAAATGAGAAGTTGGACTCACAGTAGATTGCTCACCCAGCTGAGAGTTGGGAGAAAACAGATAAAAATAAAGTTATATATAGCATTCACTGGACCTTCATTAAGAGCCTGATAGACTGATAGTTTCACTAAGTGGGTCATTTGTGTTCTGTGTATTTATAATTAGTGCAAGTTCTTCATTTTAAAAAGCTCTGCATGATTTCACTTTCTATATTTTAACATCATATTTTTATTTATTGGTCCTTGACATTTCAAAGCCCTTTTGCAATTAGACCGCTCTTCACTGAATACTAAATCTGTGCTCAGTAGTTTATTTAATATTTTCAGCTGGGTATGGGCTTCTCAGGAACTTTTGGCTCAGATGCATTTATTATGTGTCTGAGGAATATGTACAGCACTGGAGGGTCAGGCACACAAATGCCTAATGATGGCAATATGATACTGGAGATTGCACCCAGAAACAGCCATCAGGGTCCATCACACTCTCTTCCATCTGAGTTTTTAAAATATATGACATAATGTATTACATAAATACATACCCACCTTTTCAGGATAAGTAATGTTAAGCAAATGCAGAAAGGTAATAAGAAATAGAGAATTTAAAATATGAGATAATAAAATGAAAATACAGCTAAATTGAGTTACTCATTTATGGTTCTTCCATTATCAGCATTTACTATTTATTGTAAGATTCCACTATTGCCAACCTATGGATTCCTACCGCCATACTCAGTCACTACAATCTAGTCAGGGGTCCCCAACCTTTTTGGCACCAGGGACCGGTTCCGTGGAAGACAATTTTTCCATGGACCGGGGGGCGGGGATTGCAGGTGGGAGCTAACCATGCGGATGGGGGGCAGGGTTTGCAGGCGGGAGCCAATCACACAGACCGGGGGCAGGGTTTGCAGGTGGAAGTCAATCACACAGGTGGGGGGCAGGGTTTGCAGGCGGGAGTCAATCACACAGGTGGTGGGCAGGGTTTGCAGACGGGAGACAATTGAGCCTTGCACTCCTTGGCCTGCCTCTCTGCCCTTCTTTGCCATGCGCTGATAAGTGGAGGTATTTCCCCTTCAGGGTCCCCACCAATCAGCTGCTCCGGCTCCGGCTCTGTCTTTGCGCATTCCCAGCTTCTTCCTGCTACCGGCTGCTCTTCCTCTGACTCATGGCGGCAGGGACAGGCTCATTCCTGACACCACTGCTCACCTCCTGCTGTGCGGCCCACTTCGTAACAGGCCGTGGCCCACTAGTGGGCCACGGCTCACAGGTTGGGGACCCCTAATCTAGATGAAACAAAGTCATATTTTATGTCATACATTTTAGTTCTTTCATTCATAATCATTCCTACACCTTTATTTCCATGCATGTACTCATCAACTCCATTCAACAAGATCAGACCAGCCATTGAGATACTACATCCTTTCCATTCTCCTCCCTGTTCTCAGTTTTACAGCTATGCAACAAATATACTTTTTTCTTTTGTATAATTTGTTAATGAATACTCTTTACCATTTATTCTTTTTAATTAAAAAAATGATAAACCTGCATATTTCCAGCCCCTGGTATTATATTTCAGGTAATATTTATGGGCCTTCCATGATATCACCTGCCATAAAAATTGCAAAAGGTAAGATGAACTTTTTGGTATTGTCCTGGAGGAGTGGGATGCCTAGAAAAAGAGATGAGGAACAATTTTATCAATCTACTTTTTGCTGCATAACCATTCAATGGCTCGACATTCCCATCTTATCAGCCATTATATGATAGCAAAGTCCTCCATGTGGTAGTCATTTTGTGAAAGCACCCCTTGCATACTCCCAAAATTCACATATATTGAGAAAGCTCTTGAGAAAAATTCACATGTGTTACAAAGCATTTTTCAGATATATTCCCATCCAAGACAATCTGGATGGTCATCTCAGCTTGCCTGGAGACTGCTAGCAGATTTGTTCTGTCATTGATTCATGCACTAATTATGAATAGGAAAGCCGATTTGCTGATACCTGACCACTAGGCTACCAGCTCTGGGTTGCAAAAGTCTCAATGACAGCAAAGATTTAAAGGTTTGGATGGCAGCAAAGATTTAAAGATTTGTGTATCTCTTTGCTGCCATTTAGATTTTTGCCTACAGTCTTTCCCAGCATCAGGGTCTTTTCCAGTGAGTCTTCTCTTCGCATTAGGTGGCCAAAGTATTTGAGCTTCAGCTTCAGTATCTGTCCTTCCTATGAGCAGTCAGGGTTGATTTCCTTTAGGATTGACTGATTTGACCTCCTTGCAGTCCAAGGGACTCTTTAAGAGTCTTCTCCAGCACCACAGTTCGAAAGCATCAATTCTTCGGCGCTCAGCCTTCCTTATGGTCCAACTCTCACAGCCATACATTACTACTGGGAAAATCATAGCTTTAATTATACGGACCTTTGTCGGCAAGGTGATGTCTATGCTTTTTAATATGCTGTCTAGGTTTGCCATAGCTTTCCTCCCAAGGAGCAAGCGTCTTTTAATTTCATGGCTGCAGTCATCGTCTGCGGTGATCTTGGAGCCCAAGAAAATAAAATCTGTCACTGCTTCCATTTCTTCCCCTTCTATTTGCCAGGAAGTGATGGGACCAGATGCCATGATCTCAGTTTTTTTAATGTTTTACTTCTTTTTTATTAAATTTAATTTAAAAATTAAAAAAATAATTAAAAAATTAATTAAAAAATTAATTAATTTTTTTAATAAAAAAAGAAGTAATGATCTGAGTTTTTTTAATGTTTTAAAAGGTATTAGAAATTTCATCAATCATATTTCTCATCATCTCCCCATCATCAGAACCACGATGAGGTGGTCTCCTAGAAGCCATGATTAGTTCCCTCTGGTGGTTAAAATTAGCCAATACAACCAAATCTTAAAGTCAGTGGAAAAATACTAGAGACTGAGATTGTTCAAAAGTGAAAGTCTTGCCACTAGAGGTGTTTACAGGAAGTATCCAATTAACTCGTTAAGAAAAGAGCAACAACACTCACTTTCTCACGATAGCCATGAAGTTCTGATTCCAACAGGATAGATTAGTTAAATCCCAAAAGGAAACAATAAAAATACTGCCAATTAAATCCAAAAAATATATAGTCCTTTGCTTCTATAAAATAGATCCACAGTTCAGCTTTCGATTATTTTTTCCAAAAAAGGAAAATACAAAACCAAGTTCAAATGCTCAACAGTTAAGTTTCAAAAATAATGTAAAATTTACCAAGAGAAATCTCATATCTGTGTTGGAAAAAGCCTCTTTTAAACAAAGAAAGGGCAAATAAATTGGAGCATTAA
The DNA here is from genome assembly GCA_023362775.1 of Charina bottae. NCBI lineage: Eukaryota > Metazoa > Chordata > Lepidosauria > Squamata > Charinaidae > Charina > Charina bottae. Next base: position 232,408,496 of record JALMGJ010000002.1, on the reverse strand, counting down.
GAAATGGGGTGGTCAGTTTTAAAGTCCATTTAAATGGCTGCAGCGCAGCTTGGGAAAGGATGACAATCCCACCTCCCAATTGATCACTCACCGCTTGATCTATAAACTCCATTTATGATCTTCTGGCTATGACCAGCCATCTGGAGAACATGGGGGTAATTCCTAGGGTCCTCCTTTATCCAGGGAATACTTTTGGACTCCAGGGAATCCTGCCCGAGCCCTAAAATGCCATGCTGCCAGGTCTACTTGCGAAGCTAATTCGCAAAGAGACCCTGTTCAAAATGCCATTCCCACCGGAAGCCATAGCCTGCCATTTTTAAATCCACTTTCAAGTCAGTCTCGATCTTGTCAGGTAGAACTTGTTCTTCTTCCATAACATTGTTTAGACACAGTCTATCTATAGAGGCAGACACTCTTAAAATTAACTTCTGGATCCATTGATCAAAAATATTGCGATGAACTCAATCGTTGGGCTATTAAATCAGAAGTATGAAGGAATCTTTATTAAAGTCAGTGATCCATCACCCATTAAAGATTCGAGTAAAAAGGCTTCGGCAGCTGACAGTTTAAAATCCTCAGGTTTCAACCCCCCCCACCGGAGAACTTGTGAATCGACTGCCCCCCATTGTCTTTTGATTCCCAGTTCTTCCTGAGTCCAAATCCATTGAAATTACAATAGCGCCCTTTGATCTGTCCTGGGTGCTGAAGTGCTCATCATGGTTCCTTTATTAGCATAGTCTGCGAGGGGCAATTACAAATACAAATTCACTAGTGGTTCTTGTTTCAGTATAAAATGGTAAGAAATCAGAGAGCTCATAGCTTTTGATAAAAGACATCCCCAGTCCAGTTGAGATCACTGCTTGTGATTACCAGTTCAGTAAAATGCCAATAAAAGGCATAGTTATGTGATGATCTTACTTGAACTTGCAGAATGTTATCTTGGGAAAATTCTGCTCAATTCTGTAATACTGTTAAGTATTACATAATTCCATTTTGTTCCTGATAGTCAAGATTGTTTGGGGATTTGGAATAAGGCCATCAATATTTGCATCATCTGTTGAAGGTGTAGCAGTGAAGATACAACATAGCAAATAGGCTAAAAGAGGACCAATAAAATCAAGCTTAGTTGTGACAAAAGAGAAGTGGGATAAAAAGACGGTTCTCAGATTCAGACAAAAGGCATTCAACTTTTTCTGAAAGAAAGTGCCCATTCCTACAGGATCAGGTTAGCAACTTGGAGATTCCTTGGATTGCTCTTTGTTACTAGAGACTAAAATAGGAGAAGTTCAAAGAATTTCATGCTTTTAATAATTTTGCAGTTATTTTGCTTATTAATTCTATATCAAACTACCCTTGAAAGAAACCATAAGCTTCTGTTGGTACTGCTACCAGGATTTTCACATGTATACCATATTTAAATTAGATGTAGCTGACATTGGACTGTCTAATTAGATTCAGCAGATAGTATTTGTGGAGGGAGCAGGAAACCAGCAACTTAGGCCATGGAGATCTTTCAAGGACACTGCTGTAAAAGATATTTCTCATGAGACAACCAAAAGATTAAATAAACCCTCTGGGAGTTATAGAAGAAGTCAAGCAGAAAAACCATAGTTAATAGTTATAAAATCAAAGGGACCCAAATATCGGAAGTGAGAAGCAACCATCCTTGAAAAAGAAATAGATGTAGAGATCTGATTATAGAGAATTTGAAACCTGACTGAAGTTGAAACCGTGACTTGGATTTTTTCTATTTCCTGAAGGGATAATTTTGAAAGTTGAAATTGGAAATAGCATTTATTATACAAGCATCTCTTGGTTTATCTGGCTTGTGAAATTTGTCATGATGTTTTACTTATAAATTGATGCACATCACAACATACATTTAACACATAGTACATAGTACATTTCTGGGGAACCTGTCATCTGCTATATGGCTACGGCTCTTCCCCATCTCCCAAGGTCATTCCCATGTACCATTACAGCTAATTCTTTGAATACATTTCTTTTGTGAATCGTCTTGCCTCCTCTGGTAGATCAGAAACCAAGGCCATTTTTCTGTTCCATCGTATCAGAAGTGAAGTAGATAACAAATTCAGAAAAGAGCTTTTCCAGGTTCAGGATTTAACTATCGATTGCTAAAAAAAAAAAATAGAATTTGAACAAACTAAATCAGAATTTGAAATACAATTATGTGAAAATGATGAACGCTTAATTGCTAGAATGTATAAATTATTGGGGACTCCAGGCTTGGCTGCCAGCTCGACCAGTCAGATTTCTCAGAGAAGCTGAGAACTGACTGAATTTCCCTTGCTTGCAGTGGATTGCAGAAGTTGTGGTCCACTGAAGTTTTTTTTCCCCTGGAGAGGGGGAGACCAGAAGATTACTCGTGGGGCCATTGGGATTGCCTACCCTTGTTTTTTCTGTAGTTTTCCACCGCGGAAGGAACAGGGTAAGTGCAAGGCAATGGCCGAGATATATCAGGCTCTCGCAGGGGAAACAAGTCTCTTTGAAGAGACACAAGAGCGCCCAGCCGCTTTTAGATCACTTTAGGAATGTTTTTTTTAGATTAAAATATTTTTGAAATCTAAGATCTATCTTTTGAACTTTGTTGAAAATGTTGGCTAACTTTGTGCTTTCTTTGCTATAACTGATTCTGGTGGAAGTTTGATGGACTCTATATTTGCAACATAATGAAACGTCTGCATTTTTTTTTTATTTCTCTTTTGTATTAGAGGGATTTAAGAGACTCTGTTTGTAATTCTTCGCTTGATAAACTAAATGACTATTCATTTTTTGAGAAACTCTTTGTTTGGATTAAGCAGCTTGCAGCTTGAAGAACGAAAGCTCGCAGTTTGAAGAATAAAAACACAGGGTAACGTGTTTTTTTTCTTGTCTTCTTTTTCTACATCCTCCCTGGTTGGATTTTGCTTCATTTGGAATATATTTTTTATTTCTCCTTCTATAAACTGTTTAAAATATTATTCTCTCCTGTATTTTGGATTATTGGAACTTTCTTTTTTCTTTTGATTTAAAACAACAACAACAACAACGAAGTTCTGCTTAATAGATTCTGCTGGTAGTATTCCATGGACAGATTACATGATTATTGTTTTGACTAGAAGGGTTGTTGTTTTAATTTGAAGGACACAGGAAAGATGGCTTTCCAACTTGTACCTGAGGAGCTCAGAAGAGAGATTACTGAGGCTTTTTCAAATATTCAAAGGTCGTTGGAATTACTGTTCGTAACTCTGCAAAACAGAGAGAAAGAACAGAGAACAGAAACGGAGACAGAAAGGAAAAATGTTTTTCAAGTGGAGGAGAAACAGAAGGAGGAAATTTTGAGTATATTAGTTCAGAAGAACATTCTGAAGGCTTTACACTACAATCTTGGTATAGATATGTTGTGGCAGTGGAGACAGAGTGAAAATATGGGTGCACAGTTGGATGGATGTTGTGAAATATGTGGAAAGGGAGAGAAGGTTGCTCTGATATTCTATATGAGATATAGAAAAGAGCAGGCTGTATATTGCGAATCTGTCACAGTGTATTGTGATTTTGGCATAACCTAAACAGAAGATATGAGAAACTGTATGGATATAAAGGCTAATGAAAATATGGACTTGAATTGTTATGAGAAATTGTATGGATATATAAAAAGTGATATTCTAAATGTAAGATGCTAAATACAAACACAAGTTGATATTATAGAATATTGTTTTCCTTAGAGATATATTTATGAGAAGATAATGATATGATGGAATTAGAATGATGGTTACTACAGGATGATATATATCAATATGTATTGTATGAATATTATAAGAATTGATATATTAGCTATTAGGTTAAGTGATATGATAGATTATGCACTTAGTTTAAATGGACACTACTACAAGGAATGGAAATTACAGATGGATAATTGAGATTCAAGAATTCCTTTTTTATGGAGATATATATATATATTAGAATTAAATTATAGAAATATATATGTATGAACACTATAAGAATTGCTAAATTATGTATTAAGTTACATAACATGTTAGGTTATGAGTCATAATATGAATAGAATATATTGTAGTTTATTAGAAGTAAATAAGGCTTTTATTTGTTATACTAATTGGTCTTTATTGAAGATATAAATATGTAGTAATGAACATTCAACATTTAACTACTACTTCAAGGAGTGGAAGCCAAAGATGGATTATTGGGAGACAGTAAGATGAAGGTTAGAAGATTGGATTAAAGAAATCAAAAGGCATATGACAAAGAAAAGTTCCTGTATACTGTATGAAGGACTAACATTTAAAATCAATTGTTGTACTTTAAGTTCAAAGATAGATTGGAGGACATCTATTTTCTATATTTTCTTTGCTTATTATTTCTTGACTTCACTTTTTCTTTATCTTTTTCTTATTTTGTATTTCTGTTTCTATTTCTTTTTTCTACTTTAAATTTTATTAAAAAAAAAAAGAATGTATAAATTATTGTTAAAAGGAGAAATGGTAGAGGAACAAGTTAAAGATTGTATGATTCAATGGGCGAAAAATATTGGCCACAATATACAACTTCATCAATGGGAAGATATGTGGACTAAAGGATTAAAATTCACTTTATGCTACAACTTAAAAGAAAAATTTTATAAGATGATGTATCGATGGTATATGACCCCACAAAAACTCTCAAAAATGTACGGGAACATATCCAACTTATGTTGGAAATGTATAAAACAAGAGGGGTCTTTTTACCATATGTGGTGGACTTGTAACATTGCAAAAGAATTTTGGACTGAGATACTTTCATTGATGCAAAATATACTACAGATACGAATACCATTTAAACCAGAATTTTTTTTACTTGGAATTTGGGAGGTACAAATAGAAAAACATTTCTCTAGAATAATACAATATATGATCACAGCAGCAAGACTCTTATATGCACAAAACTGGAAAAATCAAAGTGTACCAACAATACAGGATTGGATGTTGAAACTATTAGAGATGGCAGAAAATGATAAATTGACTTGCTTATTAAAAGACAATTCAAATTGTTACTTTCTTAAAGAGTGGAAACCTTTGATGGACTATTTGCAAAAAGCAGGAGGAGTAAAGCTAATATGGGGATTTGATGATTAGATTATATATAAATAGTATATAATAGACAAGAAAAGTATATGAATGTTATATGAATAACCAGCATGTAAAAACAAACTATCTATTTTATTCTTATGACCATAGTTGGATCGGAGGTTATCCAATTTCTTTGTTTGTGTTTTTCTTTCTTTTTTTTCCTTTACTGCACTTTTCTTTTCTTTTTCTTTTAATTTGTATTTCTATTTCCGTTTCATTCTTAACTTTTAGCTTTGTATATTTAAAATCCAATAAAAATTTTTAAAAAAAGGATTTAACTATAGATTGCTATCCTTAAGGAAGTTCAGTAAGCTTTATTTCAGGAATCATTGCATTCCCTCAAGTGTTTAAGTTTTAGGCTTTTTAAATCATGCTGATGTCAACATTTAATATTCTATTTGTTTCATTGTCTTGTTTTACAGCTGCAATACAGTATTTTAACATGTGGAATTGGGAAATGTGTATATATTTCCAGGCCTAAGAACTCCACACAATCATTTTAGGGGATCTTGCATATACATTTCAATCAGATGCTGTTAGAAAGTGTTAGTTAATAATTGTTCACAGTGCATTCAACAATATTATCAGTACCCTCAGCCTTGTTTGAACTATACGAAGTTGAATCCCTTCTCTATCTCTTGTTATCCCTGACATTCAATTTCTTGAGCAGGGGAAAGATTCCATGGATTATAACCAGTCCTTGCAAACAGAACTGACAAAGTCAGCATCTGTTGGAAAGCTAGTTTTAAAATATAAGACACAGACACATCTTGGCATACCTGAATTATATTACATTCTCAGAGGATATATTTTAGAAATGTACTAGTGTGTTTTATTTCATCTCCAGTACAAAGTATATTGTCTCAAATTGCATTAGGTTTTTTAAAGATAGTGCACGTACATGTGTACATGTGTATACACACACATACATAGACACATATGTACATGTACTGATGAAAATGGGGATAATTGTAGCAACAATGATAATATTTTACAGTATGCTTTGGGGAATGGGTACTAAAAATAGATGATCCCAACAGTGGGACGTGTGTAGTGGTTTCAGTTTTGATCAATTCGTCTTTTGTGTTGGTCACAGATTTGAATAATGCCCATATTAATTTATGAAAATACTATATGCAAACAAGAGAGTCCCCCCCCCACTTTTTTTGTGCAAAGGAAAATTTGTACACTCAAACAAGAGATATTAATGCTATTTAATATTGTCAATACTGACAGCAAGTGAAGTGGCACTAATGCAGAAATCTTAACTGCTACACGTTTAGTACATGAAGGAAAGTCAAGGTTGCAGCTGTTCTCAGTGATTCACATAATTTAGCTACTTCTTGCCTAGCTATAGAAAAATCCAAGGCAGGCTACATGGTGATTGTTAAGATATTAGTAACTATGATTCTTGGTGACAGTCTCAACCTTAGGGGAGCTGGGGATGGCAACGGCCGACAGGAAGCTCTGGCGTGGGCTGGTCCATGAAGTCACGAAGAGTCAGAAGCGACTGAACGAATAAACAACAACGAAACTATGCTTCTTATACTGAAGGTCCAGAGCACGTTTTAGAACCTCAAATCCATTTTTCATTTAAGAAACAGCATGATAATCTGGTGCTCAGCGGTATGACATATGTTCTATGAGCAGAATATGCTGGATTCACATAATGCAGGAAAAGATCATAATCTAAAAACTGGAAACCACAATGGCAGCCTAGTGCTCCCCCATATGTTGGACTATGACTCCCATAACCCAACTAAATGTTGTTGGCCATGGTGGCTAGGATTTCCAGAAGACAGTATAAAATGTATCTAGTGTCACATTGGGGGACATTGGGGTATGCCGAGCGGATAATGAGTATAAATATACTGTATAGTGTAAATACTTTCTTAAGTTAATGGAATGCCATCATTATTCATTTTTAACTTCAGCTTGTATATGTTCTGAGTCAATTAGATTAAGAAAATAGTTTAATTTATAAAGGCAAACATAAGTGCCAGAAAAAATGTTATTTCTTTATTTTTTGTTTGTTGGTTTATTCGTTCAGTCGCTTCCGACTCTTCATGACTTCATGGACCAGCCCACGCCAGAGCTTCCTGTCGGCCATCACCATCCCCAGCTCCCCCACGGTTGAGTCTGTCACCTCCAGAATATCATCCATCCATCTTGCCCTTGGTCGGCCCCTCTTCCTTTTGCCTTCCACCTTCCCTAGCATCAGCATCTTCTCCAGGGTATCCTGTCTTCTCATTACGTGGCCAAAGTACTTCAGTTTTGCCTTTAATATCATTCCCTCAAGTGAGCAGTCGGGCTTTATTTCCTGGAGTATGGACTGGTTTGATCTTCTTGCAGTCCAAGGCGTGCTCAGAATTTTCCTCCAACAACACAGTTCAAAAGCATCTATCTTCCTTCGCTCAGCCTTCCTTATGGTCCAGCTCTCACAGCCATAGGTTACTACAGGGAATACCATTGCTTTAACTATAGAGCCCTGTAATTTAAACTTGTTCCAAAGTCAATGTGTACAGCAACAAAATTTACACTAGCCTAGAATCAGTTATGTTTTGAATAATTTAATCAATCAATCAATCAAAACCTTTATTGGCATTAAAAGAACAAAATACAAAAACATGACATGTCATGTCATGACAGTAGCCAGAGAAAGAGCCATACTCATTGGGAGATTTGTTTACATTTTCTTTTAAGTACTTCATCTAAGAATTTAGCTACTATTCTGGTAGTTTCAAATACAACATCACTCAGTAGATATTGGCAAGATGATACAGTATTTATAGCATTGAACGGATATTTACCCTGAAAAGGTTTTAAAAGTAATTCATACCGAAGGGACTCGAATAAGTGGCAGTCAAAAATTTTGTGGTAAATTGTATCTGGACTACCACAAGAACAGAGCCTCTCATGGCTAGGAATACATTTATACCTTCCGAAAAGTACCTCGGAAGGAAAAGAATTAACTCTAGCCAGAAAGAAGGCCCTACGCTGAGATGGAACCACAAGATCATGCAAATAATGTGCCATCTTACCCAAATGATTTTCTATACCTAACATAGCAGGCGAACAAATACAAGGTTGGGCAGGTCTAAATTTGTGGTATTCTAGATCCATAAATCTCTGTTTAATAGTTCTGAATACGTAGATTTTATCCGATAAATATAAATCATCAATTGCAATCCCAACTTGCCTAAGCTTGGACATAATATGTTGAGTCCAAAGCGAAATATATTTATCTTTTTTAAGATATGATAGCAAACTTCTAGGAGCAGCTCTAAATGAAATTCTAAGCCAATATTTAATTGTCACTAACCAAGCTTTAGTTTCAACTAGACTTTGACCAGTTTCTAAACAAATTGTAAAATAGGAGACACAGTTAGGAACTCCTAAAAACTGCCTCAAAAAGGTTGCCTGAATACCCTCTACTTTGTGATTAAAAGCTCCCAACCAAATGGGAATACCATATAGTATTTGAGAAAGAGGTTTAGCTTTAAATATTCTAATCGCTGCAGGTACAAATTGATTGCCTCTTGTGAAATAAAATTGTTTAATCTGAGCAGCTGAACAATTGGCCAAATGAATTGTCTTGTTGCGATGAGTAACCCAAGAAAGACTATAATTAAATGTAATACCAAGATATTTGAAGGTTTTAACTTGTTCAATTTCTGTGTTACCTATGAACCATCTCTGCGAGCACCATCTTTTGGCAAATGGTATTACCTTTGATTTAGAGAAGTTGATAGTGAGAGAGTTGCGTTGATAGTAATTATAAAATGCCTTCAAATATCTTTGTAAACCCACTCTCGAATAAGAAAGAATTGTGGTGTCATCAGCATATAGTAATAATGGAGTAGGAAGACCTCCGAGGTTAGGGGGGTGACCGTTAATTGAGCTAAGGGAATCCGCTAAATCATTCAGAAAGAGGTTAAAAAGATGAGGGGTGAGAACGCAACCCTGCTTAACCCTCTTCTGAGTAGGTATTCTCTCCGTCAAGTAACCTTTAAATTAATATTTTACTTGACAGGAGGTAGCCGTATGAAGTTTCTTTAACAGAAACAACAGTCTCGGGTCAATCCCTTGATTCCTCAATTTGGCCCATAGTAAATCCCTTGGAATTAAATCAAATGCACTTTTGAGGTCTATAAATGCTACAATGCTACAAAAAGCTTTTTCCTTCCCAAGTTCAGGTATTTTTCTATAAGGAAACTCAGTGTAAGACAATGGTCAATTGCAGAATTTCCTCTACAGAAACCTATCTGTTCAGGTCCAATTACATCATTTGTGTGCATCCAATCAAGAAGACGGCATTCAAGATGTTTGGCATAAAGCTTGCCCAGGATTGATAAAAGACTGATTGGACGAAAGTTGCTGGGCTGATCAAACCCTCCCTTCTTATAAATTGGGATTACTATCGAATTAAGCCAATCGTTCGGAACTTTCCCATGTTGGTCAATAAGTGTAAACAAAGAAGCCAATGGCTGGGCCCACCAATCAACATGTTTTTTGAATAACTCAGCTGGAAGCCCATCCAGACCGGGTGATTTTCCCATTTTTAAATCAACAATTAGCTCGGTAATTTCATCTATGCTCACAGGAGGCCACAATGGTAAATCTGAGAGGATGGAGTCATTATCTTCAATAAGGGAGGTTACTGGGGCATCATACATTGTTGAAAAATGTGTCACCCATTGCTGGGGTGTAATAACAGGATCCACTAAAGAGAGATTCGAAGTTAATCTCCAAAAGGATTTGCTATCATTAAATTTTACAGCCCTGTATAACTGATCCCATTTACCCTGGAAGTATAGTTTCTTTTTCTTAGATATAAGATCTTGAAAACTTTCCTTATATTTTAAAAATTCATTATATTTACTCCTATCCCCGGATTGACCTAGTTCTTTAAACTTACATCTCAAACTCTTTTTCCCACTATAACACTCCTTATCGAACCGAGTGGTAGATTTTAAAACAGCAGCCTCTACAGGTTTAGCTTTAAGGCTGCATTTACCAATTAAGCGGGAGTAAATAAGGAGAGCATCTTCAACCGAGGTTGAATTAGTTAGGTCCAGTCGCAGTCTGGTCATTGATTCTGATCCAAATAGGGTATGAAAGTCCCTTTCAGAAGACGAAGACCATCTAACTCTTTTAAAAACATTGTCTAAATCATGACTATCAGGAAATGATATTCGGTTAGGATTCAATAAGTTGCATTTTAAAACTATAACCAAAGGTAAATGGTCACTTTCAGTACGAGATTCAATATTAAAAAAGAAGATATCTAATAATAGACTATACGAGCAAAGAATATAATCAATTACACTTTGACCCCGAGCAGATCTAAAAGTGAACCCGTTTGAGTCGGGGAAAGGACTTAAACCATTTAAAATTATAAGGTTGTGCATAATACAAAGATCTAACATCTTCCTCCCCGCGGTATTAAAAACGGCATCACTAGATGAACGGGATAAACAGAGAATCGGCGGTAAGAGCTCTTCATCATCAAAGCCTAACTTTATAAGCCAGTCATGGGTATTATCTCCCACTCTAGCATTAAAATCACCAGCTATAATAAGCTGATCAGCAGGAAACTTTTTAGTTAAAAACAATATGTAGTTAAAAAACTTATCCCAGTTAATGAGATAATCACCACCTTCCGCAATATGAGGTAGATAAACATTAACGATAATTAAATTTACAGAAGATGATACCAGCCTAAGTGCTTGGGCTATTGGAGGACATGGGTTTTAAAGATAGCGTCTGTACATCAAGATTGGCTTTCACTAAGATTGCCAGACCAGCCCTATATCGACCTTTACTATAAAGCTTATAGGCTGGAAGGAGAAAATTTCTAAAACCATTTACATTTAAAAGGTCCACTGACCAAGTTTCCTGTAATAAAATACAATCAAAAGAGGTTAGAAAATTGATAAAATCCAAATCATGCTTTTTGTTTCTCCACCCCGCTATATTCCAGGACACCAAATTCAAAGATCCAGATGCGGTATGAGATCTTAGTCAGTCCAACTCAGTTATCTGGTTCAGGAAATTGGAAGGGTCATCAAATATGCAACCGTTTAAGGGGGTGAGTTTTGGCGCAGGATGTATAGCTTCCATATTTGCAGTATTCAAATCAATCAATAGTTACTGGGCATTAAAGGTGGTCTGACAGTTCTCTGAATTATTGGGATCCATTAGGGAAAACTTCTCACAAGGCCCTGATGGAGAGCATAGTTTCTTTGTTGTTCATTGAAGCTTCATCATCTCTTATACTTTGAAGTCTATTTTTTATGATTTCTAATCTTTCTAAAATCGTATGTTGCTCCAAAGTGGATAAAGATCCAAAAGAATGAAAAAGATCCTCTTCAATTGAGTCCTCTAAGAAGTTATGGGAAGTAAAGTCCAGAACTTGGGCCCGCTGTTCACCAATAGCTCCTATTGGCTGTTGGGATTCTTTTACAGCCCTGTCAGTCAAGTCCGGCTGAGGAAACATTGATTCCTGCCGCTCTGTTTGAAGTTCCTTGTTGGCTGGTTTGGTCAACTGCGACTTGGGAAATAATGCTTTAATTGTTGTATTAATAGAAATACGTGCAGGAAAGATCCCTTTTGTCCTTAGGTACTTTTTATGCTTTTGGATTAAGGAAGGCAATCTAGCAGTCTTAAATACTAACATAGTTCTTTGAGCCCATTGGGTATAATTTAAGGGTTCTATAGATACCAAATCAATCAGTTGGAATTTAGTATGAAGAAGATCATAAAGATGAGATTTGACCTGGGATTTATATTTCCAGCTTGGTATTTTCCCATTATAGCTACAGACTGTTAAACATACTTTGGTGGGTTGTAAAACCAAAGTTTGAATGTTGTCTTTACACTCTGACAAATTCTCTGGCTTGCTGCTATTTCTCCAGGGGACTTCACTCTCCTGATGATAAGGTGAGTTTCGAAACTGAGTTCTTTGTATAGATGTCAAAGAGGGAGCCTGGGAATCTTGATATATTTGAACTATTTTGGAATGGAGATTCTTCGTTTCAGCGATAAGACAAGAGAGTTGAGATTCAGTTTCTTTCATATTCACAAAGATGCGCTTCACAGTTTGAGCAATTAGGTCCAAGTGAGACTGTTCCAAAGGAAGCACGTCTAACTCTTCCTTTCTCTCTGATCCCTTTCTTTTTCCTTTCTCTTTTTCCTCCGACTCCAAAGCACTATTAAGTAGAGATATATACTGCCCCTTTAATTGCCCCACCCCAGAGCTGGCTTCGGTGTCTGTTAGATTCTCCATCACAAGCCCAGACACAGCTCCATCCTCACAACAATCTGCTGCCCTGATGACAGGCCTCCACCGATGAGCTCCACTTTTATCATCAGAGGTAAAGAAGTCTCCTATTTTGGATTGCTTACAGGCTGGTGATAATGCCGGCTCCTCAAAGCTCCTTGAGCGCTTGCCAGGAATCATTCTCCCACACCTGGTTTTGTTTTTTAAACTAGCCGGCATGGTCCTATAAAAAGATTAAAATATCTCACCTCAAGCTTACAGGGGCTTGCATGTAAGATAAAAAAACCTGATTTTTAAAACAGTTTAAAACAATAAAAGCTGTTAAAAATAAACTTTGGAGGAGCTCAGTACAGCAGTTGCTGCTGCCTTGCTGCCATTTTTCATGAACTCCGAATAATTTAATCAAAGATAGACACAATCTTTCTCCCTAAATTTTGAGGAGCTGCTGAGAGCTTTAATAGGAGGTGGAAGAGCCCAGAATTTTTGGCCCACTTAGAAAAATTGAGAGTTAATAATAATTAGAATAAGCATTATCCTAATGTAATGTGAATACATGGCACCTAATGCGAAGAAAGGACTCACTGGAAAAGACCCTGATGCTGGGAAAGACTGAAGGCAAAAGGAAAAGGGGATGGCAGAGGACAAGATGGTTAGATAGCATCACCGATGCAATGAACTTGAACTTGAGCAAACTCCGGGAGACAGTGGAGGACAGGAAGGCCTGGCATGCTATGGTCCATGGGGTCACAAAAACTTGGACACAACTTAACGACTGAACAACAACAACAATGTAATTCAGTGTTTTGTCTCCTTAAGTGGCATAATCTTGGTGGGTAAACAATTGAAGGCTGCATGCCACGCACAGATTACTCACACCAATAAAAATTATCTATTCCACTGAATGCTTGAGCATTGGAATTAAAGCCTGCCTCTCCAAGAATGATCCCACTTCCTTGCACTTGGAAGGATTTCTGTGCAGGTTTATATAGAATGAGTGGAATATTTATTTTAAAAAAATATTCCCTATTTTTCAAAAACAAAAGAACAATTTTCCAAGGTTGTGGGGTTTTATTTTGCTTTGGGTTTTTAGTATCTTTGAGTCAGTGTTGAGTCAGTGTTGACGCATCTGCCTGGACTAGTCCCTGCAGTTTTCTTGGCAAGATTTTGGAACTGGTTTGCCATTGCCTCCTTCTTAGAATTAAGAGAGAATGACTGGCCCAAGGTCACTCAGCTTGGCTTTGTGTCTAGGGTGGGACTAGAAGTCACAGTCTCCTGGTTTCCAGCTTGGTGCCTTAACCACTACACCCTGAAACTGAAATGTGGTAAGTTGAAAACTAAGCTTAAAAATAAATGCTAGTATGACACTAGGGATAAAACAATCAATTAAACAATCAGTTAAAACAGCATCTAACAGCAGAAATAAAATAAACTAGAGGTGTGTATTTTAGCAGAGAGAGGAGATTAACATTCAGATTAAAAGGCCTTGAAAAATGAGCATGAGACAATAATGACAACGTATTGTCGAAGGCTTTCACGGCCGGAGTTCAATGGCTGTTGTGGGTCTTCCGGGCTGTGTGGCCGTGTTCTGGAAGTTGTGGTTCCTAACGTTTCGCCAGCATCTGTGGCCAGCATCTTCAGAGGGCAGGAGCACAGATAGAAGCAAAATCTCTGTGAGATCCTGCCCTCTGAAGATGCTGACCACAGATGCTGGCGAAACGTTAGGAACCACAACTTCCAGAACACGGCCACACAGCCCGGAAGACCCACAACAGCCAATAATGACAACATCTATCAGGAAGGCATTCTTGGGAAGGGCCGCTATAGGGAAAGTCTACTTAGCAGCCACCTTTCTATCTTCAGCACTCAGAATAAGACTCTGAAGACTTCTTAGGATCCAGTTCACTAATCCAAAATTCAGCAAACTGATTATTCCGTGAGATCAATGTGACCTCCAAGAGAAAAACATAAGAAGGAACATCTGCTGATCAGACTATGGACTTTGCTAGACCTGCACTTTGCTCCCTCAATAGCCAATAAGGTGCCTATTGCAAATCCCAGTGAAAACACACCTTCCCATTCATCTTTCTAAAATGAATTAGAATAAAATCATCCAAACTGATCAAATGCTACTACATTGACAGTTTTGTCTTCAATGTGTTTCTGTACTCCCCTTCTAAAGCAATCCATGTCGGTGCATTAGAATGTTGTACGGTATTATTCAAGTGTGTCTACTCAAATATACTTCCTGCAGGGTGTAAAAAAAAAGGCCATGGCACAGGCAAAGGGCATGCTTATTATGTTTCATACCCTGGCAATACAATATAGGACTGCTTCCTACACTGAAGCTAGCTAAAGGAGGAACCTAAATTTACCATAAATGTCCAGGAAACACAGGCTATGGAACATTACTTTTACTGAATCCATGCAGAATCTAACTTTGTACTTAATCATTCCTGTGATTTGCTCATTGTGTTGGTATCCTTATGTTTTCCTTTATTTTGTAAACAAATACCCTACATTATTCTAACTTATTCAATAAGGCTGAATAGAATCATGTATCACTACAGATTTTGATATACCATGGTGATTTACTATAACTTTACATAAAATAATAATACACAGTATTTATCAAATATACTGCTTCATATAAAAATATCACAAAATTATAGGAAATAACAGAAATGGAAAAAGCAAACAAAACAGTGTCTGTCAATCATAGTGCAATAAAATACTCTCTATGTGAGTTTAATGGGGCGTGGTGGCTCAGCGGGTAAGACGCCAGGCTTGTCAATCGGAAGATCGCAAGTTCGGAGATTCGAATCCCTAGTCCCGCGTGACGGAGTGAGCTCCCGCACTCACCCCAGGTCTTGCCAACCTAGCAATTCGCAAATGCATGCAAATGCAAGTAGATAAATAGGTACCACTTCGGTGGGTAGGTAACAGCATTCCGCACGCATCATGCCAGCCACATGACCACGGAAGTGTCTTTGGACAGCGCTGGCTCTTCGGCTAATAACGGAGATGAGCACTGGCCCCTAGAGTCGGACATGACTGCACAAATGTGCAGGGGGAACCTTTACTATGTATATGAGTTTATTCGAAGCTGCAAGATTTCATAGATACACAGCCTGATCCTATCTGACCCAGATTACAAGAAAATGAGCTTAGGAGAGTAATGGTTAAATTCCATTGTACTTGTTACTATCCATGCATTTAATTGCACTGCATGGTTGGTAAATTAATTGATATGGGATGATGAAAATAACCCAGCAGTGCCAGACCCCTTTTTACATGCCAAATATATCCTTGAAAAAGAAAAGAAAAACTTTAGAGATATTTTTCTTTCTAGTTTATACCCAGAGCTACAGACCATTGAAAATACTATTTGTTCACCTTTGTAGCATTAAGAATTCCAGATAACAGCTATGAAGACTGTGAATATGAAATACAGAACATTTGAATGCAGTAATGATTATTGCTCATTGATACAATTTTAGCACATACCCAATATAAAGATGGTATATTCCAGGAAATCTATCTACAGTATGTGGTTGCTAAGAATTAACAACTTGATAGCACATAATAAATCAATCATATTCTAGAATACAATATCTACAAAAATATAGATGTCCACTCTCTTTGCTGCCACCTAGTGGATGTCCATATTTTTTCTGTCCAGATATGATAATTTTAGCTTATCATCATCATCATCATCATTGGCGATCACTCGTAGCCGAGTAAGATTGTCTTCCAAAGGTAAAATTTTAACAGTGGATCCGTAAGTGGCTATAAAGGCCAATTCTGGATCCGCACAACCTCCCACAATGAGGTCATAGGTTTCCGGGTGGGAGACGGTCATGATGAGGGTTTGCCTGACGTGCCTTCCTTTTAGCTCTTTTCTCCCTTTCGCCCTGTACTCGTGCTTCTTCAAAGTCCATAGCGTCATTAATAAAGGCTGACCTCCAATTGAAACGCTCATGAGTTAGGGCTTCCCAGTTCTCAATGCTGATATTACATTTTTTTAAATTAGCTTTGAGAGTATCTTTGAATCTCTTTTGCTGTCCACCAATATTCCGTTTTCCATTCTTAAGTTGGGAGTAAAGTAGCTGCTTTGGAAGACGATGGTCAGGCATTCGAACAACATGACCGGTCCAGCGAAGTTGATGTTGGATGATCATTGTTTCAATGCTGGTGGTTTTAGCTTCTTCTAATACGCTAACATTAGTCCGCCTATCTTCCCAAGTAATTTGCAGAATTTTTCGGAGGCAGCGTTGATGGAATCTTTCAAGAAGTTGGAGGTGGCGTTTGTAGAGGGTCCATGTTTCACAGGCATACAAAAGGGTTGGTAGTACAATGGCTTTGTAAACAAGCATTTTGGTCTCCCTGCGAATGTTCCGATCCTCAAACACTCTACGCTTCATTCGGGAGAAAGCTAAACTCGCAGAGCTCAGGCGATGCTGAATTTCAGCGTCGATGTTGGCTTTTGTAGATAGATGGCTGCCGAGATAAGAAAAAAAGCTTTCCATCTGTTCAATATATAATTTCTACACCAGTAGGAAGTTTCTCTTCAACAAGGTGTATAATCATAGCGATGAAGATAGCAAATAAGGTTGGAGCAATAACACACCCCTGTTTAACGCCGGATTCCACTTTAAATGGATGGCTTTGAGAGCGAAGTTGATGTTGGATGATCATTGTTTCAATGCTGGTGGTTTTCGCTTCTTCTAATACGCTAACATTAGTCCACCTATCTTCCCAAGTAATTTGCAGAATTTTTCGAAGGCAGCGTTGATGGAATCTTTCAAGAAGTTGGAGGTGCCGTTTGTAGAGGGTCCATGTTTCACAGGTGTACAGAAGGGTTGGTAGTACAATGGCTTTGTAAACAAGCATTTTGGTCTCCCTGCGAATGTCCCGATCCTCAAACACTCTATGCTTCATTCGGGAGAAAGCTACACTCGCAGAGCTCAGGCGATGCTGAATTTCAGCGTCGATGTCAGCTTTTGTAGATAGATGGCTGCCGAGATAAGAAAAGTGGTCAACATTTTCTAGTGACACACCTTTAAGCTGGATTGATGGCGCTGCAGAGGGATTGGTTCGAACTTGCTGGTAAAGCACTTTGGTTTTTTTAATGTTAATCGAGAGGCCGAGGTTTTCATATGCTTCTGCAAAGATGTTTAGGATAGTTTGAAGATCTTCCTCAGAGTGTACACAGACTACGTTATCATCAGCATATTGAAGTTCTATAACAGAAGTTGCAATTACCTTATTTTTTGCTTTCAGCCTACTAAGATTAAAAAGCTTTCCATCTGTTCTATATATAATTTCTACACCAGTAGGAAGTTTCTCTTCAACAAGGTGCATAATCATAGCAATGAACATAGTGAATAAGGTTGGAGCAATAACACATCCCTGTTTAATGCCGAATTCCACTTTAAATGGATCGCTTTGAAAGCCATTGTTATTCAGGATTGTTGCCATCATGTCGTCATGGAGTAACCGCAAGATGTTCACATTTATCAGGGCATCCGATTTTCAGAAGGATGGCCCAGAGAGCAGTACGATTTACAGTATCAAAAGCTTTAGTCAGATCAATAAACGCCATGTACAGAGGGCGGTTTTGCTCCTTGCATTTTTCTTGAAGCTGTCGTGCAGTAAAGATCATATCCACTGTTCCCCTGGAAGGGCGGAAGCCATTTTGCGTTTCAGGGAGGATGTCTTCTGATACAGATAGGAGACGGGTTGCGATGGTCTTTGCCAGGATTTTGCCTGCTGTGGCTAGAAGGGAGATGCCTCGATAGTTTCCACAGTCTGTTCTATCACCCTCTTTAAAGAGAGTGATAATTATGGCATCCCTAAAGTCTGCTGGAATCTCCTCCCTCATCCAGATTTTTTCGATGAGCTTATGAAGTTGTTGTGTAAGTTCACGCCCGCCTTCTTTAAAGACTTCAGCAGGAATCCCATCAGGTCCACTAGCTTTGTTATTTTTCATTTGTTTAGTGGCTTTACTGACTTCCTCCAAACTAGGGGGTACTGCAAGCTCATCTCTTATTTGTTTTTGCGGGATTTGCAAGAAGACTTCATCAGGCACAGTAGAGTGATGATTAAGGAGATTGTAGTAATGCTCTTTCCAGTGCAGTGCAATAGACTCTTTGTCCTTTAGAAGTTTAGCACCATCTACTGAGTGTAAGGGATTTGTACCATGGTTTGTTGGTCCATAGATGGCCTTTATGACATTAAAAAAGCCCCGTGCATCATGAGCATCTGCAAAATGTTGGGTTTCTTGGGCTTTTTTTATCCACCATATGTTCTTAAGTTCTCTAGTTCTTCTTTGGACTTCTGCCTTTGCACTGGCGTGGATTTTTTTCTTAACGGCACAGTTAATATCTTTTTGCCATATCCAGAAGGCTTTCCTTTTCTTGTCAATAATATGTTCAATCTCACTATCGTTCTCATCAAACCAGTCCTGATGTTTCTTAGTTTGGTATCCAATAGTTTGTTCACAGGCTGAAATAATAGAAGTCTTCAATTTAACCCAGTGTTCCTCAACATTTTCAGGAAGTTCCATAGGCAGATGTTCCTTGAGAGTTGAATGAAAGCAAGCTCATTTAATAGAATCTTGAAGGGCCAGTGTATTCATTTTATGCCTTGGTTTTCTTCCTTTGAGCCTACGATGAGGGACAATCTTTATGGCCATTGTGGATCGAATTAATCGATGGTCTGTCCAGCAGTCATCGACGCTCGTCATGGCTCTGGTGAGAAGTACATCACGGCGATCTCTAGCACGGACAATTACATAATCTAAAAGATGCCAGTGCTTCGACCGTGGGTGCTTCCAAGATGTTTTAAAATTATTTTTCTGGCGAAAGAGTGTGTTAGTAATGACAAGGTTATGCTCTGCACATTTAGTCAGAAGTAAGATTCCATTCATGTTGCTGTTGTCAACTCCTTCTTTCCCAATGATCCCTGGCCACAAATCAAAGTCACGCCCAACTCTTGCATTGAAATCGCCCAGGAGGATAATTTTATCCTCCTTTGGTATCTCTGATAAGATGGTGTCCAGCTGGGTATAAAATTTTTCCTTGATATCCTCATCTGCATCTAGTGTTGGTGCGTAAGCACTTAGGATAGTTGCCTGTTGGTTTTTGGCGAGTTTTATTTGCAGAGTTGAGAGTCGTTCGTTAATCCCAGTGGGAACTTCTGACAAGAGCTTCACAAGGTCGTTTTTGATAGCAAAGCCTACCCCATGTATTCGTCGTTCTTGTTCAGGCAGTCCTTTCCAAAAGAAGGTATAACCTCCTTTTTCTTCCTTCAACTGTCCTTCTCCTGCTCTTCGAGTTTCTTGGAGTGCTGCTATATCAATATTAAAACATCTCAGCTCTCTTGCAATAATGGCAATCCTACGTTCAGGTCGTTCACTATCCATATTGTCTTGCAGTGTCTGTATATTCAATGTTCCAAAATTCATGTGTTTTTTACGACTGCTAGATGGTGACCCCACTGGTCGCGGTAATCCAGTCAGGGAGAAAATGAGGCAGACTATGTTTAGGGCACCTTTTCTAGCCCCCTCCCCATATGGGGTGAGCAGAGTGGATCCTAAATAGGGCTGCTCAGTCGTGGATACAGCTGCCGAACTACTCAACTGCCTCGATCCTTGAGTCAGGGCGACTGAATCCGTATCCACCGCCCATGTGCTGATCCATGACTAGGAGCTTCCGGATTTCACAGTCCTGCCCCCGTTGCCATTCGTCAATCGCCATGGGACTTTTGGTTGTTTTGGGTTTGGTGTGGTTAGAAGACGCCTGTGCATGAATTTGTTTTATGTGTGGAGATCGGTGCACAACGATCAGCACACAACCTTCACAGAAAAAGGCTCTAATCCAATGGCATGGATACCATGACGATTGGTGACCTTTTGTCTGCTGCAGCCTTCATCCGCCTTCGCAGCCGTTGTAACAATACACCTTGTTATCTTCCACCTGTTCTGCCGTTGAGGACTTTCTTGGATCGTTCTTCGTCTGGTTCTTCCCCCTGGACCTTACCGCCATGGGTGACCCTACCAGGAGTACATGACTCCTGACGGCTTCGCTCACAGGGTTCATTGAGAACACACAAGCCCACTCACCACAACAAGGTGACGATCCAGCGAGTGAGAATTTTAGCTTATACTAGATTCCTAAGTGATGAAAAAGCTCATTTGTTCTGTTGTCAGTCTGTAGCAGGTTTTTTTTCCTAATTGTAAGCTATTTGCCATTTAGAGACTCTTCCCTCAGATCACCCAAACTATAATTCTATTAAGATCTGTAATTTTATTTTTAAATAAGTTTATTTAAATTAAATCATTAATTAATAGCCAGCTGATTCAAAACAACTTTATCCAATTAGCAGTTCTGTCTTATGCATCACAGAAAAAATGGTACAAGAAAGAAAATACTTTGCTTCTAAGGAAAGAAATTTCAGATTATGTGCTTTGAGTAATATTTTTCTATTACATAGTTCACATATTGCTGTCAGTTATATCAGTGTCATGCTTCATTGTGATTTATCTCAGTAGATGAATTACAGATTTAAGATTTATCACAGAAAAAGAAGGAAGGAAGAAATAAAAGAGGGATACATAACATTTACAATAGACACAAACCAAAAGGTGCCATGAATTTTTAAATCCTTTGATAGACATATGTTAAGTACAGCTGTGAATCAAGTACCAAGTGGTAAACTCCTACATTCTCTGTCAATTTATGAAATAAAAGTATTAAATTTCTCTTTCCCTTTCTTACTTCATATTGATAAGAGCAATAACCTATCTTTACTTCAAGCTATTTTTTTAACTGTATGAAATTGGAAGACAATCATTTTGTAAATGGGAAAGTGCTCCCCCAGAAACAATTTTTTTTAGAATGCCCCCAGCATGTTCTCAAAATCCCACATGTGCTATCTGTCTATAATGTGGAAGATTCTACAGCCATAGAACTCTACATATGTGGTGGTCCATTTCAGTTCAAACAAATGCATTGTGGTCAGGGATGGAGCCAATATGGATATTCCTTTCACACTCATTACCTGCCATGATGGAAGGTGTGAAAGGGGCTTATGTCATAGCCAACAGTGTTCTACAAAGGTTTACAGTATTGTAAGTCAGGAAGAGGATCTGCTACCTGAACCTGGAAAACAATCTCTTGTCTCCTCATGTGTTCACTTTCATGCACTCCGGTTCAAGCAATTACAGCAGAGCTTTCCAAACTGTGTGTCGTGACATGTTAGTGCGTCGGCTGCAGTGTCTGGGTGTGTCGCGGCTGTTGCTGCCTCCGAGCCATGTCAGGATCCCACGCAGGTCCTAGTGCCTGCCTTGTGCCCTGCTGTAAGAGTGTGTCACGAAATGATGCATGTCTAAAAAGTGTGTCACCAACATGAAAAGTTTGGAAAACTCTGAATTACAGGATTGCTACTGAATTTCAGCTGGCCAGCTATTTTAATGTATAACTCTAAGGGGCACATCATGAATAGCTATAGTCACTGCCTTCACAAGCAATTTCTGCAACTACCGCACAATGCATCACTCTGGCAATCCCCATAGGATGATATATACAATGTAATTTGCCAAACAACTCTGAAGATCTTCACACATTACACTACAGACCAGCAGACTAGGGGATAATGCCTAGGAGGTGGCAGCCCCATGATTGTCAGAATGAAACTGCTATTTGGGATAGCATAACAGGATGAGTGGGAATGGGAGTCAGCCATATATATAATGTGAATCCACGAACATCCTGCAAAAGAATTTTGGGATTTGCACAATGTATACTTGTTTAGAGTGCCTTCCTAAGACTATTAAATAGGATGCAATTTATTATTCAGTGTTTTACATATTTCTTCATTCTCACATAACTTGTAAGAAGGACAGGTAGCTGTATAGGGGACACATTTGTGAGACAGCTGTTCTCATTTGAAGTATATCAAGGTCAAATATTTAATGACAGCTGCTGACCCATTGTCCTTTTCTCCCACCCCCTACTCCCCACCCCTAAGAATCAAATCATTCCTCCTTGCAGACACTGTGCCCTTCAGGAACTGAGAACTGGTGTCAATTTTTCCTTGCTCTTTTAAAAAGAGTGAAATGAGATGGTTCAGTTGTCTGAGAGACAGAGTGTCTGACATCATCACTGAGTGCTGTGGCCTGATTGTCTGATGCATAATAGAGGGAGACAAAGGGAAAAAATGAGCAGCAACTTTCAGGAAATGACTAGATAGAAGCTGCTACCTATAATTAATGCAACATTTGTTTGTTTTTAAATAATATAAACCTGCATTTGAAGTACTTTGCAGGTCCACTTTATGTTTTAAAAGTTTACCACACACAAGGAGAAAATTGCTGCTGTATCTTCCATAGTTTCTCACCACCACTTGTGATCTCGTACTGATACAATGAAAACAAGTGGGGGAAAAATCTGTGTGTTCTGCAACAGCAAGAAATAAGCTTATTTCCCCAGCCTGTATCTCCACACTGGAATAAATTTGATTTTCAGTGTGTTTCTCCCATGCTTTGCTTCTTCATTGGACAGACTGATTTCCTGCCCCATCTCCAGCTCATTGTTCTGCTGGCAGTAGCTGAATTCCTGAACTTGTAGTTAATGAGAACCAGGCAGGGAAGCAGCAGCTTTAAGGGAAGCAGCAGCTTTAATTGTGTGTTAAAAGAGGCATACAAATCACAAGATTATTGTATGTCAGGCCTCATTATTCCATCTTTGGTTGAATGGTGAAAGCCAGTTTGGTATGGAGATTAAGCATTGGAATGGGACTGGGGAGACCCAAGCTTAGGCCTGTCCATAGCAATTCTCATTGGGTGACTTGGGCCATTCGGTTTTTCTCACGCCAGCCTAACTCCAGAGTTGTTGATGGGGATAAAATGAAGGGATACAATCTTGAGTTCTTGGATAAAAAGCAGAATATAAATTTAACAAGTAATAAATAAATACAGTGTAGCTCCAAATGCATGAGATTTACTGGTTTTGCTAAAAACACAGTAATTTTAATGGCAACTGTTGTTTGGATAGCATCAAACAAGTTGTCTGACTTGGTTGCCAGGATTAGAAACCACAGTTTTGTTAACTTTTGTAAATCACCTCACTCAGGGTAGACTGATGCCTTGTAAAACAGTTGCTTATATCCATAGCTTATGAATGCATGACCTGATCACTAAGGAGATGGAAATTTATCAAAATAGAGGAACACACACACACACACACACACACTGAACACATGAATCTTGAGCTTGCCCTTTAAAACCAGTGTCTTCCAAGATTTTCCATTCAATTTATTCACAAGAATAAGGCATTTTGTTGTGTTTCTACACTTTTAGTTTTTTTCTTTGTAGTTTTTTTGTTTTGTTTTTTGTAGCTTTTTTCTTTGCTTGAAACTTAATAAAATTCTTATTTTAAAAAAAGGCATTTTGTTCCTGTTGATCTGCTATTGGCCAGGTATTAGTCAGCCAGGCAGTCTGTTAAACATGCGTGCTCATGGAATCTATCTGTACATACCATTACAGGTAGATTCCATGAGCATGCATGGTATGTGGGAATGACCTTGGGAGATTGGGCCCAGAGACACTGCCTAAGGAACGGTCAGATAAGAGACAGAATAATCCACAGCTGGATAGTGGGCTGGGCAAAGGGCTCAGAAGAGACCCTTCTTGATTTCTCGGGTGTAAAGGAGATGAGAGGAGAATTGTACTTTCAGACTTGCAAGATTCTGTTAATGTAGCTTTACAATAAAGTAGAATTAGCTCATCTGGTTGTGTTTCCTGTCTGGTCTACCTGGGAAGGCTCACACTATCATAGATATTATGAGGATTCCTTCCTTTCTGGATTTTCCAAACAAGAACAAAAGGAATCTCTGAGAAGTTGACATTCTATAAAGACAGAAAATAAAAACAGTGGGCCATGTCACTCTAGTATCTGGTTGGGTAGGTTCTTTAAATATTCGGAAACAGGAAAGCATACCATGGATTGACAAGGAGACTCTAGAGGAAATTATGAAGACAGAGCAGAGTGTGATGTATGTATGCTGTCCTTTTTATAAAAGATGAGTGGATTAGTGAATTTGTTGGTCTTGAAGCCATTATGTTTTCCCTGAGATTTGTTTTTTACAGAGAGAGAAAACATGTGGGCATATATGAATGTCACCTTTTGCCTAGATTTCATATTTCTGTATTATGTAATGTGTATTTTATGTTCTATCTATCCATCTATCCATCCATCCATCCATCCCAAACTTGTAGGCTGTGTAAAGCCTTTGAAAGAGGTGCTTTGCAATACTGTCTGGTGTATGGGCAGCTCTTCATACTGTTAAAGGAGCCACATCATTTGCTTGGGAAAACAGCATGTAGAGACAGCTGGAACAGTTTCTGAAACTACTCTAATTGACTTTAGCTCTGCTCTCACTTAAACTTAGGAAGAAATATTTAAGTTCTTAGTTGTAACTTGGCTGTATTTTGTAGTAACCTTTTTATATTTAATCCTTCTTTTATTATTTTATTTTATAATTTCATAATTTCATAATTTTATTGTTATTATATTTTATTGTATGTTATTGCACTCTTATGTTATGACCTGTGGTTACAACAATAAACTTTACTTACTACTCTGATTGACTTTCTTTTGGCACCCAGTGAAAATATTTTGGGTTTCCCAGGCATTTGAGAAACTAGCTTAGTAGCTTTAGAACTTTACTAACCCTTTTCAGGTCTTTTTCATAATTCAAGGAAAAATCAAAGTGAAAAGAGAATGCCTTCCCCTTTCTTCATTATTCACATGTTTAGGTAGGAAGTTTGAAGAGAAGCACTACTTGCTTTATATGAGTTCCAGATCACATGGAAAGCTTTACTTGCATACAGGCAAACACAAGGACTTTGAGTTCTGCACACAATCAGCAAATGCTGAAGTAGGACCACTGCTTTTTTGTTCCTATGTATTGTTACAATTTTTATAATGCATTTATTCATGATTTTATCCCTGATGCTTTTTATCTTTTCTATATTTGTGTTACCTTTTTAATGATATGTTTTATTGGTTTGTACGTGACCCAGAGAACTGCAGGTATTAGATGGTCTAGAAGTGCAATAAATAAATAATCCCTCTCTGCACATTAATTTCCAAATTGGGCTACTGAGTTTGCTGTCTGTAGTTTTCTTGCTTCCTGATCAGTCTTTCGGACCTTACTAGCCACACAGACTGTTCCTACTTAGCTGTTTGTATGCAGTTCTGTTGCCTGACTTCCAGTTCCCTTTTGCCTTTATATATAATTTCAACCACCTTATTATTTTAGCTCCCATCATCTCATGCCCAAATCTTTCTGTGCCTCTGTATATATCAGTCATAAATCAAAGAGGAAACCCGGTACTTATATACAAACCCAGCATGCAAGTTATAAACATATACTGTATAATGTGCGGAGGGATCTAACTTAAGAAACTGCCCCTCAATGATTCCAGAAATGGTTATTCCACAGAATGCAAGTTTCCATTCTTAGTACTGTCAGCAAACAAGTCCTTTCTCTACAAATCATTCATAAAACTCATTTGCACATGAATTCAGTGATGGAAATCAGTGCAAAGATCATCCTCCGACTGAAAGCATGTTGAATGAATGGATTTGTTAGAACAAGAATAGTTGGTTGACATCTCAGAGTAGCTATTTAAAGCCACCAGCTTATGCCCACACAGCAGCCAGGTCAAAGGTTCTGCCAAGATAAATGCCTAATTTTAGGCATTCTCTGCTATCTTTAAATAATGCTGTCATTATATTTTCAAATAAACTATTGACTGTGGACCCAGCATATTGAGTGTCTGCCTTCTGAATTAGCAACACAATTTGGAATCAATGGATGTGATCACTCTTCCTTCCAAAAATGGTCAGTTATTATTTTGGGAGATCATACTTTCATTTGAAAATTGGAACATATCACTTTGAAACTATTTTATGAGCATAAATGACTTTAAGTACTCAATAAGTGCAGAAGGTTCAAGTCTTCTAACACAGATACTTGTTCCTAGAGATTCACAGCCATTCATAATTCTCTACAATATATTCTTGTGGATTGTGTGAGGTGTGCTATTGTATAAACAGAGATAAATAGAATCATAGGCTTGGAAATGACTTCAGTGATAATCTAATCCAACTCCCTTCATGATTTACTAGAACATTTCTGTCAAATGACTACCCAGCCTCTGTTTGAAGACTTCTAGTGAAGGAAAACATATCACTTTCTGTGGCAGTAGCTGTACTATCTGATCATGCTTAAGGTATACACTAATGTTAATAAAGACCTACTAACTCATATTATCCTATTATGTTGTCACACAGATTTTTCCAACATAGCTTTTTCCAAATATTAAATAAGCAATCATTGGGCACTTGTTATAAATCCATCTTGTTGCAGAATCTTTTTATTGTCAAATAATTTGTTTATTTCATTTTCCTGAACTTCCGGTGAGAAGATGGCCGACTGAACACGCTGCTCGCAAGATCAGTGGGCAGACACAACAGCGTGGATTCTTTTTGGAGGCACAGGCAGGCTTTTCCTGTTGCCCTAGAGTGTTTTCATGGACAGAAAATACTCGGAATCATCCCATTTGTACTTCATAATGTCACCTTGTAGCCTGAAGTTCATCAACAGTGTTAGCACTATTCCGGTAAAAGGAAACGGGAGTCGGGGATGCCACCATTTCCAGACCATGCTGCAGCCCCTTTGGGACACTAGGTCGAGCCTTTCTCATTTCTAAATCACCTAGTTTGTATATTTTTAAGTTCTTGGACCCCAAGAGAGGTTTTTAACAACAAGAAGATACGAATCTCTTGGTGCATAATGTTGTTTCTGGAGGAGGTTTAAAAAAATTTTTTTTAGCTGCTAGCTTGCTTTCCATTCAAAATTTAAGGAGCACTGAGAATAAATAATCATCTCTCCATTATTATTTTTCTATCTAGTTTGAAGGACTTAATATTTTCCTACACATTCAACTTGATGTTCTTAGTTCTTAGTTTTTAGTTTTCTGTTCACTTGCCTTGGATGCTGTATTTTAGCTTCTGGAAGCCTTTTATTAACCCACTAGTTTATACACATCAGCAGAAGGTGCCAGACTTTACTGTCTGAATTATGGACAACCTTTAGAAAACAATCTTAGAGCTCCGTGCTGAGCAGTCTGCTGACTTTAACGAGATTTTTCATGAAATTGTTCAACCTACTTTACAAGACGTACAGGATATTGCTTTTAAAATGTATCAATCGATTGAGGATTTTCTGAAGGGAAAGAGATTCATCAAGGAGGAAGTATCTCTTCCAACTGTGAGAATCCAGATGGTGAAGAAACGACAGTCATGAAGGAGTTACAATTCGACTTCCAAAAAGAAAAATGGCTTGTTTATTACAGGGTCTGTTTTGAGAATGAGATAGCTTGGTCATGTGGGAAATTTTCTGTTGACTATGTAGGGGAGACAGCTGGGTTTCTTGATTTGTCTATAAAAAATCTTCTGTGTATAATATGGAGACAAATAAATGCTTTGGTTTATTTTGAGGTGGGATAAGAAAATAAAAGTAAATATGTGGATTAATTTCAAGGCTGTATGATGTTATTTTTCAGTAATGATTTAAAAGTTTGTTGTTATATGGAGATTAAATGCTTTAGTTTATTTTGAGGTGGGATATAAATTAAGAATAAGTATGTGGATTGATTTTAAGGCTGTATGATTTTATTTTTCTGTAATGATTTAAAGTTTTTTGCAATGATTTAGTTTGTTTTTTAAGGTTTAATAGGGGGTAAGATTGAAATAACAGTACTAAGCATCAAAGTAGATAATTTAAATGTTTTTTAAAATGTTTTTACAATTTGATAATATTTATATGTGCTTCATCAACTATAGGAAAGCTGGAAGAGGAGCCGACACCAGGAAGCAACGGGTTTGGCGTGAAAACACCAGAAGAGTCAGAATTGCTGATTGGAGGGGACCCAGAAGGAGAGGCACCCCTGCCAATCCTTGTTTAAGAGTCAACATAATACATTATGGGAAGTAGCACAGATATTGAACAAATCTGTAAAGAGGATACTATTAACTGAAATGAAGCAAAAAAAAAAAAAACACTGGAGGTATACTTAAAAAATGGAAAACTTATCAAAGCCATGAAGCTTTTGATCTTATCTAAACTCTATTCTATCACACGGACAACCATTCATCTCCAATATTAAGATATACCTATTTATATTTATTAATAAAAATGTTGGGAGAGTAACATTATGTGGTGAATTCTTCCACACATTCCACCTCATCTCCATCAATTACTATTTTGATGTTACCATTCTTTGCAGTTGTCATGATTTTGGTCTTTTTGATATTCAGAAAGAGTCCAAACTTCTCGCTTTCTTCTTTGAGCCTCATGATTTAGGCCCTCCTGGGTTTCTGAGATGAGGGTTGTATCATCCACATATCTAAGGTTATTGATGTTTCTTCCACCAATTTTTACCCCAATTTCTGATTCATCTAGCTCCAGTTTCCTGATGATCACTTTGGCGTACAAGTTGAATGAGAAAGGTGACAGAATGCAACCTTGTTGCACATCTTTCTCGATCTTGAACCAATCATTGTCACTATATTGAGTTCATACAGTGGCTTCCTGATTTACATACAGTGACTTCATCAACTTCTCTAAATGTAGTGGCACCCCAAGGTCTGCTAGGGCTCTCCATAGATTGTCATGGTCAACACAATCAAAAGCTTTCCTGTAGTCGATGAAGCACATATAAATATTATTTTGATATTCACAACATTTTCCCATTATCCATCGAACATTTGCAAACCAGCTTGGACATCTAGTGTCCTGGTCACACCATGCCCCATTGCCATGTCGGATTCCGAACCGGAAGAGGAGCCAATACGAGGAAGTAACGGGTTTGGTGCAAAAATGCTGGAAGAGTTGGAATCGCTGATTGGAGGGGACCCAGAAGGAGAGGCACCCCCGCCAATCAGCGCATACCAAAGGAGGGCAGAGAAGCGGGCCAAGCAGCGAGAGGCCCGATTGGCCCCTGCCCTCCAGCGGTGCGAAATTCGAAATAAAAAGGCTGCGCAACCAGCAAGGTTGCCGGAGACAACCATCCTTACCTGCTGCCAGTACGCCTGAGAGACTCCATCCCCACGTGGTCTTCCGAAGCCAAGCTGAGCCGCACCACCGCCTCCAAAGGCACCTCCACGCCGAACCCTGAAGCTGCCGTAGACCCTGTTCAAGAGAATTACCTTGAGTACACCTTGTTGCCTGCTCCTGAACCGCATCCCACAGTCATCACAGAAGCCTCCGGAACCCGGGCCATGCCACCTGATGCACGCTGCTCTGCAAGGGATCTGCCGATTGCTGATGGGACTGCAGCCACGGTAAGCTCGCCCACCCGATCTGCTCGCCCGGCCTCCCTGCTGCACCCCCGGATCCGGCTCGCCTGGATCCGCCGTGGACAGCCCCCAGTCCCCCGCCGATTGAGCCATCTATTGCGACATTGCGACTGGTGCCCTACCATCTCATCTGCCCACCGTGTCCACCACAGCTGTGGAGCCCATTGCCACTACTCACCTGCCTGCTGTACCGGGGTTGCGAGCCCAAGGGTTGCCAACCCTGGAACCCAGGTCGCCCGAGCCTGGGTCCACTGGAAACTGGACTACCTTCTGCAGCCGAGAAGGGGGAAGCCTCCAGCCTTGCCTGTCTGCTGCCCCAGTTGCTGTCCTCGAGGGCCTCCCTTCCCTTGGACTTTGCCTACCTGTAGAGGAAGAAGAAGAGCCCGTGGACTGGTCTGCCTGTTGTATGCTGTAAAATAAATTTATTTCAACAATGCTTCCATGTCGGTCTTAGTCGGAACAGGACAGGCAGTTCCCTTTTGATGATTGGAGCCAGGCGTTGTTGTATGATTTTCAGTAGAATCTTGCTAGTGTGAGATATGAGAGCAACAGTGCAGTAGTTAGAACACTCCTTTGAATCCCCCTATTTTGGCAATGAAATAAACACTGATTGTTTCCAGTTATGTGGCCATGTGTTGGTTTCCCAAATTTTCTGGCACAAAGCTCTGATAATTGCAGTTGGTACTGGCCTTAACAATTCAGCAGGGATGTTATACAAAATACAGTAGGTTAAAAAAATACGGTAGTCATATAAATGTATTAGAAATATATATGCATTTGAATAATATTTGCATTAGATAAATATATATAGATTTGTAACTGTTTACTGTTATAATGATATACTATGCCATGTTTTTTTTCCTTTGTTGCATTTTTTTCACTTTTTTGTAATAGCACTTTTTTGTTTTCTTCTTCTTCTTGATAGTCTATGTATTATTATTATTATTATTATTATTATTATTATGTTTTGTTTTGGTTTTTGTTATTAATTAAAAAATCAATAAAAATTATTTTAAAGCGGTTGTTACAATTTATCACATTAACTGCAATGAATAAAATTCAGGTATGCTACATTTGAACCTAGGGTTACTCAAATTAAATCCATGAAACATGCACATTCATGCCAGCATCCTTGTTGGTTTTAGGTTGCAATCTTAGGATTTGAAGGAAGATACCCCAATGGCTGAAAAATATATTGGTTTTCTTCCCTAGAGCATGGGGAATATTTGTGCTCAGAGGAAGAGATCCAATTTCTAAAGTTCCTCTCTAATGTTGAGATTCAGTACTAGTCAAGGCAAAAACAGGAGGAACAGAAAAGAGTATTTCTTTCTAGCTATGAAACTTCTTCATCATCAAGGCCATTCCTGATATTCAACAAGTACCAATCTACTGCAGGCAGCATTATGACAGAGAGATAAAGGAAGGAATTATTATCTGAAAAAACCAATTATCTTCATGACAATAGTAAGCACATTTTATTAGTCATTGGCATAGACTGAAGTCAACTGCAGTTCATAATATATTTCGAGGACCATCCTGAAACTCAGTACACATGGACAACATGTATCCTGTTATTTTGCTTCAGTGTTACCAGAATTTTTAAAGATGACTGAGTTACACAGAAGCTTCATATAATAGGAGAGAAGCTACATTTGCCTGGTTGTTTAACAACAGTTACAAAGCAATTAGTGCCAGTTAATAGAAAACATTACCAAGAAGCATATTGTTATCAATCACATTCCAGTATAAAGCTGGCTGCTTTATTAATGACTGTAATTACAGACTGATGAACTATTCTGATGAAAATGGCCTTAACCAGGAAGGAAGGAAGGAAGGAAGGAAGGAAGGAAGGAAGGAAGGAAGGAAGGAAGGAAGGAAGGAAGGAAGGAAGGAAGGAAGGAAGGAAGGAAGGAAGGAAGGAAGGATTTCCCAGTTCTTTTCCTCAAGAATAAAGTTCATAGAACTGAATACTACTTGCATTTCTGTGACATGAATCCAGTCCAAATAGTTTATTTTAAATTATAAATATTGTAAAAGAGTAAATGGCTTTGGAATTAAGAATCTTGACACAGTAAATGAGATCATTTTTCCTGACCTAACAAGATTCAGCTTCCCACCTATCATCTTTTATTACTTGCATACAAAAAATTATTTTCTTTTAATAAATCTCTGCTCCATTAAAACCAAAGCATCCTTGTTTAAGAGTCAACATAATACATTATGGGTAGTAGCACAGATATTGAACAAATCTGTAAAGAGGATACTATTAACTGAAATGAAGCAAAAAAAAAAACCCACTGGAGGTATACTTTAAAAATGGAAAACTTATCAAAGCCATGAAGCTTTTGATCTTACCTAAACTCTATTCTATCACATGGACAACCATTCATCTCAAATATTAAGATATACCTATTTATATTTATTAATAAAAATGTTGGGAGAGTAACATTATTTAAGTTAAAGGGTAATGTCTTCCTTGAGTCAAGCTTGCTGTCAACATGAATACATCCATGTTATTTTCTTGCAACAGAAAGCATGTTGTTTTATAATAAGTTCCTGAAAAAAACAGCAGCAGCAGCAGCTGCAGCTGCTACTAGTGGTGGTGCTATTTTCTTAACAGCAGGTTGGTACACAGCAGCCTGAGATGTTCTTCAGCATAGAGCCCAGAATATTTTATGGAACTCCTCCGCTACACCATACTGTAGCACATCTTCACTGTCAGAGAGAAGGAGTTTTCCCAGCAGCTATTCTAGTTAAGAGAAACAGATGTCTCTGTTTTAGATTTTTCTTCTTCTTTTTATAAAATTGTTTGTTCCTTCTATCTTTTCTTTTTCTTTGTCTCACTCCATTTCCAAAATCATGAAATTTGATCTGAGAAATTTGGATCAAATATTTCGTACTAGCATTAAGTAGCCAAAGTACAATTACAGTTCTGAGCAGAATGTCAATTAATGTTTTCCTGTTTTATATTTCATTTGCTAGATTTTTTTCCCTACTTATTAGTGAGCTCTGCAAGACTCTGAGTTACACCACTGCAGTTACACTTTGACAGCATAAGAAGTTAAATAGCAATATTGGAAGGACACTTGGGAACAATCCTATTTTGTAGTTATTTCAGAGAAGGTAGAGTTGAACTATCAAAGGTGTACTAGTCCACATGTGCTAAGTTCCCTTGTTCATGTTGCCTACATTAATTTATGGCAGAGGAAAAAAGATACGGACTTCATTTCACACCTGCATTTCTTGGCACATCTTCTGTATCCATGTTAGCAAGCTAGTTCAGAATAATATTGCCTTTTATTAGATGTGTCCTGAACAAGCAGCAGTATTTTATTAGTTTGTTTAGAACTTACATATCTTGTAAAATATTCTATCAATATTTATATTTATCAGCATTCTGAATCAGACTCCTTTCCAGTTAATAATGTTTTTACACCTTATATTTTATTTGAAGATACTGTTATCTTGAAAACAAAAAGACAAAGAAAATAAAAGCTCAGTTCCTTGGTATATTCTATCTATCTATCTATCTATCTATCATCTATCTATCTATCTATCTATCTATCTATCATCTATCTATCTATCTATCTATCTATCTATCTATCTCAAAATGTTCCAGGGAAGAATGAACACAGCCATCCTATGCTCTGCACCGAGGATATGGGGAGAGATGCCATCTTATTGAATACTGTAGGTCTGGGAATTCTGGGAGCTGAAGTCCACACATCTTCAAACTGCTGTGGGTATTGAGACTGGGAAGGGAAGGGGAAAACTTCAGTCATTGTGTTTCACCACAAAGATAACACTTTTCCATAGGACTTCTTTTGACCATCAAAGAGAACTCACTCACAAGAGTTATTACTAGAAGTTCTTTCAAAATATTAGAATGAAAGGCACATTCTCTAGCTCTTTGACATATCTCTGGAAAATATTAAATGTTACAGCTTTCTGAAATGTGATCCATAGACATCTAATTAAATATTGGCTATTCAAATTACAAAGATGGCAAGACAAAGGGGCCCTAGGCTGGACTGGCAAAACTCACACACTATTTTTACTATTGGCCTCCTGATGAAAAGCAAATCTGAAAGCTGCCAGTTTAGATATTTGTATTTAACAAGTGAATTTTAACAGAGTCAACCGAAAGACAAGGAGATAGAAAAGGAAAGAGTTTTGCATTTATATTAGAAATGCTTCTGCTATGTAAGTTTCACCATTTTTCTTTTTCTTTGATAAACTCAGATTATTATTTTTCAAATAATTGTTTATATTTTCATTTACTTGGAACATACAACACATCCCCATATTTTGGTTAAGAACCAAACATTTTTTTTAAAGCTAAAGGACTACACTATTAGGAATGTTCTATTTATTTTTCTGTCTATTTCATTCACCCACATACATAAAGTAACATGTGCATTCATGAACACAGAAATGAAGGAACCAAATTTAGGCTGTGTAAAATTGGATCAATAATGATTAAGTGTGGAAAAATCATTCACATAACTATTCAAATCCAAAATCACATTTTTAACACAGAATGCCCATGCTTTACCACAAATAAAACTGTCTTTTTTGATCTACTAACATACCAATTGGTGTGCATAGAAGTGGCATAAAGTTCCAAGTGCTTTGAGAGTAACTAGAGTAA
The DNA here is from genome assembly GCA_023362775.1 of Charina bottae. Lineage (NCBI taxonomy): Eukaryota > Metazoa > Chordata > Lepidosauria > Squamata > Charinaidae > Charina > Charina bottae. Next base: position 232,374,011 of record JALMGJ010000002.1, on the reverse strand, counting down.
CTTTATTCCAGGACATTCTCCCTCATATTTCATAGATGCTACTTTTCTCTCTAATGCCAAATATACACCTGTTCATTTGGTGCAGGAAAATTGCCCTCTAAGTAAGCATCAACTGTCATGACAAGTCCTCAAACACCTATTGAGGAAAAGCTGAGACTGAGCAGACTAAACAAAGCTATTGTCATCTTCCACAAGGATATGTGAGGGAGATGGTTAACATTTGCCAAATAAGGAATGTGAGGAAATACTCTGGAAATGATAAAACTAAGGTTGGAACACTCTGTTCATAGAGGACTTGTGAAATGGTGAGAATGGAATGTTGTGCAGATGAAACAGGTATTTAGAGTAAAACATTGGGGAAAAAATTAGCAGAAGCTACCATAGTGGCTTTCTTCCAAAGCACACACACTTCCTCCTTGCCAAGGAGTAAAAACAAGTACAGGTTACCTGCTGGTCTCCATCTGTTTGGTTATGAATTCAAAAATGAGATGAAAAGTTCAAGTTGTTGAGGCAGTATTCAGTATCATGTTGTTCAGGAACAGACAACTGGATGATACACCCACAATTCACTGAAATCTTAGACTACATTTTGGACTTCATGCCAACTGAAGAGATACTTAGAGTTTGGGGAGCCAAAGTATTTTGGTAGAAAAATAGAATTTAAATATTTTGTCTCATTAGATTCTATTAATACTGAAGAATGTCAAGAGACACAAAGAGGCTTTGGACAAGGAATATAAAAGAGTGGAACTAGCTAAAAAGTTACCTAAAAGGTTTAAAAGATGTGTTAATTTAAGATATTTGGAATACTTTCCCAAAGTGCTGTATATTGCCATTGAATTCAGTGCCAGCAGTACATAAGTTAGATGGGGGACTCAAAATGGAAGCAGGGGACGTTAAGTAGACGGTATGAGAAATGGAAAAGGTTTGGATTAAACGGATGCAGAATGGATCTTGGTGGGTCATTAAAATAACAAGATTATTCAAGAAAGGGAAGAAGAGGAATTCAGTCTTGGAAATATTAGCAAAGCAACAGGTGAAATGGGAATAATTTTAGTAAGGGATGATGAGGAATAATATTGGAAGTCAAACAGTCCTCAAACTGATCTTGGAATAAACTGAAGCCTATCATCATGCTGCAAACGCAGGCAAAAAGAATGTTTGATATTCAAACTAAAGAGCAGTCATAATCTTCAGGATGGGGCCAACAAAGAAAGCAGTGGTTCTGAATTAAAGCTAGCTTATTAAACAGTATAACTATCATACTATGGAAGACAAGTAGAAATAAAAGGTGCATATAATTTAATTTTTATTTTTTTTATTTTTATCCCGCTTTTATTATTTTTACAAGTAACTCAAGGTGGGGAACATACCTAATACTCCTCCCTCCTCCTATTTCCCCCACAACAACAGCCCTGTGAGGTGAGTTGGGCTGAGAGAGAGTGACTGGCCCAAGGTCACCCAGCCGGCTTTCATGCCTAAGGCGGGACTAGAACTCACAATCTCCTGGCTTCTAGTCTGGTTGAAAGTGTATGAAAATGAGAAGGGTAAGTGGTATTACTAACTCGCCGATCAGGCCACTTCAGGTCTGAGCCATTTTTTAGCCAAAGTTTTCAATGGGCCAATTTGCAGGTATTCTCATGGTTTAGCATGCTGAGCATTGATCTTTCAATCAGATAAGCATTTGCAGGTATTTGCAGTTCCATGGGAACAATTTCTCTACTTTTATTGATGGAAGAAGTTCATAAATAATTAAACTCTAATCCCCCTGCAGACTTCTGGAGCATTTTTCTTGTCCTGGCACCTTTCACGCCTCTGACTCTGCTGTCTTTCCCCCCCCCCCCACCGCCAAAAAAGCATTCTTGACCCCAGGTGTCAAGATTATTTTAAATACAAGACATAATACACAGTGTGTCTGAACAATTTCAAATTATACAAAAAGTTGAAAAATATAAATACTGTATCTTTCAAGAAAGTTTCTTTACAGAAAATAAAACACAACAGTTATTATAATGGCAAATATTTAATATATAGAAACTAAGTTATAGTGGAGATTCCTTCTTGTCACAAAAATCATCATCATCATCATACCAGTAATATTTATTGCTGTTTTACATAGGATTCAAAACAAAACTAACCTCAGGTTTGACAGGATCTTTGTGAAGTATCCACTGATGGATTTCTTTCTCTGACATGTTCTAGTGAGATTTAATTTGTTTTTACCCTTTCCTTATTTGACTTGCCTTAAATTAACTGTTTTTCATCAAATCTTATCAAGTTTGTTTGTTTGTTTGTTTGTTTGTTTGTTTATTTATTTATTCTTTCAATTTCTATTACTGCTCCATCTCCCCCGAAGGGGACTCTGGGTGGTTTACAACAGTTAAAATAGATAAAAAACAGTGCAAATACAGAAACATCATATAAATACTAATAAATTAAATATAAAATCCAAGAGGCAATAAGATTGTATTTAAAAGGGCTCTATGGCAACAGCCATCCCCAGGAGGAGCTGTTCCCGTTCCCATCCCAGGGGAGGCAGCAGAACCAGATCTTCAAGTTCTTTCGGAAGGCTGGGAGTGATGGGGCCTGCCTCAACTCCGGAGGCAGAATGTTCCAAAGGGCGGGTGCCACTGCAGAGAAGGCCCGCCTTCTGGACCCCACCAAGTGAAATTCCCTTACCGACGGGGTGCGCAGCATGCCCTCTCGCATAACCGAGTGGGACGGTTTGAAATTATGGGGATGACACGGTCCCTCAGGTAGCCTGGTCCCATGCCATCTAGGGCTTTAAAGGTAATAACCAACACCTTGAATTGGACCCGGAAGCATACTGGCACCCAGTGCAGCTGGCACAGCAGAGGTGTCACATGTGCTGATCTTGGGGCACCAATAACTGCATGCGAAGCTGCATTCTGGAACAGTTGAAGCTTCTGGATACTCTTCAAGGGTAGCCCCATGTACAGCGTGTTGCAATAGTCTATATGGGAGATGACGAGGGCATGAGTGACTGTACGGAGGGCCTCCTGATCCAGGAAAGGGCAAAACTGGTGCACAACATGAAGCTGCGCAAAGGCCCTTCTGGCCACGACTGCCACCTGCTCTTCGAGCAGGAGTCATGAGTCCAGAAGGACCCCCAGATTCTGCACTGAGTCTGAGTGGGGTAGTGCAACCCCATTCAGAACTAAAGATGATAACTTCCCAGATCCAGAGGAGCCATCAATCCACAGCCACTCCGTCTTACCAGGGTTCATCCAAAGCCTGTTTTTCCCCATCCAGACCCCCACAGCCCCCAGGCACTGAGACAGGGCAGCCACCACATTGCTTACCTCACCCGGGATGGAGATATACAATTGAGTATCATCTGAGTATTGATGATACCTCATCCCGTGGTGACAGATGATCTCACCCAGTGGTTTCATGTAGATATTAAATAGGAGAGGGGAGAGAACTGAACCCTGCAGCACCCCACAGAAGAGGGGGCAAGGGTCGGGTCTCTCATCTCCTATTACCACCTATTGGGACCGGCCCTGGAGAAAGGAGGTGAACCAGTGCAAAACTATGCTGCCCACCCCCAACTCCCTGAGCTGTCCCAAAAGGATACCATAGTCGATGGCATCGAGAGCCACTGAGAGGTTGAGAAGAGCCAGGATGGATGCACTCCCTCCATCCCGCTCCTGCCAGAGATCATCCGTAAGCGTGACCAATGCAGTTTCCACCCCATATTCTGGCCTGAAACCTGACTGAAAGGGGTCCAGATAATCCATTTCATCCAGAATCCTCTGGAGTTGCAACACCACCACTTTCTCAACCACCTTCCCCAAAAAGGGGAGGTGGGAGAAAGGATGAAAATTGTCCAGTACAGTAGGGTCCAGTGATGGTTTCTTGAGTAGGGGGTGCACCAGTGCCTCCTTAAAAGCAGCCAGGAACACTGCCTCCTCCAAGGATGTATTAACCATTGCCTGGACCCAACCACATGTCAGATCCCTGGCTGCTTGCACCAGCCAGGAAGGGCAAGGGTCTAGATGGCATGTCGTGTCCGTTACAATCCGGAGGATCCTGTCCACTTCCTTAGGTCCAACAGGATCAAACCTTTCCCAGACAACAGGGTAAGGATGTTCCCTCGGCATCTCCCCAGACTCTGCTTCATGCATAGAGTCCAACTTGGAATGAATCTGAGCAATTTTATCCTGCAGATGCTCAGAAAATTCCTCCACATGGCCCTGCAGGTGGGTCACTGACTCCACCTTACCTAAGAGACATCAAATAATCTTAAACAGGGCCGTTGGGCAGCATTCTGGGGATGCAATAAGAGCAGAGAAATATTGACATTTCGCCACTCTTACCACCACAAGGTAGGCCTTAACAGTGGCTCTAGCTTGTGTTCGGTCAGATTCAGTCTTTGTTTTTCTCCAGCGGCACTCTAGGCATCTCTTAACCCTCTTCAAGACCCTTAACTCCTCCGTGAACCACGAGGAGTGTCAGGTCAGATGGGGCAAGAGAGGCCACTCAGGCACGATCCTGTCCAAGGCCCCAGCCACCTCCCTATTCCAGGCTGCAGCCAGGACCTCCGCTGGACTGTGCAGTAGATCCTCGGGTATAACCCCCAGATCCTTCTGGAACCCTATTGGGTCCAAAGTTCGATGCGATTTGATGAAAAACAGTTAATTTAAAGCAAGTCAAATCATTCATAATTTTACAGTTTTGAGATGCTTAGAATTCTGAATCATAGTACAGTAGACAGCAGCAAATTAGGGAAAGTTTTGTTATTGTTTTAAATTAATTATATCAGCCATTCCCAGCTAGACCTAATAAGATCAGAGAAGGATAGAAAACAAATGAATAGCCTGACTGCTATTGGATTTGCTTTCTCAGCAAAAAAAAAAAAAAAGCAACTAAAACAAGCAATTGTGATAAAACAGAAAATGTGGATCTTCTGCCTAAGATACAATCATTGTAGCATAACTTAAAATATTATAGTTACAATCTGCAAAGTGCTGAATCAACAAATCATAATAAGAACAGAAGGTATGTGCATTTTTCACCTCTAAAGGCTCAAGTGATTTTATATCAGGTTAACTCATTTGGCTCAGTTTCCATGATTTTATTTCAATCATCAGTCTGGAGTTCATTTAGGGTTTTTTGGTTTTGGTTTTAGTTCCATTGTACAAATACAAACAGATATTTAAATGAGAAGAAGAAAGAGGACCCTTAATGTTATGGATAAAAGGGAAAAATGTGGACACATTTTCACATTTATTGTTCTTCTTAAATTCATTTTGATCCAATAACTTTGTACCCTTACGTCATTATTAGCCTTATAATAAATGTCTTTGACATTAAGCCTACATCATGATGAAGCTTCATGTCATCCTAGGACCACCATGCAGTTATAGTTCTGAGTTCAACAGTGCACTACATGAATTACTGTGTAAAAGACAGAGAAAGTCCACAGGTTTTATGGTGGCTATAAGTCATAAGCCATTTTTGATACAATATATACAGCATGAATGAAATAGCCCATAAAACAATAGGGATATAATCCCAGATACAAAATCATTTATACTAGTTTAACTATGGAATCTATATGTTGCGCATTGAACAGAAAACTCAACATACTTCGTTTTTACCTGATATCCATTTGAAACTGCTGACATTTTAACGTTTAATTTGTTTTTACCCTTTCCTTATTGATCCACCCTGTATTTCTCCCAAAACTGCCATTTTATTAGGTTTTCCGGATACAGAAGCTATTTAGGTTTAAGCCACTTGTCACTGGAAGAGATTTCTCTATCTTAAATAACTTTGGCATCAAAACAGCTGTTTTTATCACATCCAAAGATAAGAGTAAGACCAATCTCGTATGGGAAAGTTTGTTTGCATGCCAAATTTCTATCCAAAAGGGTTTGTGCTCCTCTTGCATTTCCCCCCCGTTTTCTAAAGGCCATTTTTTTTAAAAAAAAATGCCTAATAAAATTAAATTATTTTGAAAATGAATCTTATTAATAACAGCATGACATAGGAAATCAATTTGCAGTCCTATAATGAACTGTAATGTTGTGAACAGAGGTTGCTGATGAGGAAAGAAATGAGAAGATGAAAAAGTTCATATTTAACTACTCAAGAAATTCATCTCTAGATAGATATAGATAGATAGATAGATAGATAGATAGATAGATAGATAGATAGATGATAGATAGATAGATAGATAGATAGATAGATAGATAGATAGATAGATAGATAGATAGATAGATAGATCCCGTAAGCGTGTTAGGTCTTGATAAATGTCCTGAAACAGTCTTTCAAAGCTTCAGTTTTATGTAGGAACATACAATGCATTTCATAGGGTTCCATGCTGTCTAGAGTGAAAATTACAGAAGGTTGCTGTTGCCAAAGAAAATAAAACCAACAAAATCACACAGCCCCTTTGCTTATTCCATTCCAATTATATTCTGCATTCTTGTAATTAAAGACAGTCGAGGTCTCCATGTCAGCCTTGATATGCTGTGATCAATACTATGTTTAACAAAAGGAAGGAAGATGATCTCCATCATTAGTGTTTGCTAGTGTTAGTACAAATGAGATTAGAAACAACATGCATAGAAAGCTGCATTACATGACACTTTCCCAATAAAAGTTTTTCATTATTCTGAAGTACGCATAAAAACTCCTGCCACACTGCATCTTCCTATTTGGTACCATGTGTCATTTAAGATTTGAGCCCCAATAGTACCAAGACAACTTGACACTAAATGTGCTCTTTGTAAGAAGTGATCATTGTATTAGTATAATGGGATTTAGATGGCAAACAAACTAGGGCTTTTCAAAGATCATAAAGGGCCACATTTCCCAATTCATAGGCAAGTTGAGAAATTGTCCAGTGACAGGAAGGATTTTGCTGAAGAACAAGAGAAGAGCATTGAATTTATACTCCAGCTTTTCAGCCATTAGCCTTGTACTTTGTTGAGGCACATGGAAAACATTTATATGATACTATAAATCAATATGCCTAAATTCTATTCATATTCTTATAAGCTAGACCATATAACATAAGAATAATTATAGTCTACCTAGAGAAAACAAAGTAATAAATCCAGTTCCTTTGGATTGTTTTCCCCCTCTTTCAGTTTTAAAGCATCACCCTCTTTTAGGGGGGAAAAATGAGATTCTTGGTGAAAAATTAAACATTCATTTAAGTGAGCTGGATTCCAGAAAAAAACTTTAGATACTATTATATGTCCATATCCCAGAACACTGAGAAATGGGTGCCTTCCATATGCTATAACTGAAACTTGCACTGCTGGATATCATCACCAAACACAAATTTCCAAAATATATTTAATTTTCCCCCAAAAAAGTTCAGGTTTTCCACCAAAATCTCTAAACATTTTTAAAAAATAAAGAAACAAGATACTGGTATTACATTAATATAAACGAACACATAAAAAGGATGCTAGAAAGAGCATTTATTCTGCAGAAGGTCTGTGAACACCAACCACTGTTCAGTAGACACAATTGGCACAAGTCATTTAACTACTTTAATTAATTTTATAAATGGTCAAGGAAAAAGCAAGCAGCTCACCAGTCTTTTTGTTCGGCTTTAAGCGGTTGCTTAAAGTTGAGCACGGTGGCTCAGCGGGTAAGACGCCAGGCTTGTTGATCAGAAGATCGCAAGTTCGGAGGTTCGAATCCCTAGTCCCGCATGACAGAGTGATCTCCCGCACTCGCCCCAGCTCTTGCCAACCTAGCAATTCGAAAGCATGCAAATGCAAGTAAATTAATAGGTACCACTTTGGTGGGTAGGTAACAGCGTTCCGCATGCATCATGCCGGCCACATGACCGCGGAAGTGTCTTCGGACAGCGATGGCTCTTCGGCTAACAAATGGAGATGAGCACCGGCCCCTAGAGTAAATGGTAGATAAAAAGAAATTTAGCTACTCGGAACTTGTTTTTTAGAAAGATACTGGTTCTAACTTGATTGTAAACCGCCCAGAGTCCCCTTTGTGGGGGGAGATGGGCGGTGATAGAAGTTGGAAAAATAAATAAATAAATAACTCTTGCAAACACTACATAGATTTCCAAGGTGAAGCACCACATTTTGTATATTGAAGAAATGGAAAACAATCAGAAAACAATTGTATTTCATTCCCCTCCCACATTTAAATGGGAACCGAAATGCTCCTTCAGTTTTACTGATGTTTTTCTTATACCAGCCTAGGAATATGCTATATAATTTCATTTTGAAACCAACACACTGGCTTCTTTTTTGAACAGGCTTCTTGAACTTCTATGCTTTGCAATCATTACAATCACACTAAGGTCCCCTGCAGAGCTTCAAGTGGTTTCAATATATACCATAACACACTTTCATAAGCAAGTGTCACTTCTCTTTTGCTTTCAGGTCTCTGTCGTAATTTAGGCTGCATTTTATAGGCAGCAAATTTGTTACTGAACCAAACTATAAAATATCAAAGTAGATTTGAAGATGGGAAAATCCAAGAGGGCTGAGTGCACTGTCTGCAACTTATGCTGAGTGCCTTCAAATGATTGATGTAAAAGCACACCACCTTTGAGCTACTAAAAAAGGCATATTAAAAGAAGTTGCTGAAGTGCTGTAAGGTTCTAAACTTTTTTTAATCCATACATAGAAATGGATTGCAATCTGTCACCAATTTCAAGGCCAATGCAGTTAAATTAAAAAGCTGGTGCTGTATCTCTGAAGCTGTATTAGAAGGGAAGCCAGAAGTGTTATCTAAATTAGACAACAAGCACTCCTGACAATAATTCAACCCTGCTTATAGTCATACCTTGGCCACCTCTCAACTGAACTATTGCAGCTTGTTTTACATGGGGCTGCCCTTGAAGACCTAGAAGCTACAGCTGGTCCAGAATACAGTAGCTCAAGTAATTAAGGGCACTTTTAGTTCACTTGGATAACACAACTACTGTGAAAGCTGCACTGATTATCAGATGGCTCTTGGGTGCAATTCATGGTGTACCATCATGTTTAAAGCTGTATATGGTTCAGGACCTAGTTATCTTTGGGACTGCCTCATTCAGTAATTACTACTCATTCAGTAAGATTTGGTGGGGGGGGGGATGAGATTCGAGTCTCATCTCTGAAGCAGTGTTATAATTATCTACTATGAGGGCATGCCTTTTCTGTTGCTGTCTATCTCCTTTGAAACAGTGTCCCGCTCTAGGTGAGATCAGCACCAACTCTGTAGGCATTAAGAAATCTGCCAAGACCTACCTCTTTCAGAAAAACTTCAGAAATGGATAGAATGGTAGGTTTCCATCCTATAGTAGGTGACCTTTTTTTTGTTGTTACTGTTATTTCTCAACATGATGTGAAGGTTATTATCATCATTTATTTTGGATTATGTTATGATTTTTTAACTCTTTTTTCTTTACTTCAATCGAGTTTATGCTGCTTGTTGTAGTTTGCAGTTGAAATGGTGCATAAGCATAAATAAATAACTGTTAGCCCTCCAGAATGAGAAATATCAAATTCATTAATCAGAATGTTCCAACATACCTTTAAAAAAATCTGTACTGTTTCAACAAAAATTAAAAGAGCACAGTGAGAAACAAACAGGACTGACCATTCCTATCACATTGATATCACAAATTCAAGAACCTGCTCTAAATCATTCAATTTAACTAAAGTTAAATTGAAACTCTTGAGAAATGCAGTGGATTTGTAATATAGGCCAACCCTTCCATATAAAGAATTCCTTTGATCTGGGTGACATTTCTTAATAATAAAAGATTAGCAAATTTGGTCCTGGTTGTTTTACTTAGAGAACTGGAGACATAAGAAAAAATAGCTTGAGTATGGATTGTGAAAGTTTGAATGCTTAGACAGGGTGCTTTTCCTTATTTAACACTTTTCCTTCCCTTTTTAAGATTTCTGATACATTACAAAATAAGATGATGAAAATAATTTTAAAGGATTTACTAGTTAAGAGGCATCAGCTGTTATCCTAACCTCATGGTCATGCTTCTACTTAAAACTGGGTTGGTGTCTCTTAACCAGAGTCCTACTGACTAAATAGATATACATACAGGAACCTAAAACATTGAAAGTAATTTTCACCTATAAACCACAGTTGTGTATAACAAATTGTTTTTTAAAAGAATCAGTAAAGCTACATTTTTATTGCTTGTTTAAGTCCCCATATTTTCAGTACCATTAGAGAAGCTAAGCCAAGTACTCACAAATTTCCTGCTTTGCCTGGACAAGGTGGCTACCAGAAAGCCCAGAGTGTAATATCATGACTGTGGCATCATTGCTTGTCTGTGTAAAGCCTAATACTATTAAATATGCTCTAGACCAGTGGTTCCCAAACTTTTTCCTTCATTACCCAAAACCACTTATCCCCTTTTACCCAATGTAGGTAAAACACTAAAGGTAAAAAGTCAATTTAAATGTCCGTGTGTGATTGGGTAATGGGTTTATGTGTCACTACCCAAAGAAAAAACACTTTTACCCAATTTTGGGTAATTTACCCAGGGAAGCACTGCTCTAGATCTTTCTTTATGTTCTGCCTGGACAAGAAGGAAAAATGTAAGGTTTTGGCTTAGGTGCTCTAATGTGTGTGAAAATTTAACCACCGGTTTTCACAAACTAGCTAGATAACACCCCCAATGGAAGCCAAGACAGCTTGTTGCTTGCATTACTTTACACAATCTATTTTCTGATTAAAAGGGAGAGGACAGTCAAGGGGTTGGACAAGGTCAAACGGAAAGCAATGCTGCTTACAGGCCTCTAGTTTGCCATGATAGTTCAGTCTTAGTTATTTTAAGTAATTTTTAAGTCATGTTTTTTAATGCTACCATGTCAAATTAAGGCACAACACATTCATAAAGGTAAGCTACTGTTTTGTCTCAGTCTTTATTTTTTATTATTATTTCTTTCCTTTATGCTAGAACTCCAGCTGTGAGATACTGTATGCTAGTTTTGCTGTGCAAATCTATTTCATTTAGTATTTCAGTGAATAATTTGACTTAGGTGTTACCCTCAGCAGGATGGAAATTCTTGGACAAAGGGCTTCCATATGAACTATAATGAGCTAATGAGAAAATGCTGTTTCACCTTTTTAGACAAAGATCAGTAGGGGGATTTCCTTTTCTTAAGAAAAAAAAAGATAATACAAGGCCACTGAAAAGAATGAACAAAGGAATTTTGTTAATTTAAGCAGCTAATGAATATTTAATTCTAAATGTTTGCCTTGCCATTGTTCAATGTGTCGCCTTACATACGTTCCTATGATTAAATGGCACTAGACTGCATTTGAATTGGTTTCCGGAAAGCTTCACTTCCATTTTTCAGGACAGTCGAGAGGAAGCATCAGATATGTTTCCTGACCTTTAGGTAATACATTGTTGTTCTCTATAAAATGTAGCATAAGAAATAATAACTTGCTTGTCAGTATTAGCATTTGCAGTTTTGTTTCAGGGTTTTTTTTTTCTTGATACTGCTTTACATGAATGAGCATGCTGTATTTTGTAAGAGTTCAGATTGTATTCTTTTATTAGAACTACAGATATCTATATCTTGCCAGAGCAAAATTCTGTCTTTTTTTTTCAAATCAACTTAAAATACTGCCCCTACAATACCAGTACTTTGAACTTTACATATTTAAAAGAATGATCTGGTTTATTCCAGAATTTAATAGCATAGGCTTGATCAGAAATAGGAAATATTCAATAAATGATTGAGACTCAATTACAGCAATATGGAAAGTCTGAGGAAAATCATGGAGGGAAGTCCAAGAAGATGTTCACAGGAAGCTTCTGAAGATGTTTTCTTTGCAGAACCAAATGTGTATGTTCCAAGTTGTTCTTGAAAATGATAAGGCCAGGGATACAATTTCATGGTGTATTTCAAGAGTAAATGATGATAAATAAAATTTATACCTGAATATAAAGGTCCCCTATTGTATATTTTCAAGTTTATATTGGCTGGATTCATGCATTAAGCTAAGCCATAATGGAATTTCCTTGCTTTTGGCTTTATGTGATACATGAGTCCAGCTACTTATATTGTATGACCATCATTTATTACATCATTTTGCTTAACTTTTTCAGCATATGATTAAAACAAACAAGGATTGGAATTCTAACCTAGCCATTGAAAAACAGTTATATAGTTTAAGAATGCCCATGTGGCAGAGGAGTAATTGAAACGATGGAACATGTAATTTTATATTGTCCTCTCTATGCAGATGCTCGCCAGGAATTATTATCTCAATTTTTTATTAAACATCCAGGTCGTTCAGATTCTTTTTATCTCAAGCTGTTTCTATCAGACCAATCTGACTTTACTTCATTGACTACAACTAAATATTGCTCTATAATTTGTACAGCACACCGCAATATCTCTTCTACTTTTTCTTAGATTTTTTAGAATTTTAAGTGTTTTTTTTCTTTTATTCTAATCAGATGTGAATCTTCTGTTTTATTTGCTGGTCTATGACTGAATAAAAATTGATTTGATTTGATAATATAAGCTAGCATAGCTTTACATTCTCGTAGTGTCTTACAAATTCTAGTATTACTTATGTCCTTTTATAGTTATTTGCCCTAGTTATTTATAGTATTTAGATTATTCATTGTAAAATTAATTGTAATTTTATAGGATTCTTTTGCTTTTTAATACCTGTACTCTGTAATTTTACCTTAATAATTTCATTTTTACCTTATTTTGTGCTATCAATATGACTTTTATTTTTATTTCTATTTTAGTGTAATTGTTACGTTACTAGTTCTATGCTGGTCTATGACCGAAATAAAAAATTGATTGATTGATTGATATAGTTTAAGAATATTACTTGCATTTGTTTTGTTTTTTCACAGCTATATAAATATTATTACAACTCTCTTTCCCAGCATTTGCCTATTCTCCAGTTAAATTCTGTTTCTGACACTCTGCTTCAAGCTTCATCATGTAAAAGGTAAGCCTTACTGTTAGAGAAGACTTTCATAAATGAATACATTTGGAAATGTTCTCACTTCAAAATTGCCTCACTCATTATATGTCTACTTTTTTGCTGTGCTCAAATTTTATACAGGTAGGCCTTGTTGAACGACCACTCGTTCAGCAACCATTCAAAGTTACGATGACACTGAATGAGGGGAACTTACAACAGGACCTCATAGTTTCTGCCATCACAGCATCCCCACCGTCATGTGATCATGGTTCAGGCGTTTAGCAACCAGCTTGCAATTATGATGTTACAGTGTCCTGCGGTCATAGGATCACCATTGCAACCTTCACTGCCAGCTTCCAACAAGCAAAGTCAATGGGGAAGCTGGCAGGAAGTTGCAAATGGTGATCCAATGACCATGGGACACTGCGACCCTGTAGGATTTGCCTAATGACAGCAACTGGGACTGCTGCAACTGACATCGTAAGTTGGCATGGTCACATGACATCACACTTTATGACCACGTCACTCGGTGATAGAGTTGCCAGTCCCAATTACCATCGTTAAGCAAGGACTACCTGTATTGATAAAGTTTCAATATCCCTGTCCTCTCCATCAGCCAGTTTTTTTCCCTTTTTACATTTTTACAAACATGAATCTGAAGTTATTTTGGGGACAGGGTGTGTATGAAAGGGAATTCTGAGTGTTGAAGTCCACACATCTTAAAGTTGCCAAGGTTGAGAAACACTGAGCTAGAAGCTAGATTCTGTACCAATGCCTTGCAGGCTTTTAGTATCTTCAGAAACTGGTATGAATGATGCCTCATGAGCAACTACTTTAATAGAGGCAGCCAAACTGAAAATATGATCTGATCTTGTGATGATAGCTCATGAAAAGGGATATCAGGAACTAGTGCCAGTGAAAACACTTACCTGAAACCAATCACTTTTAGAAACAAAAAGGCATTTTTCCTTCCTTCCACATTATAACAGACCTACCATCATCTAGATTTATTGGAAGGAAGTGGGAATTTTTTTTATAACAGTATGAATTCATTTCCAAACACAAGAGAACGAAGTCCATGCAGTGTGAGACCTATTTGACTTGGATCACATTTTGGCCAAGCCTGATTTGTTTCAATCATATTAGTATAAAATAAACTTTGAAAGTTTGCAAATATCTTCCATTCACAGACTGCTACAGCCAAATGATATCAAACTATTAGTGAACCAATGACTGTGACTCAAAGCTTGGAGAGAAGGTTGGCCACCACAGCACTTTGGCTGGCAAAGACTCAAGACCAATTGCAAACATTCCCTGCTACAATTAAATCTTAACATTCTCCAAACTAAAAATGGATACAAATTATGTCCTGGTGGGAAAGAAGTACAAAAAGAATGCAAGCAGGTTGACAGATGCAAAATGATTGGTGTGTTTATGGGTTTCAGAGAATTATTAACACAATGTGTGACATCAGATTGAAGGCAGGGACATGCATTTCCTCATCCAAGTGCATATTGCCACCCAAAACTCGATTGAATTAAAATATTGTATATGGTTATGTCATGATCTTCAAGCTGTTTTGCTTCTTTAGTACAGAAAATATCAGAAGCCAGGAAAACTACACATAAGGAGACTCATATGCCACCAAATAATATGATCGCAAAGCCTGTCATTCTTCTTAACATTATTTCAGAAATAAACTGTAGCACAATCTTTGCAACCTGTATCTGTGGATGTAAAAATGGCCACAGTTCTTTATGGATGCTATAAATGCTTTTTTTCAGTAAAAAAGCTAGGATTTTCTCTGAACTTGTATACTGAAAGAGAACCACAGTGTTATTCTGAGGGCCATTAGGAAAGAGCAAATACAGGAAAAAACAAGTGAGAATATCAACTGTTTCATGGGAACTTTTCATATAAAATGATTTTTTTAAAAAATGCTTTTAAAACAGCAAAAAGAAGGAGGGAATATATCACACATACCTTCAAGAAAAAATGGCCCAGTGAAAAATTAGATTGCTTTATATTATAGAATTTCACAGTTAGTCAGAAAAGGAAATGGGGGTGGGGGTGGGGGAGAATGGATAATCATGAAGGAAGCCTTAGCTGCTGGCTGAAATCTGGAACTGAGGCAATCCTGCTAAGAGGGAAGATTACATTACAACATTTTCCCCCAGATTCCCCAGTTCGCTAAGTCTGAGATATCCAATAGCACAAATCCTTCCAGATACAATCTCTGCCATCTAATTGTAGAATGGAAGCTAGCAGAGAAGGCATTGGGGAAGAAGAATACATGTATTAAGAGCAAGGTAGCAGAAAGCAATTTTATAATCATGGAAATGAAGGGAGTTTGGACAAATTGGTTCAAATCCAGCTCAGTTTTATAGGCTGGGGCAAATAAGTCACGAATGTCTCAACTATTTGTTAGGGGGGGGGGGTAAAATAATAAAAATGAGACACCTCATTTTTCCCACCCCAGACTATCTCAGAAGGAATAAATAATGCAAATATATTTTGTATCTCACAACCTCTACTGAGTAAAGGATAAGGAACATTCAACCTGTGCTGGAAGATATTTCATCTATGCTTGTATTCAATTATCAGAAATATCCCATCAGATGTCACTGGACAGTTCACATTGGAAAAAAAGGATATTTGTCAGTGAACTTCAATGATATGCCATTTCATTAGGATATCCTATTTTAACTTAGTGTATCACTTATCATTAGCTTACAATGCAGTACAAACTATATTATCCCTCGTTTGCACAATGGTGTATTTCATGCCAAGAGTCCATCTATTCATCTATTTGAAGCAGGCTATATAGAAAATAATGGTGTTAACTTCCTAGTAAAGTATTTAGGTCTGAAGTAGAATTATATGCTGCATAGATGCCCTGACATTAATAGCACTAATTTTGGATTGTGACCAGTGCATTCTGTGCTGCTAAAGGTAAATAGTGTTTTAATGATACGTAAGAAATTGAGAAATATCCATAAATATGCATGTGTCCTTAACTATAAATTTTGTTGCATTTTAAGAGCTAATTTACAGTTTTCCCAAATAAGGATCAAAAGGACCTTGTTGATCATTAATAATATTGTGACTATCTTCTCTGATAAAGCATATGTAAAATGCAAAATGTAAGTCCATAGGAAGCTACCTGGATTCAGCTTTAAGCAAAAATTCCACTAAGTGGAATGTTGAGAGTTCAAAATCGTCAGTTTATTAGAATCCTGGCTGTGATGTTGTAAAATCATTAAACCAATGCAGTTCTGTGGAGTCCATGGTGCTCTTTGAGCCTTGTTGTTTTCTTGCAAACGTTTCATTGCCAGGCTAGGCAACAATGCAGTTCTGTCAGTAGACATTCATATCTCAGCAATCCAGCATTATACACATTTGAGAACTACCAAAAGAACAACAACAAAGCCATCCCTCTTAACATGTTTATCAATGCACCTCAAGTAAAAAAATAATAAACCTGATAAAATTAGTGATTATTTCAGTTGGCAAAGATATTCCTTGTACATTGTTCCACAATCAGAAAATTAAAATATATTTGAAAAATGGGAATGCATTCATTAAACGTGGAACATTCCCACTTTCCCAAAAGGGATTGGCTCTAAGAAAAGAAGGGTATATCTTGCTCTGAGGCATAAAATGAAGTTTGAGAAATTGAAAGGTGCATGCCAAGATTGCTGGAAGCCATTATTTGGGGCCCTGTGAAAAAGTCATCTCACAAATTAGGCTGCCTGTAAATACAACCTGAGGCATCTTTTAAAGAATTTGAGGCATACATACATACATGCAAAAAAAAAATCACTAAAAGTAGCAATTGTTTTTTCTAAATATATCATCATACCAAGTGGAACAGATCTGCTGGTGTACAAAAATAAAAGTGTGTAAAAATGCAAGAAAGTTTTATTTGCAGAAGTGTGATTTTGTCACAAAAAAAATCATTGTGGCTTCTACATGGTCCAATCCTATTTGAGCCAGCAGTCCATTTTACTATTCCAAGTGGTTTCTTTTCCACCACTATCATTAACTGTCTCTGTTTTGCACTTATTTCAATGATTATTCAAGTGATTATTTCAGCTTAAATGGCAGAGATATTACTGTATTATGTAAATATCCATAAAGCCAGTTCAATGCAAATAGCTAATAATGGGTGCAGGGTTGTACTGGCATTACTGGCTCCCAGTCCAGAAAACAATAAATAGAAAGACTTTCTTTAAAATTATTCCTTAACATATGACGTTGTGAAATGTTGTATCTTGTCTGTTAGCTTGTGAAATACCTAGCTTGACAATCATGCATATGGTTCATTCTAAGAGTATGCTTGTGTGTATTGTGGGAG
The DNA here is from genome assembly GCA_023362775.1 of Charina bottae. Taxonomy (NCBI): domain Eukaryota; kingdom Metazoa; phylum Chordata; class Lepidosauria; order Squamata; family Charinaidae; genus Charina; species Charina bottae. The sequence continues at coordinate 232,356,724 of JALMGJ010000002.1, read as the reverse complement.
GACAAATGCTGTTTGGATCTCAATATTTGGTTACAGCATGTGTGTCTGTGTAGCAGGTCATTCAGGATACAAAGTTAGAATTGGGTAGACATGTGGTCCAACAATCTGATTACTATAGGCACAAATGTGTGGGGGAACCTTTACCTTTTTTTTTTAAACTGCGGAGAAGTGAATTTAATCTTCTAAACTTAAATTGATCACAGGAAAGAATAATAAATTCATAACAAACTAAGCTACACTGGATGCCCCTTCCCCAGCTGTGCATTAAAACAGTTGTGATGAAAAAAGATAGAACCAGCTAGAATGCTGGAACTGGAATGGGTGTATATATATACATATATATGCATATGGCATATATATGCCACATTCATATCTGCGCTATATATGATTTATACTGTAAGAGAAACTTACCAATTGTGATCTAAGGAATTGTCTATATAAACAAAAAAACGCCCTAAGTACAGTTGTTTCATATTTGTATGCATTTTTAGTTTTTTATCATTAGGATTTCTTTAGTTAGAGAAATGGATGCCACAGTCATCCTCAAGATACATTCACCTTGATTTAGCTGCTTTAGATTCTAATATGTATTTCAAACCAGCTTTCATGAATGGACATGAATGGACATGTTAAATAATGTAATCATTTGTATTCATGCTCCAGCTCACTCACCTTTAGGGACCCTTTGATTCATTATTACTCTAGCTAACGAGGTTCTAGTTTCTCAACATCAGTTCCTTATTTAGTTCCAATTTGTAACATCACAACCTTTGCTTAACCTTGGCTAAAGAGAAATCTTGCTGTTCTTTTTTCAGAAAGGAAAGTTTGTTTGTTTTCAACTGCTTCTTAAAATTCAGAAAATGTGGCATGTCTGGATCAGTATTGTTGTCTGGGTTTTATGGGCCTTGGGACAAAGCCACATTGGTCAGCTTCCTGAATCTAGAAACAGAGAAAATGCATGCAAAGATGTCACTTACCAGACCTTGGACATTCTTAAGAGTTCCATGGAATGTAAGAGTATCAGTCTTGAGATCCTCAGTTCTCCATCTTCTAATTATTTCAAAGCAGCAGCATTTGGACTCTGTGGAGATGCCCACAATCAGTACAATTGGAAAACATGACATGTCCTACAATGCAGGCATGCTCAAAGGCCATGCTGCATAAACAATCAAATATTTTGTATTAAATTGAAAGGCACCCCATTCGTGTATCTTCTGGAGCTGATTTGTATAACAAGTGTATTTGTATTTTTAACCTTGTTTTTATTGTGAACCGCCCAGGGTCCCCCGATTGGGGGAGATGGGCGGTAATACAAGTTCAAATAATAAATAAATAAATAAATAAATAAATAAATAAATAAATAAATTGTTATAAATATTTTCAATAAAATAACTAAATGATATCCATGTCGCTCCTAGCCTGATGGCATTCTGGAGGTCCTTAAAGACCTGGCTGTTTCCCCAGGCTTTAGACTAGGATAGTTCAAGCCCCTTGTAGGGTGTATGCAGCCAGCTTGTACCAGCTCATGAGAGCCGATCATTAATTTTTTTGGAATTTTGTGAGCCAGTTCAGAGCTGAGCTGGGATGCCTAGTGTGCCATTCAGCTTTTTGGTGACTAGCGACATGCCGCAGCAGCAGTAATGGATCTAGCAGAGTCGGTTGTTATACATTTATCAGCATGCCATTGGGTGTAGGTATGTTGCTGTTGGCCAAATTTGCCATCTTGTTTATTGTTTTTTATTTGGATTGTATATTTTTATTTTGTGAACTACTCAGAACAAAGGCATTAGGGAGCAAGGAACAAGGCCATACAGAAGATCATCTGCATACAATTTCTATTGCTTCAGAATAAGAGAACAATCCTTGGGGCATAGTCTGAATATCTTCAGACTATACAGATGCAGCCATTTTGCTGAGGTTGAATAAGAGTAATCCTGTGAATGATGCCTTAAAATATTATAACAAAGAACAAGATTGAAATACAATAAATATATAAATACGTGCATAATACTCTGCCGAGTTGGGAATCTGTGGGCCTCTAGATGTTGTAAGACTATAATTTTCATCATCCCTCAACAATTGGCCAAGCTGGAAGTTGGAGTCTAACATCTGGAAGAACACAGCTTCCCCAACTATAGCTTTCTCAACTAACTATACTTAAAAGTGTTCAGATGCCATGGATAGATTTAGGCAGGTCCATTGGAACTATTGTGGTTTTCAAGCTATTGCTTTTTCAGAAGAATTTGGATGGGCAATCAGGGAAAGGCAATGGTTGAAGATAATTTTTCTCACTGTAGCCCTCTACAATAACAAGTACTGACCTTCACTGTTTTTTAATAAGCTGGAGAAAATTAGCCTTAGAAGCCACATCAATTTTTTCATCCTTTATCCCTCTAAAAAAAACACCAGTTCAACAAATGCCTGTATAAACTTATAGAAAAATTGAGAGTTTGTCTAATGGCTTGGAAAACATTTTTAAACCACAATGGCAGAAAAAACATAGTCTCATACATTGGACTAAGGCTTTGATAAACCACACAGAAAAAGTTTTCAGGCATTTATTAAGTGACTCATTACCTTGCAAAATCCCTAAGTAAATCATAGGCCATGAAATCATTTTGTCAAAACAACTGGTGAAAGGGTATAATAATCTTGAAACTCTATATAAGTTCTAGCCACCACTAAAGGTGGCAATTTAAATATCGTATTTTCCCATTATTAGGTTAAATCTTTTCTGCAGCTGTGAGTTATGAGACTTCCTGGCATGTCAGAAGACATGGGAGAAGCTGTGAATGCTTGTTAAGTCTGAGCAGTTATTTACATTTTAGATGAAAAATCAGAAATATGACTGTATTTATCTTGGGAGTATACCTATCAATCATTTCTTAAGACATACTAATTATACGTATATGCACATAAGCCTTAATCAGTCATTTTCAATTTATATTTATATATTTTTCCATTTATTTCAATTGACTAACCCTAACCCACACAAATACATTTTCACAATAAGCCACAAACATAATTGCTTATCATTTTTGTTACATAGAAGATTACACAAATTTATTAGTAGAACATCCATTACAAAACTATATCAGCAACATTATCTTTCCTGAACTTGGTCGTCTATAATCTACGCTGATCAAGTAGTAGAAATAATGGGAGCAGCAGTATATCTCCAGATATGTCTGGAGACCAAAGGCTCATTAACCTACATATTCTTAAATCTTGTTGCTTACCAAGAACTTTTTCTAGTGAAAATTTCATCTTCTAAAAAGCATCTTCACTGTAAGCAAAAATTGCTTATGCACATTTATACTTGTCAGAAATTTTAACATCTGTTGAATGCCTGGTAACATTATCTTTTATTGATTTGGGGAATATCACTCCATATAAACCAGTGTTACACTGTACAAGCAAAAAGACACAATCTAAGAAAATGTTACTGTAGGTATACTCCAATCTCATCCAAATTAACTGGTTTATCTATGCACTTTAGTTCTACTTTTGTCAGTGGAACCTGGATATATTTGATTCACTTTGATCTGGTTTCTATAGGAAATGTAGTTCAAATTCAGACCTGGTGTTAAAAAAAGAAATGATTTTGGTTACTTTAGGGCAGTGGTTCTCAACCTTGGCAACTTTAAGTTGTGTGGACTTCAACTCCCAGAATTCCCCAGCCAGTTGCTCCAATTCTGGGAGTTGAAGTCCACACAGCTTAAAGTTGCCAAGGTTGAGAAACACTGCTTTAGGGAGTGACTAGACACACATTCTAGGTAACATGCTATCACAGCTTCACTGGCAAGCATCCATTTCTGGACAAAAGTCTGAATATTGGTATGACCCCCTGTCTTGAGGCTGGACTCCCACATGAGCTGCTAGATTATTGGAGACAGGTTCTTCCTTTAGTCCAGCCTTCACTAGGGAAACATTTGGTATAAATGTGAAAGAGGACTTTTTCAGTGGCTGCCCTCAAACTCTGGAACTTTGCTTTGTTCTCCCAGCAGGCAAATACATTTTTATTCAGGCAAGTGTATGGCATTTTGAAAGATTTATATGCTAAGCTTTAATTGACTAGGTGCTATTTGCTTCTTTTTCTTTATGTCTTTTAATAATGTTTTAATTATATTTTAATCTATTGAGTTTTATTTCTATTTAATATCATATATTATGATCATCAGTAGAAAGATCAGAAATAAATTCAAAACCTGTATTTATATATGAAGATTTTCTATATAACAACAAAACAAGTAATTGAAGAAATGGGATTGACTGATATCTGAAACCAAAGCTCCCAATTATATTTTTACTTTTAACTATACTAACAATAAAATAATACTGTATATGATCATTAGTCATGAAAATACATCCAATTTTAAGCTTGGAAGAGAAAGATGGACCCATATATGAACAATTTTTCAGAAGGAACCTGAACAAAATTAAATCCCCCTTTTTTTGCCAGAGACCATTGCTTTTGACTGCCTGTTGTAGAACTACCTTTTTTTCCAACTGTCAGTAGTCTTGAGACAACTCAAAATGCAAGTTCCTTTTGCAGTGCTCAAGTCTGGTGGATTATACTGAGTTGTAAATTATTTTTCAGGAGACCTGTACCAACTATTGTCTCCTTACAAAATTTGATTCACATTATTTCACACTGACAAGAGGTGCAGAGAAGGTGTAAAAATATATCTCCCTAGCATTTCAAACCATTGAATCTTGCTTTTGCACATAAATCCTATTAAGGAGGGGGTGGGGGGAGAGAGAGAGAGAGAGAGAGAGAAGATAATGTCAGTATTTTGTAAATAAGTATGCCATTATCTTTCTTCACCATTACTATGCTAATAGTTGTCATTTTATCACACCTAAGAGCCTTTCACATTAAATCAAGAGCTATATTAGGAAGACTAGCCATAATAAGTAATTGTTAATAAATAATAGCTGTTTTTATCAGTATTCTATGAATTTTATTTGAATACAACTGTTTGAGAGATAACTTCAGATAAAGTTGAAACATACATTCTGTTGCAGTGCTGCAAAACCAGGCTCACTAGGAGAATAGCCTTGCTCCCTAGAGATTAACAATGCATGCTCCCATTTACTATGCAATCAGTGACAACCTAAAGAACCTATCTTCCATTCATTAGCATGTGCTCAAACAGTGTATTATGCATTATGGAAAATGGCAGTTCTGTGTACATTCTAATCACTCCTATATCTCCATCTCTATGCTATAGAGGTTAGTCATGTTCTAAGTATCAGATGAGAAGATGCAGCTAAAGGGGATAAAGAAAGGCTTTATACACCTCCCACTTTCCGCACTGTGATGAATAAATAGGCAATATTGAACATTATCAGCATTATTTTCATGTGGAGAAAGAGAGAGAGGGGGAGGAAAGGAGAGGGAGGGATGCATATTAATGATAACTACTGTATTAAATAGAGGGAATTTTATTTTTAAAGCACCCACATTACTGTGATTTTATTCCATTGAGGTTGCCTGTATGGATGCATAGCCTACCCTCTCAGAAAGTTGCAATTAGAATGGTTTCATTAAATATGTTCAGGCCATTAAGCTGTTCATTTTTGCATTGAAATCATTAGTGTCTTAAATGTAGCAAGAAAAATGCTTGGCAAACAGTGATAGATATAGATGTAAAGCTATGGTAAATATAGGGTTTTCTCTTCTTAGATTTTTCTTAATTTTTAATTTTTAATTTTTTTTTAATTTTTATCCCGCTTTTATTATTTTTACAAGTAACTCAAGGTGGGGAACATTTTATTTATTTTATTTATTTATTTATTTGTCATATTTCTTTACTGCCCATCTCGTATTACGACTCTGGGTGCTTTACAAACAATTAAAGATAAAAGAATAAAATATTAAAACAATACGATATAAATATATATAAATATAGAAGTGTAAAATATAAAATTCAAGATGGCGAATAACGACTCCAAGCCTGGCTGGCAGCTCGACAAGTCAGAGTTTCTCAGAGCTCTGAGCTCTGAGACCTGGCTAACTTTCTATCTTGTTTGCAGGGGTCTACAGACCACTGAAGTTTCCCCCTGGAGAAGGGGGAACCAGAAGATTGCTCACAGAGCCATTGTAATTGCACACTCCTGTTTTTCTTTGTTGTTTCCACCGCGGAGAAGAACGGGGGGTGGATGCAATGAAATGGCCGAAAGAGGATTCTAGCTCTGCAGAGAACAGTAAGTCTCTTGGGAGACACAAGAGTGACAGCCAGCTTTTAGACCACCTTATATTAGTTTTCTTTTTTAGATTAGTACATTTTTATTATTCTAAAATTTATCTTTGGACTTCGTTCAAAATGTTGGCTAATTTTGTGTTTTCTTTGCTATAATTAATTTTGGTGGAAGTTTGATAGATTTTATTTTGGCAACATAGTGAACAAGTTTTGTATTTTTCTGCCTTTCTTTTGTATCAGAGAAATTGGGACTTAAGAGACTTTGTTGGTATTACTCACTCGATAAACTAACTGACTTTTGAGAAATTGTTTGTTTGGGTTAAGCAGCTTGCAGCCTGAAGAATAAAGAAGAATAAAGAATAAAGTATAGAGAATGTGTGCCTCTTTACCTTTTTTTTTTTCTTTTTCTACTTTTTTTTAGAAAGGACTATCTTTCATTTGGAATATATTTTCATCTTTCCTTTTACAAACTGTTTGAAATACTGCTCTGTGGAATTTTTTCATCTCTTACTTTAAAAGCTTTTCTCACTTAAAGAAATAGACATTATTGATAAATAATAGAACAGCTGTTCCTTGCTCCCTGAGAAAATTTTTTGTTTTGACTACGGCAGTTGATTACGCTTTGAACAATAAATAATGGCCTTTCTCACAGTACTTCAGGATTTTAAGGAAGAAACCAGCAAAAATTTTTTGCAAATTAAGAAATCCATAGAACGTATATTAATAGTTTTGGTGGCTCAGGAACAGAAGATACAAGGGACAGATTTAGAAACAGAGGAAAGATCTTTCGAACCAGTAGAGAAACAGGGAAAGAGGACTTTGAATGTATTGGTACAGAAGAAGATTATGATATTTTACAGGAAGTGGTCTATTAAATGTTTGGGCATAAATACATTGTGGCAGCTGAGACAGGAAGATTTTAATATGCAAATTGATAGATATGGCAAAATAAACATTTTGATATCCCACATGAGTTACAGAAATAAACAAGTTGCATATTGTGATATTGGCATAACCTAAACAGGAGATTTATTGATATTGATTTGGAATGCAAGGTGAATGAAAATGCGGATTTGGTATTGTACACAGAGTAAGCACAGATATGAGAAATTTACAGATGCATAAAAACATGATATTTTAAGTGTAAGATACAAGATTATAAATAAATATGTTGATATTATATATTACTCTTTCTGGAGACACATTTATGAGAAGACAATGAGATGATGAGATGGAATTAGAATGTAGGTTATTACAAGAATATGTTGTATGTATTAGGTTATATGTTATGTTAGGTTTTGTATTTTTGCTATATTATGTATTATGTTATGTAATATGTTAGATTATGTATTAATGGAATATATAGTCATAACATGAACAGAATATACTGTATTTTATTAGACGTAGATAAGGCCTTTATTTGTTATACTAATTGGACTTTATTGAAGATATAAATATAGATGTAAAAATGGAAAGAGCAAATGGAAAACATTTAATTGATGAAACAATTAACATTTGATTACTATTCTAAGGAGTAGAAACCAGAGATGGATTGTTGGAAGATATCAAGAAAGGCGAAACCTATATGAAGAACAGAAGATTGGATTATAGAAATCAAAGGGTATATGACAAAGAAAAGTTTCTGTGTATTGTATTAAGGACTAACATTTAAAGTTAATTGTTGTACTTAAAGTTCAAGGATAAATTGGAGGACATCTATTTTCTATATTTTTTTTTGTTTGTTATTTTTTGACTTCACTTTTTCTTTTCCCTTTTCTTACTTTGTATTTCTATTTCTTTTCTTTTGTATTAGCTTTTAATGTGTATTTTAAAATTAATAAAACTTATGGGGAAAAAAAAGATGGCGAATAACGATCTTATCATTGGCCCCATCAAGGAGGGGTGGCTGTTGTCATACCTAATACCTAATACTCCTTCCTCCTTCTATTTTCCCACAACAACAGCCCTGTGAGGTGAGCTGGGCTGAGAGAGAGTGACTGGCCCAGGGTCACCCAGCTGGCTTTCATGCCTAAGGCGGGACTAGAACTCTCAGTCTCCTGGTTTCCCATTGGCTCCTTCCTAGGGCTGAGAGAGAGTGACTGGCCCAAGGTCACCCAGCTGGCTTTCATGCCTAAGGTGGGACTAGAACTCACAGACTCCTGGTTTCTAGCCCAGCACCTTAACCACTAGACCAAACTAATTGTTGTATTATTAAGTATAATAGCAGACAATTTATGTGCTTTTTAATTTGATTCTTATTATAGTAGACAGAAATGTACAGAATGTATAGAATGTATAGAAATGTAGGAGGGAATAATTAAATATATGTTTTATCTTTTGGTGGGGAGAAATATGTTTAAGAGGTTTATATGAATTTTCTTTTTTCTTCATTTTAATATAAGGGGGAGGAGCAACTGTACTTAGTGATTTTTATTATGTGTTAAAGTAGAATGATCTATAGAAATAATACGGCGTTTTGGTTTAATATAGAGTAAGAGATTGATTATGAAAATTTTCTATATCCTGGCTGTTAAAAGTTGGAAGCCACACCTCTCTAAAAAAAAATTCTCTTGTGTTTCTGTACTTTTTTAGTTTTTTTTCTCTTTCTTGTTTGTTGTTGTTTGTTGTTTGTTGTTTTTTGTAGTTTTTATTTTTTTTCTTGAAACTTAATAATTTATTATTAAAAAAAAGAAATGGATGCCTACTACTCATAGACCTGGATATTCCTGTGGGTTTGAATGCTGGTATGTCAATAGGTATGCTACACATTCACACAAAGGTCACTGATAAACAGCTTAATATTGATTCACAACTTATCTAAGCACCAGGCAAGAAACCATCCTGTTTGAGTTTCTTCAGGGCTTTCCTAGATAACCAGTTTTTCCATGCCCTCCATAGCGTGGAATAATACATATATATTAAACAAGCAGATATTGAATTGTTTTTCTCAGCCAAGACTAGGCTGACCATATTTCCTTCAGACGAAAACGGGACTTTGGGGATGGCAAAACGGGACAGGGTCTTATGCCACCATGCCGGCCTCCAAACCCCGCCCCCCAGTCCACGCAATTGGCTCCCGCCTCCAAACCCCACCCCCATCAGCGCGATTGGCTCGGATTTTAATATATTTTTTTTTATTTTTAAAGGTTTTTTTTTTCTTCTAGCAGTAAATGGTGCGGCAGAGCTGGTGTGTTTGGGGAGGGCCGGAGCACACACACTGTGCACACAGCACCATCATCGGCCAGGGGACAAGGGGCGGGGATGGAGGGGATGGAGGCCCACCACTGCCCCATCACCCTCAGGCTTGGCCGAGGGAGGGAGGAGAGTCGCTGCTGCTGCCGCCGCCGCCACCACCGCACAATAGAAGCAGGAGCTGGCCGAGCTGGGGGACTTCAGCCACACCACTCCGCCCCTTGCTGCCTGCCAGGCTGCGGGAGCTCCCGCAGCCTGGCAGGCGGCAAGGGGCGGAATGGTGTGGCTGAAGCCCCCCAGCGCAGCCGGATCCTGCCGAGGACGCAAGCCCACCACTGCCCCAGCCTCCTCAGACTTGGCCGACGGAGGGAGGAGAGTCGCTGCTGCTGCTGCTGCCACCACCACCGCACAATAGAAGCAGGAGCTGGCTGAGCTGGGGGACTTCAGCCACACCACTCCGCCCCTTGCTGCCTGGCAGGCGGCAAGGGGTGGAATGGTGTGGCTGAAGCCCCCCAGCGCAGCCGGATCCTGCCGAGGACGCAAGCCCACCACTGCCCCAGCCTCCTCAGGTTTGGCCAAGGGAGGGAGGAGAGTCGCTGCTGCTGCCGCCGCCACCACCACTGCACAATAGAAGCAGGAGCTGGCCGAGCTGGGGGACTTCAGCCACACCACTCCGCCCCTTGCTGCCTGCCAGGCTGCGGGAGCTCCCGCAGCCTGGCAGGCGGCAAGGGGCAGAATGGTGTGGCTGAAGCCCCCCAGCGCGGCCGGATCCTGCCGAGGACGCAAGCCCACCACTGCCCCAGCCTCCTCAGACTTGGCCGACGGAGGGAGGAGAGTCGCTGCTGCTGCTGCTGCCACTGCAGCCGCCGCCGCACAGGAGAAGCAGGAGCTGGCCGACCTGGGGGACTTCAGCCACACCACTCCGCCCCTTGCCGCCTGCCGGGCTGTGGGAGCTCCCGCAGCCTGGCGGGCAGCAAGGGGCGGAATGGTGTGGCTGAAGCCCCCCAGCGCAGCTGGCTCCTGCCGAGGACGCAGGCCCACCACTGCTCCAGCCTCCTCAGACTTGGCCGAGGGAGGGAGGAGAGTTGCTACTGCTGCCGCCGCCGCACAGGAGAAGCAGGAGCTGGCCGAGCTGGGGGGCTTCAGCCACACCACTCTGCCCCTTGCCGCCTGCCAGGAGCTCCCGCAGCCCAGCGGGTGGCAAGGGGTGGCATGGTGCGGCTGAAGCCCCCCAGCACGGCTAGCTCCTGCAGAGGACGGAGGCTCACCGCCGCCCCGACCCTCTTGGGCTTGGCCGAGGGTGGGAGGAGTGTCGCTGCCGATGAGCAGGAGGTGAGCGGCAGCACAGCGCGATGAGGTTGTGACGCCTCCCGAGAGAGCGGTGGCGGTGGCGTAGAGAGGGACGGTTCCAGGCAGAGGCGCTCGCGGAGGGGTCGCTGCTGGGCAGGGGAGGCAGCTCCTCAGGCCCCTCACAAGGAAAGTCAGCGCCATGGCTCCACTTGGCCCTCCTCTCCCTCCTCCGCCACAGCGCCTGACTCACTCTCCTCCTCCAGACATGCTTCAGGCTGCAGCCCAGCAGATGCACGCAGCCCAGCCCCGCGTATCCCGCAGTGGCCGGCGCAGTGTCTCTGCCCCACCTCTCATGCAGCGCTGCCGAGCCCCTCGCAGAACGCCACCCCACCGCCTGGCATGGCCGCCATCCCACCTCCCCAGCGCTGACATCTGTGAGGCGAGACCTAGAGCGTCTTGCGGGCAGGATTCTGAGGCAGGATCTCGGCCTTTTAAGGTTGGAATCTTGCGCCGTTTGCGGCTGGGACCCAATTGGCCAAGCAGCGCACTGATTGGTAGAGGGGCTTCTTGTTCCAGGCTGCCTCCAATTGGCAGCTCTGGTTCGGACCATACCAGCTTCTTCCGGAGGTCGGCTCATCTTCCTCCGACTGAGTCCGAATCTGGCATGGCGGTGGGGCCTGACCCACTCCTGTCAGGCTTATTCCTGACTCAGATTTTTGAAAAACGGGACAATGTCAAGATTTTGACTATAACGACGGGACGCTCCAGAAATGGTGAAATAACGGGACAGTCCCGTTCAAAACGGGACGTATGGTCAGCCTAGCCAAGACCTTTCCATTGTTCTCAGCCGTTTTGAAAACATGCCTAAGAAATATAGCTATGATGCATGCATCACCTACATTCTCAGCAATTAAAACAGTTATTAAAGATAAACAATTTACAACACAGATAATTAAGTAAGGTCATATACTGCCTCAGGACTTTCCTATTAACTAATAGCCCATCAAATTCTCACAGAGGCTCATGAATGAAATAGTCAACTGAGTTCCCAATATAAATATTCCAGCAATCAAAATGAGATTAATGGAAGTAATCTGCACCACACATTGCTGAGGTTTTATATCACTGCCAGCTGAGATGCCTCTTCTGCATTGGGCTGGGTGCACCCCGCCTCCTGTGCTTTTGGGCCCTCTGGATCTGCAGCACAAAACATCAGCTAGACAGGGGCCTGATGCCTTGTTTGTGGACATATCCATCACATGTTTGTAGAAAGGTCATCTATACTTGTAAAAAGAAAAGTCCTGTCTAACTTCACAAAAGGACATACATTATTCATCATTTCAGGCTTCAAAGGTGCTGGATTTGATCTTCTGTGCACATTCATCATGATCTCAAAAGTGGGTTTCTCCTGCAGAGCAGAATACTGAATGTTTACTTGTAAACATCTTAATTTTCCCCACACAGAAAATCCATAATATTTGAGAGAACATTCACTTATCCTTGCTCACATGTTTATGCGTCTCATCTGGATGCAAAATCTGTTCACAATGAAAGTTCTAAGGATTTATACTAATAAACAAGCTTAGGAATGTATTTACTTTCACTACGGTGTTCTTTCTGAAATTAAGAGAAAGGCTATTATTGCCATCAGTCTCAATTTTATAAAGCTATCTCATATTTTATAAAACAAGTTCTAATAATATATGCTGACCTATGATGAAAACCTCATCTGCATTTATTTTAGGAGAAAGTTTCACACACAGATTCAAAAATAGTTTTGAGTGTGTACAATGTGCAGGTATGTTGTAAAAGAAACAATTATATAAATCTTTGCTTAATTCATTTTCTTCTGTTGAAAGGTTGAGTTTGGAATGATAGGGCATGAAAAGCAGCAGTGGACAAGCATCTGCAAGAAGGGCTGAAAAAAGTCAAGATGGTGGCTGTGACCATGTGATCAAAGCCCCACCCTTTATTATCTGTGCATGTGCATGTACAAAAGTGGTAAAGCTTCAGTACCACAGTGACCACCTGGGCTTTTATTACCCTTTCCCAGATGCCCCTGTGGACAATCTGCATTGCCCATCATCACAGCTTGTAATTCTATAGTCATCTCAGTCTGCCCCACACTTAGATCCCTTATAGGGCATTCATTGTGGGTACTGCCTGTCAGGATGGAGGCCGAGTCCGATGAGTCCAATTTGGAGGTAGAAGGGCCAATAACAATTGAAGCAAGAAAGAACGGGGATGGCGCAAAATTTGAATCAGCTTCTGAGCAGACGATTGGAGGCAGCCCAGTAGGACACTCGCCTCCACCTATTAGCACATGGGAAAGGAGGTGGGAAAGCCAGAAAGAGCAATGCGAAGCGCGATTGGCTCCCGCTCACAAATGGCAGGAAAATCAAAGGGATAAAAGACGAGTGCAGCGTGCACCCATTGCCAGAGACAACCGTTCACATTCCGTACTACGTCCTGGAGTGAATTGTGATCCCGTCACCACACCAGACTTCCCGATCGGACCTCACCCTACTTCCACGCCAGAGCCTTGCCTTGTAACCCAGCCAAGCCTCGTGCCAGAACTTTGCCTCGCAGCACTGCCGCACTTCATGCCAGAACCTAGCCTTGCTGCCAGGCCCCATTCCGCATGGGGATCTTGCCCTGCCTTCATGCCTAGCCTCAAGCTGGAACCTCGCCTTGCAGGTTCCTTCTTCCTTCGCTCAGCCTTCCTTATGGTCCAGCAGTCATAGGTTACTACGGGGAATACCATTGCTTTGACTATGCGGATCTTTGTTGTCAGTGTGATGTCTCTGCTCTTAACTATTTTATCAAGATTTGCCATTGCTCTCCTCCCAAGAAGTAGACGTCTTCCGATTTCCTGGCTGCAGTCAGCGTCTGCAGTAAACTTTGCATGTAGAAATACAAAGTCTGTCACTGCCTCCACGTTTTCTCCCTCTATTTGCCAGTTATCAATCAAGCACTTTGCCATAATCTTGGTTTTTTTGAGGTTCAACTGCAACCCAGCTTTTGCACTTTCTTATTTCACCTTAATCATAAGGCTCCTCAGCTCCTCCTCGCTTTCAGCCATCAAAGTGGTATCATCTGTATATCTGAGATTGTTAATATTTCTTCCAGCGATTTTAACTCCAGCCTTGGATTCATCAAGCCCAGCACATCGCATGATGTGTTCTGTGTACAAGTTGAATAGGTAGGGTGAGAGTATACAACCCTGCTGTACTCCTTTCCCAATCGTAAACCAGTCCGTTGTTCCGTGGTCTGTTCTTACCTGTAAGGTTCACGCCACTTACCTGGCTGCCGGCCGACATGCTGGAGTCCGATCCGGAAGAGGAGCCAGCCCCCAGAAACAGCAGGCCTGAAATGGAGACGCTGATTGGCAGAGGCTCAGAAGGAAGGATGCCTCCACCAATCAGGCTGCCGCCCCAGACCTCAAGCTAGAGCCCTGCCTTGCCACCGTTCCGGACCTCGTTGACGAGCCCAGCCCTGCTGCCGCACCGGACCCTGACTCCCTGCCTTGCCTCGCCGCCGCGCCAAGCCTTGGAACCAAGCCTTACCTTCCTGCCGTGCCAAGCCTCGTGCCCGAACCTCCTCCTGTCGCCGCGCCTCCGTCCCGCGAGATTCCAGTTCCAGGACGTCCTTCGGAGCCCTCCTTGTTTCCTGTGGAAAAAGCCAGCACCGGGGTAAGCACCGCCGCCTTGCCTGCTCCTCTCCCGACTGCCCGAGCCACCACTGCTCTGTTGCCCTCCGCTCCGGACCCAGTCGATGCCGGTCACCAGTGGGCTGCCTTTGTCGGGCCCCGGTCTGCCCAGACGGCCACTAGCCCAGACCAGCAGCCAAGCCCAGTCGATGCCGGTCACCAGTGGGCTGCCTTTGTCGGGCCCCGGTCTGCCCAGATGGCCACTAGCCCAGACCAGCAGCCAAGCACAGCCGACGCCAGACACCAGTGGGCGGCCTTTGTTAGTCCCCGGTCTACTTCCAGCCCCGACAGCCAAGCTAACTCCACGCCCGCGGTCACCTCGCCTGTCACCTCCAGATCGCCGCCGGCGGCAGCATCTCCCACAGCGCCTGCACCCTCTCTGTTCCTTCCGGTTGGGCCAGGAATGTTCTCCGGACTTGTTGTGGTACAGCCTGCAGAAGAAGAAGAGGACAGTATAAATTGGGCCGCTTGTGTAACCGTGTAAATAAAGTTGATTTCAGTAACGCTTCCGTGTCCAGCCTTAGTCAGAACAGGACATTACCATTGCTACTTAGTCGTTATACAGATTCCTCAGGAGGCAGACAAGATGACTTGGTATCACCATACCAACAAGAACTTGCCACAATTTGTTATGATCCACACAGTCAAAGGCTTTAGAATAGTCAATAAAATAGAAATAGATGTTTTTCTGAAACTCCCTGGCTTTCTCCATTATTCAGCAGATATTGGCAATTTGGTCTCTAGTTCCTCTGCCTTTTCTAAACCCAGCTTGTACATCTGGTAATTCTCGCTCCATGAATTGCTGGAGTCTACCTTGCAGGACCTTGAGCATTACCTTACTGGCATGTGAAATAAGTGCCACTGTTCGATAGTTTGAACATTCTTTAGTGTTTCCCTTTTTTGGTATGGGGATATAAGTTGATTTTTTCCAATCTGATGGCCATTCTTGTGTTTTCCAAATTTGCTGGCATATGGCATGCATCACCTTGACAGCATCATCTTGCAAGATTTTAAACAGTTTAGCTGGGATACCATCGTCTCCTGCTGCCTTGTTATTAGCAATGCTTCTTAAGGCCCATTCAACCTCACTCTTCAGGATTTCTGGCTCTAACTCACTGACCACACTGTCAAATCTATCCCAAATATTATTATCCTTCCTATACAGATCTTCCGTATATTCTTGCCACCTTTTCTTGATCTCTTCTGCTTCTGTTAGGCCCTTGCCATCTTTGTTTTTGATCATACCCATTTTTGCCTGGAATTTACCTCCGATGTTTCTAATTTTCTGGAAGAGGTCTCTTGTCCTTCCTATTCTATTATCTTCTTCCACTTCCTTACATTGCTTGTTTAAAAATAATTCCTTATCTCTTCTGGCTAACCTCTGGAACTCTGCATTTAATTGGGCATATCTCCCCCTATCACTGTTGCCTTTTGCTTTCCTTCTTTCTTGGGCTACTTGCCTTCTTGGTTTTCTTTTTCTTTGGAACGTTTTTTGTTGCCGCCTCCTGAACAATGTTGCGAACTTCTGTCCATACTTCTTCTGGGACCCCATCTACTAAATATAGTCCCTTAAATCTATTCTTCACCACCACTGCATATTCATTAGGAATATTAGTGAGCTCATATCTAACTGATCTGTGGGTCTTCCCTATTCTCTTTAGTCTGATTCTAAATTGTGCAATAAGAAGTTTGTGATCTGAACTACAGTCACCTCCAGGTCTTGTTTTTACCAACTAAATAGATGTCCGCTACCTTTGGCTGCAAAGGATGTAGTCAATCTGATTTTGGTGTCGACCATCTGGTGAAGTCCATGTATAAAGTCATCTTTTAGGTTGTTGGAAGAGAGTGTTTGTTATTCACAGTGAGTTGTCTTGGCAAAATTCTATCAGCCTATGTCCTGCTTCATTTTGTTCTCCCAGACCATGCTTACCTGTAATTCCAGGTGTCATTTGACTACCCACCTTAGCATTCCAGTCTCCTGTAATGAAAATAACATCTCTTTTTGGTGTATTATCCAGTAGGTGCTGCAGATCCTCATAGAACCGATCTACTTCTGCTTCTTCAGCATCTGTGGTTGGTGCATATATTTGGATCACTGTGATGTTAAATGGCTTCCCCTGAATTCAAATTGAGATCATTCTATTTTTTTTTTGGATTGTATCCAAGCACTGCTTTAGCCACTTTATTATTAATTATGAAGGCTACTCCATTTCTTCTGTGGTCCTCTTGTCCACAGTAGTAGATCTGGTGGTCATCTGATGTGAAGTGGCCCATTCCAGTCCATTTCAGTTCACTGACACCCAAAATGTCTACATTTAATCTTGACATGTCACCCATAACCACATCCAATTTGCCCTGGCTCATAGATCTTACATTCCAGGTTCCTATGGTGTGTTGATCTTTAGAACATCGGATTCGTCGTTCACCACCAGCACCGTTGGCCACTAGCCGTCCTTTCAGCTTTGAGCTAGCTGCGTCATCACATCTGGGCTAGTTGAACTTATCCTCTGTTCCTCCCCAGTAGCATTTTGACCATCTTCCGACCTGGGAGTCCCATCTTCCGATGGTATACCAACATATCTCTGGTTGTACTGATCCATTTAGTTTTTACGGCAAGAATACTGGGGTGGGTTGCCATTACCTTCCCCAGGGATCATATTTAGTCTGACCTCTCTGCTATGACCTTCCCATCTTGGGTGTCCCTTCATGGTTTAACTCATGGCATCATTGAGGTGTTCAAGCTCCAGTACTACGACAAGGTAACGATCTCCTGGAGCATCAATCACTTACATTCCAACTCTTTTCATGGGATAAAACTTTAAACGGCTACTATAACAAATGTTAAGCCCTAGCACATTGCCCATAATGATTCCTATCATATTAAACACTTCTAGAGCTGCCCAATTAATGTTGGAAGCTTTAATAATGTAATCTCAATTGTGTTAGTCTTTGGGGCCTTTTTATCTCATTGCATCATTCTCCTGACCTGGGGGTCTAGAGTGTTCACTATTATCAGCCAATTAGTCCTTCTAGCTTCTGGCTCAAGGAAGACAGATTCACTATATCTCTTTGCACTTGACAGTTTCAATTCCTTAACCTCCAAATTCCCCTTGATAAATGACCCAGTGCCTTACCCTTTCTTTCAGTATTCCAGAGTGGCCCTATGGCTCTGCATTCTAAACTAAGGTTATAATTTTCTTTTGTCAGCTTTTTAAGCTAACTATTTGTTACTAATTTATCATAAATGCACCAGTGTTTGTTATTTAATATTTTAATATATGATTCATTTACTTTAAAATATCTCTGGGGCTTCCTAAATATTCATAATCACAATTTAGTCTGGAACTTACTTTCTAACCATTGTCTGAAGCTACTATTGTTATACATCTTAATTCCAATAATTCATCAGTGTAGCTCACTGTCAAGGATGGACAAGAAGCATCCTGTGAGCTTGTCAACTAACTCCTTGCTCAAAGAATGTGGTCTCTCTCTCTTCCCAACCTAACTCTCTTCAGTGTTACTAGACAGCTCGCAAAGCACCCCTTCCAACTCAGAAGAGGAGGAAGTGCTCCAGTGGAATTTTAAATGCTGCAATACTGAGGAAACACTCAGCGGCTGAGCACCTGTTTTGCTATGCAGAAAGTTCCAGCTGAAATCTTTGGCATCTCTGGGATATCTTCTGCTTCAGATTCTGGGACTACTTTCACTGCCAAACAGAGTAGCCCAACTTGGCCAAGTGAGGGAAACTATCCCAAGGAAATGTACATTTTTGCATTTTGGGGATGTTTCAGTGGAAGAACATATGATTTTCATGCAGAAGTTTCCAGCCTCATTCTCTTTCAATTCTGGGTAAGCTGCACATTGAATAAGGTTCATTCATTGCATGCCCAGAGGTAATATAACTATGTCTTCTTCATCTTACATTTTACTCATTCTCAATTAACCTGAATAACATTTCTAATTACAAAAAAATCTCCATCTACATTGTAGGACTCAGTCATGAATGGAGCTCTCTTTAGATCTGAATCATACCCTTAAGAGTCACAGTACTAGAAGAATAGTCAACACAAAAGGATACCCTCAATATCTAAAGGTATGGGAAGAGAGGAGGCAGATTAAAGTAGAAGAGTTCTTGCATTAGCTAAGAAAATGAGACGAACAGCTCTATAGTAAATCTCATTGATAAATGAATAATTTTGCCTCTTGTTTTGTCCAGCCTTTTCTGACTATCTGACCATTTGGAGGGGCAAGGGCAGGGTTTTCTCAGAATGTTCAATTTTGAACAATTCCACTATAAGGAAAAGTTACAGCATAGGGTTCTAATATGGCAAAATGGAAAAAAGTGGATAGGGAAAAGTATTGTTTCAGTTCTAGTATTGGAACTCAGGATGATAAAATGGATCCCATATTGTCTACTAACTTTCTACAAGAATTTGCACATCAAAATTTCTCCATCCATCTCCCCATCTTTAGTAAACATTCTACCAAGGTACACAAATTGATCTACTAGTTTTTTGCCATACTGCTTATTGCATCATACAACCTACAATATTTGCTGCGAATCATTTGGATTCTTAGCCAAACAACATAACATCAGCATTAAACAACCATATCATTGTCTTATTCCCTGATCAATGTTGAATCATTTGATAAACATTCAATTTATTCTCATTCATGCTTTACTTTCATTATATACCACTCTTGGTGCATTCAGTCATAAACCTTCATATTCTTGCAAAACATTCTATAATTCAAGTATATTTACTTTGTCATAAGCTTCTTAGAAATTCATACATTCCTCAATTATGTGCTGAAAAGGAAATAACTCATCTGCATATTCCATGCCTGGCATAAATCTGTACTGCATTTCCCAAATTTTGTTCTCTATCACCTCTTGTACTCTTTGGATCAGAATCCTGCCAAACACGTTCCCAGGCACACTTATAAAATTAAACTCCCTGTAGTTGTTTGCATTTATTCACTCTTGCTACCTTTGTATAGGGGAATTATGACAGCATTCTTCCAATTGTTAGAAATTGATGCTAAGTTGCACAGCTACTACTATAAAAACTATATCCATATTCTAATATTTCTCCAGTAAGACCATCATCTACCCTGTACTTTTACTAGTTTTTAATGTTATCAGAGTATTATAACTTCCTTTTCATAAAAGGGGCGAGGACACTATTATTTATAGCATTTGCTTCAATTCCACCCTACAATATTTTTAATATACTCCCATACATATTTTTATAATACTCCTTTCAGCTTTTCAGTTTCATCCCAAATCATTTTGTTACTTTTATTTTTAATTATATTAACTCTGCTGGAGTCTCCTTGTTTACACCACGTTACCCAATTCCAAAACATTTATCTTAGTGCCATCAAAATTGCTCAGCTGTTTCTCTTTCTCTCTCTTTTAATCTTAACCATTTCTTGCTCACTTTGACTACATTCATTGCAACTATCTTTTTCTCTATATGTTCAATATACAATATCCTTCTCTCATTTATGCAGCAAACATTCTTTTCTATGCATTTTTCATCCACTGTCTCTTTCACTTCAATTTTTCACCAAGCATCCTTTTCCATATTTCCCATTAGCTTAATTCTAGACAGTTTTGTAGCATTTTTAAATATATTTTTTCACTCTGTTCCTAGCAGCTTCCACATCCTCTTTCTTCACATTCACTTTCCGTTTATTGTTTGGACAGTAAACTACTTTCTAATAGTTTTTCATACATGACTCACACTTTCTCTTCCTGGAAAGATTCTATTTTCACCCTACTTCTTTCACATCTTTCTTTTTCCACCAAGTCAATTTTTCCCCAAGTTGGACTCTTGACACTACCAAATAATGGTCTGTTCCACATTCACATTCTTCATTCTTGTCTCCTTCACTAATTGTCTTTTAACATAAACAATCAATAAATCATGCTTTTCAAATCATTTATTTTTTATGTATATATTATGAATAGACTTAGACTTGAGCCATGTATTCAAAATAAACAGAACTTTTTATAAGCAGATATTCACCAGTCATCATTCTCATTCATTCTTGGTTTTCCGAATGGCCCAATCACTTTTTCTGTATTGTCTCATTTAGTTCCCACCTACTGATTCACATTATCTAACAGAATAGTATTTCTTCTGGATCATCCATTCATAATGTTGCACAATTTGCAAGTATCTCTGACCTGCAGATTCCTAGTTTCATACACACCCACAAAAACATAAATATAAGCAATTTATACTCCAGACTTATATTTTAACCCTTTTAGTCATAATTACTTCATGTCCCTTCTTGTGGACTTCTGATAGGCATCTGTTTAGCCATGGGGTATAGGGGAGAATGCTGGATTTAAAATGCTGTTTGAGCTATCTCTTACACTTCCTTGAATACTGGGTTACTTGCAGGTTTTAAATATTTCCAAAGTTATATGTACTGTAAGAATGGCTTATATGTTCATTAATTCTTGAGAACAACTTTATTAAGTTCCTGAGAGGTGCTGCTTTGCATATTGCATCATTAATTTATGGACTTCGGTGGTACAGGATGGGCTTACCAACTTGGATGGCTTTCTGAAAAGAGTATTAGAAATTAATGGAGGAGAATATATATTAATGATTAGGCTACCATGATAACCACCCAGAGTTGCTGGGAGTCGGGCAGCATATAAATTTAAATTTAAATTGTTATTGTTTGTTGCTGTTGCTGTTGCTGTTATTATTATCCTCTATATTATGTTGCAATATTGAATATCAGTTCAGGCAAACAATGGTGGGAGTGAAATAAGTCCTTCTTATTCTGTTTATAGGTCTCCTATTGGTCGACTACTCTGAGAAACAGGATGTTGGATTCAACACTGTAATATAATTATTTTCAGTTCCAGCTTAACAATGTCCTAGAGCATCCTGTTTAGATGACAACTATGGAAACATATCTAGATAAGAACACTTACCTCAGTCAAATTTAAATTATCAATTTAAGTAATTCAAATTCTATTGATTTTACTGGGCCTATCCAGGGTAGGATCTAGATCTAGACTTGATCAAATTTATATTACTGCACTTATTTAAGCATGATTATCTTGCTTGGCTGCATTTGGAGTCCTTCTCTCTCATTTTGCTAAGATCTCTGAACTTGTTTCCCAAAGTTCTATACTGATAACACCAATGGCTTGACCAGATAGAAATCCAATCTTATCCAGTAGGTTTTGTCTCATGTTCTTAAGTAACATTAAAAATAAATAAATAAATAAATAAATAAATAAATAAATAAATAAATAAATAAATAAATAACAGGAGGCTTTTCCTATAGAGAATGAGCCTTATTCTTATGAATAAGGTCTTATGAGCAGGTAGGTTATGCTCTTGAAGTCAAGTGCAAGCTGAAAACTCATTCCTGGTCCCCAGGCATTTACACAGAAATTCAAGCTAATACTGTATGTATAGTGTAAGTTTTTCATTGGCTCAGGAGTCATAAACAGTGATGAAAACCAGTCCCATTCTTCCTTAGTGATGGGGGGAGTTGTATTTGGTAAATAAGGCAGAGCAGCACAGCCATTAAAGTGTTTTTATAGTCCTGGGATACCCAGAACCAAAGTTTTAGTGTCACTTTTAAGTGATTAGAATTCAGAGATGCTGAGTATAAGTAGCTCCTAGTTAGTTCAAGCAGAGCTTCAGCCTTTAGAACCTTTATCATTAGTTGCACATCTACCCAAATGTTCAGAGTGATTTCTTTACTAATGTACTTGTCTTTCTGATTACACAGACAGAAACAGTGCCATAATTTGATTCATTGGGGAACTTTTACTAAACAAAGCCTAATGCTTTCAGTAAATAATGACATAGAATAAATTAGCAGAGGGAATTTTAGATACACTGGAGGACTTTTCTACCTAGGAAAAAAAAAGGAACTGAAATCTAGGACACTAACAATTAAAGTAATTAAAGTAGCACTTAAGTTGCTATGCATCACAACAAAGTGGGAAACTGGATTCTGTTGGGGTATTTTTGCATAATCCATTTTTTATTTCTTCCCCACTCACCTACCCACCTCTTCATCAACATAGCCTTTTAAACAAAAATTATTAGATCTTCTGGGATATTTTTCTTTTTTACATGATCTCTCCCTAAAGAAACCTAAATACTTTGCATATGTTCCTGCACTTTAATTGAAAATATAAAATAAAATGCTGTGTGCTTTCACAAATCATGTCCATTGACATTTTTCAAAACATAAAAATAAAAAGACGCTAATGAATCTCATCTATGCCAAATATTGTCAGAAAGCCACCAGCATAAAATAGCATACATCAATATGCTATGTAGTAGAATGCCGTTTGCAAATATACTGTAAAGCCCGTTTGCTCAGAAAGTCAGGGGCGCGATGGCTCAGTGATTAAGACACCAGGCTTGTTGATCAGAAGGTCGGCGGTTTGAGACACAAGCGCTGTGTGATGGAGTGAGCTCCCGCACTCACCCCAGCTCCTGCCAACCTAGCAATTCGAAAGCATGCAAATGCAAGTAGATAAATAGGTACCACTTCCGTGGGATGGTAACAGCGTTCCGCATGCGTCATGCCGGCCACATGGTCACGGAAGCGTCTTCAGACAGCACTGGCTCTTTGGCTAAGAAACGGAGATGAGCACCGCCCCCTAGAGTCAGACACGACTGTGCAGGGGAAAACCATTACCTTTTTTACCTTGCTCAGAAAGCAGGGGAATGTCTCTATACTTTCAGAATGACTTGCAATGTCAAAGGGAAATGGGATATTATTTAAGAAAGCCTTCTAAAATGTAGCAAAGAGTACATCCACAAACAGAATAAGATACTGCAAATGCCACTAAGTCTTTTAAAATACTTTTTATTAAAAAGTTTTACAATACTAAAAGATAGTACAAACTGAAGTCAGAAGAAAAAAAAGAAAAAAGAAAAGAAAAAAAGAGATACAAAATGCAAAAAAGAAAAGAAAAAAGAAATTCTAAATTAAAGGCACTGGGCCACTTTCTCAAAACATCTTCCCCTATTGTTAAACTGGTGTGATTTCCCCCCAAAATTTATCAAGCCTTGAGAAAGGATTTTGTCCATTCACCATTCAACCCTAAAAGTACTGGAATAAATACTTCCGCCTAGGGCTATATTCTCATTTGCACTTTTTTGGTATGCATAAACAAATACTAGTTGTAAACATAACTGAAGCGGTTTGAAGTTTCCACTCATTTGTGTTTACAAAAGATTACATGTAGAAATCAGTAGAAAAGCATAAGTTTTACATTTAAAATAGCTCTGGCACGAGAACTCTCATTATTGGGAAGTTGTTTAAAATTATCCATGTTCAATTAAGCTTAAACTTTGTTTCTCTGACATGCACTGTATTAACAAACAGAAGGAAAGGAACAGATAATAACAGAAACAGAAAACTTTAAAAAGGGAGACAGAAAAGAAAGAAAAATGAAAGTGTTTGTGTGTCTGTGTGTCTGTGAGTGTGTGTGTCTGTGTGTACACATCAAGCAATTATGACAATTTTTTAAAAACTGAACATAAAAGGACAAATTTAGTAACCCAAAGTGAGTCTACACTTTGTTTTACATAGACCATGGCTTCTAGACTGTACAACTGAGTCAGTCTTGATAAACATCTTCCTAGTTTGGTCTTTACTTCCACGATGCCCTATCTGAACTTCTTACGTACATAATTGGAAGTAAACTTTATCCTTAAAAAAAAAAGATAGACGTTAAAAGAGGGAGAGAAAACCAGATGTACCCTAATATTTTGCTGTTTTTTAATGGGAAAAGCATAGTGGGCCAAAAGCACCATAGCAGAAGAAACCCAGGAGGAAAGCCATTCCCATAATTATGGTAAGCCTTTCGAAGCAATGTATTGCTTTAGATTTACTATGTTAAGTACTAAAATGCAATGGCACATTACTATTGCAAAAACAACTTTTGTAAACAGAGATGAACCAAAAAAGCTTTTAGCCCATTTCCTGAGTCATAAAGAGCTTCATATTCAGCTACTGGAAGAAGCATAAAAAGGCACAGGACTATAAGATCCTTATTGGATTACTCAGAGGTTTTAGCCATCACAAGCTATCATCGCAGCCAATATAAATCATTAAAAATATTTCCCATAGAAAAGCAATCAGGTTTTAAGAATAGCTTGTCTTCATCCCCCAGTGTTGTTTCCTTTAGGATTCAATTGGGATTCTTTTTTTAACAGAGCATTATAGAAACTATGCTTATTTATTAATTACAATTTATTATAAATAATGAATGTAGCTACACTTGACTCACTCCCTTCCTCCAAGGAGCTTAGGGAAGCAAGTAACAGTTTATTCCCCCTCCCCCCTTTGTTATTTTCTTATTATTCAGATACCTGAAGAGGGAATCCCATGGAAGCAGGCTTCAATCTGTTCCCTATCGTCATAAAATGCAGAATAAAAACTAATGGTTTTAAATTACAGGAAGGAAGGTTTTTAGGGGGGAAATCCTAATAATTAAGAGCAGTTCAGCAGTGGAAACAACCACCAAGGGACATGGTGAGGTCCTCTTAGCTGGATGCATTCAAGCCAAAGTTAGCCCTTGGTCAGGAATGCTTGAATTTGATTCCTGCATTGAACAGGGAATTGGACTTGGTTAAATGACCTTTTCCAATTTCCTGATTCTATAGTTGGCTTACAATTGTTTAATGTGGAAGTAAGGGTGGAGATGCTGGATGAGTCTTGACAAAATTATTTCAGAATATATCTGACTAATTTAGGATTTATTTCACAATGTCCCATCTTTGCCTCTTGTATGTATAACTAGAAAATAAAACATCAGTACTTGACATACTGGAACATAAACAGGGAAAGAAAGAGTGCCATGGACAGTGTAATGCTTTGCTTGACTCTATCCAAGCACTGCTGCTACAGCCATTAGCTATCTCTCCCCCTAATATCTATATTTCCACAATAGGGTATAAACTGCCAGGTGAGCCCACAGAGGCAAGTGTAAGGGTGGAAGCTGCTCCATCATCTATCATGGGCTGGTATGTGGCAATGTGCCAAGGTTGCATGGCCTCTTGGCATTTTTTTTTTAACCTTCAAATCAGACTTGTATCCTGGCAACTACGTGGATAAGTCTATGCTGTTTTCTAGACAGCATTTTTGGAAATAGTTTGCCCTTGCCTTCTCTCCAGGACTGAGAGGGAATGATTGGCCCATGGTTACCCAGATGGTTTTCACGCCTAAGGTAGGTCTATAATTCAGGTTTCCCTGCTTCTAGTTCAGCACCTTAACCAGAAGATCAAAGTAGTTCTCAGGCCAAACTTGGTTCCTAATCCACTTTGGTGGTACAGGATGGCCTAAAGGTTCCTTCCAAGTTTATGATTTTATTATTATTGTCATGGTTGTTGCTGTTCGGAGCTCTCTTTTGAAGTAGATTAGGCTGAGAGATAGTAATGACCACTTATGATCTTTGGTAAGCTTTGGAGCTTCTGGTAGGCACAGCTAGACATCTCCGAGGAAATGGAGACAGCAGCAAGATAAGCAGCCAAATGGCTTTTTCTGGCTGGCCAAACCTCTCCAGATAAAGGAGAGATCATGAGATCGCCCACATATACTCCAGACAGCTGCTCCTCGTGAGTAAACTGCAGGAACTGAGGTTTCTGAAGTCAGCTTGTGAGTGCAGCGGCTGGGAGTCGAGGGATTTTTGTCTAAGCTCACAACCACAATGTAACCTTATGGACACAAAGCTCTGCCAAACCTCATTTTCTTAAACCCTTTTGGAAATTGCTTTTTAACTGCTTTTCAACTAATAAGAACCTTTTGATCGACAAATTTGATAACATATACTGGGTGAGTTCACTTTACTCCTTAGCAAAAGAAGTTCTAAAGAGGTTTAAGGACAAAAAAAAATTCTTTTAATTGTGTGGAATAAGCAACAAAAGGGTGATTAGAAAATTGATTTTGGAAAATTATAAATGGATTAGGGGTCCAGATAGATTTGAAATAAGATTTTTCAATTGATTGTGGGAATCCTTCCCATGGGAAAATGCTGCTGTTTGGAATTTATGAAAGAAAACATGGTAAGATGGGAATTTGAACATTGGACACTAGGGGGAACCAGAGGCAGCTAAAGATTACAATTAAAGGAGAAGAACACTTAAATTTGACTTATTAACACAGAATGGAGCAAACTACTTTAACACTGGATTTATTCAAGGATATTTGTGAGCAATGGATCCAGAAGTTAATCTTAAAAGTGTCTACCATTATAGATAAATGGTTTTTAAGAGATTTTGTGGAACAGGAACAAGTTCTACCAGATGGGACTGGGACTGATCTGAAAGTGGATCTGAAAATGTCAGACTGCAAGAGTGATATGGAAAAAGATGCTACATTGGACATACAAATAAAACCGGTTGGTGTCTTAATAATTGAAAGGAATGTTCAAGTAGCAAACCAAAAGAGTGACTTGGATAATTTTCTTATATTGGATTTACAAAAAAAAATCTGTTAAAGTTTTGAAGGATTTTGTGGGAAGGGACAAAGAAAAAATGAAAAGAAAACAAGCTCCAGGACATTATTTGAAGGGATTAAAGATCAAGAATGTAAAAAGTAAAAGGAAGGAATATAAAAGGGTTTATTTGATCAAGGCTAAATTAGATATGTTGTTATTTCTGGTAACCCTTAATGGAAGTTTGCTGACCAGGACTGAATGATGAGGTTATAAGGATCTGTTTATAGATAGGAGATGAGATATGGGAAGAAGAGAGTTTTTGTTGTAGTATCAGAGAAGCTGGTAAGTTGTTAAAATTGTTTATACTTGTGATGAAGGGGGAAGTTTATATACATACATAAATACATACATACATACACACACAGACACACACACACACAAACACACAGAGTACGTATATATACTCTTTTTCTTTGCTATATTTTTACTTTTTTCTGCACTTTCTATTTTTTCTTTTTATTCTCTTATTTTTTGTAGTTTGTATTAGTTTTTATCTGTTTAACTATAATGCTTAATAAAACTATTATAAAAAAAGATATTTGGTAAGCTTCATAGACATAGGGATTTAAACTCACCTGAGGAAGTCCAACAGCCTTGACCACTATATCACTTTCATTCTTGTTGGGAAATCTTGGTGATAGAGAACAAGTTTCGAGTTCAAGAAGTATTCACTACACTGCTTTTTTTCTTTGTGAAGTTTACTGCCAGTTTAAAAAGTGAACAATGATCTAGTGCATCATGCTTGATTACTAGTCTTTTCAAGCAAAAAGTAGTGAACTTGTGAGAAATTCTGGATGCTGTTTTTCTTTATATGCCATCCCTGCTTAATTAGCTAATTGTTTAATGAACTTTTTGGAATTATAGACAGATGGTACTGATAATGGAAAAAGTACTTCTTTACAATTAGTGGTTGTATGTGGCTTTAATATAGGGGAATTGCTGTTTTGCTCTTAAAACATTCTACTGTGGCTTTCTAAACAGATACTATTATAAAGGTGCATACCAATGTGCACAAATATCTACAAATGGCTACATTATTATGCATTCCATTCTAGTTTTAAATATTTAAATCTATTTAAGTGAGCAGCAAATTATGAAAAATAAAATCAAACTTAGCTCTATATTTGGAGAAAAGATTGTAAAGAGTCAAAAGGCATATGGGAAGGGGAATCATTCTGCTCATTCACCCAGATGGGTAACAACATAGAATTAATGTTTACAAAGTACTTTGAAGATTTTCTACAAAGAGTGCTATATAAGTATCAACTTGATTATTGCAGTGAGGATGAACTTGCTAGATAACATTAACTTTATTAATTTTAATTTTATTAACTAAAAAGAAGATAAAGTTCTTAATTGGATTGTTTACTCATTGTGTATCATGTTTTGAGTTAGAATAAGATATTCACAGTTAGAAAATAATAATAAATGGAATACAAAGGAAGTTCACCTATTTGTATGAACTTCCTGTCTGCTATTCCAACCTTTCTTAGCTCTTCTGAATTAGGCTGTTGCCTCATGTATAATTGATAGGCTGACCATATTTCCTTCAGACGAAAACGGGACTTTGGGGATGGCAAAACGGGACAGGGTCTTATGCCACCATGCCGGCCTCCAAACCCCGCCCCCCAGTCCACGCAATTGGCTCCCGCCTGCAAACCCCACCCCCACCCCACATGATTGGCTCCCGCCTGCAAACCCCGCCTTCGAAAGGGCAGGCTCCGGGGACCCTGAAAATGCCCTGAATCTAGGCAGGGAGGCTGCACGCACGCGCATGTTGCCAAGGAGCGCTCAGCTGTTCTGCGGGGAGAATTTCCACCCCGGCTCCAGGGCAGCGTGTGCATGTGGGGAGGGGAGGTTTTTGCCTCCCTGCCAGAACCGAGGGCATTTTCGGGGTCCCCGGAGCCTGCTCTTTTGAAGGGGCAGCGGCAGCAGCAGCAGCAGTGCTGCCTCTTCGAAAGGGCAGGCTCCGGGGACCCCGAAAATGCCCTCAGTTTAGGCAGGGAGGCTGCGCGCAAGCAGCGCTCAGCTGTTCTGTGGGGAGAATTTCCACCCCGGCTCCAGGGCAGCGTATGCATGTGGGGAGGGGAGGCTTTTGCCTCCCTGCCTAGACTCAGGGCATTTTCGGGGTCCCCGGAGCCTGCCCTTTTGAAGGGGCAGCGGCAGCAGCAGCAGCAGTGCTGCCCCTTCGAAAGGGCAGGCTCCGGCGACCCCGAAAATGCCCTCAGTTTAGGCAGGGAGGCTGCGCTCAAGCGGCGCTCAACTGTTCTGCGGGGAGAATTTCCACCCCGGCTCCAGGGCAGCGTGTGCGTGCGGGGAGGAGGCTTTTGCCTCCCTGCCAGAACTGAGGGCATTTTCAGGGTCCCCGGAGCCTGCCCTTTCGAAGGGGCAGCGGCAGCAGCAGCAGCAGTGCTTCCCCTTCGAAAGGGCAGGCTCCGGGGACCCCGAAAATGCCCTCAGTTTAGGCAGGGAGGCTGCGCGCAAGCGGCGCTCAGCTGTTCTGCGGGGAGAATTTCCACCCCGGCTCCAGGGCAGCGTATGCAAGTGGGGAGGGGAGGCTTTTGCCTCCCTGCCAGAACCGAGGGCATTTTCGGGGTCCCCGGAGCCTGTCCTTTCGAAGGGGCAGCGGCAGCAGCATCAGCAGTGCTGCCCCTTCGAAAGGGCAGGCTCCGGGGACCCCGAAAATGCCCTGAGTCTAGGCAGGGAGGCTGCGCGCACGCGCATGTTGCCAAGGAGCGCTCAGCTGTTCTGCGGGGAGAATTTCCACCCCGGCTCCAGGGCAGCGTGTGCATGTGGGGAGGGGAGGTTTTTGCCTCCCTGCCAGAACCGAGGGCATTTTCGGGGTCCCCGGAGCCTGCCCTTTCGAAGGGGCAGCGGCAGCAGCAGCAGCAGTGCTGCCTCTTCGAAAGGGCAGGCTCCGGGGACCCCGAAAATGCCCTCAGTTTAGGCAGGGAGGCTGCGCGCAAGCGGCGCTCAGCTGTTCTGTGGGGAGAATTTCCACCCCGGCTCCAGGGCAGCGTATGCATGTGGGGAGGGGAGGCTTTTGCCTCCCTGCCAGAACCGAGGGCATTTTCGGGGTCCCCGGAGCCTGCCCTTTTGAAGGGGCAGCGGCAGCAGCAGCAGCAGTGCTGCCCCTTCGAAAGGGCAGGCTCCGGCGACCCCGAAAATGCCCTCAGTTTAGGCAGGGAGGCTGCGCTCAAGCGGCGCTCAACTGTTCTGCGGGGAGAATTTCCACCCCGGCTCCAGGGCAGCGTGTGCGTGCGGGGAGGAGGCTTTTGCCTCCCTGCCAGAACTGAGGGCATTTTCAGGGTCCCCGGAGCCTGCCCTTTCGAAGGGGCAGCAGCAGCAGCAGTGCTTCCCCTTCGAAAGGGCAGGCTCCGGGGACCCCGAAAATGCCCTCAGTTTAGGCAGGGAGGCTGTGCGCAAGCGGCGCTCAGCTGTTCTGCGGGAAGAATTTCCACCCCGGCTCCAGGGCAGCGTGGGCGTGCGGGGAGGAGGCTTTTGCCTCCCTGCCAGAACCGAGGGCATTTTCGGGGTCCCCGGAGCCTGCCCTTTTGAAGGGGCAGTGGCAGCAGCGGCAACCCGGAAGCACCGCCACCGGCACTTCCGTGTTTTTGTTTGGAAAGCCCTGGCCTAGTGTGTGTGTGTGTGTGTGTGTGTGTGTGTGTGTGTGTGCGATTATGCTGAGCAAGTAATCTGCGCGCACACACACACACACACACACACACCCTCTTTCCACAACCTTCCCGTGCCTGCTTTCCCTGGCCTCACCACTGCTGGGCAGACAATCTCAGGATCAGGTAAGGAGGCAGGAACCTGGACTGTGGTGCTGCTTCTGCTGCTGGGATCGCACGTGGCAACTGGGCTTCCAGTTGCCACGCTGATAGGGCCTCTTCTGGGCTGCCTCCAATGGCAAGTCCGGCTCCAGTCCTCCTTCCTGTATTCCTGTCCTCCTTCCCACCGGGTTTAAAAAAGGGACAAAATCGAGATTTTTATCAAAACGACGGGACGGTTGAAAAATGCTAAAATAACGGGACTGTCCCGTTCAAAACGGGACGTATGGTCACCCTAATAATTGAGCATACTACCCCATAGCCAGTGTGTTCTCAACTGTGTGTTTATCAAGTTACCACACAGAGAATGGGGGGAAATATTTTTAATAAAATTTACCACAATATAATTAAATCCATAGTTGAGAATAGTTGAGAAATTAAACACTGCTTCATAGTTTACATCTTCTCTTGCCTATGTTTTGTTAATTTTATATTATGTTGGTGAAAATGTAATCTGAAAGGTTTATATTATGACATGTACAGGTCATATACTGTTTGGACAAATACTTTGTGACATTTTGAACATGTTGGATCAATTCTTTGATTTAGACCCTTTTATTCTTCTACGATCCCATCTCTGTGCAAGTAAGCAGAATGCAACTTGCCTGCTTTCCATTGAGTGATAGCTTTAGGGTAGGGTATTGGAGTGAAAAGGAAATAGAGATGATAACTCCATTGGATTCACTTTTACTGCAACTTGAAGCTTTCAAGGAATGTATTTCATTGCACTGTCAGTTTCTCCAACATGACTCTGATGACTTCAGGCAATTTAAACATATGGGTACTATTAACAAATAAGTTGACCTGAAACATCTTGGTAGATGTGTTTGTACCAAAGTGCAATCATGAGTTATATTGATGTTGCTGAATTTCTGCACCAGACTGATTATATAATATTTTTAAAAGTTGTTATTTGAAAATACTTTCAAGCATTCTTGGATTCCAACTTCTCTGAAATGTGAAAAATCCTAGGATACTTTTAAAAAATGGTCTATCTGCTATATAATATAAAGTGGACTACATTACAAATTATGTCAAAGGATTGATATATTAGCCCAGTCTCAGTCCCAATATGTGAATATATCACCCAATTGTGCATTATAGGTTTAATATTCCTTCTATATCCTCCATTAGTATACAGTGGTACTCTAATTAAAAGTTTTGTTTTTTACTCACTGCATATGATGTTGTCATGCTGTAACATAGATTTTTTTTTTGCTTTTATTTTACTGATTCTTAAAATGGTTTTGTTTCTTTGTATGCAGTCTTCTTACCTTGAGAACTCTGCCGCAGAGCAGTATTTCAAAATAGCAAATCCTCCCCAATGCTCCCCTATTTCAGAGAAAACACCACCTCTTATTGGTGCACAAGCATTGCTCAGCCCAACTTTCTATATGCAAATGCTGAATCTCAAGCCCCTCTTCCCGGCTATATTCCTCATACTCTAGTCTTATGTCCCCACGTACAGTAAAATGTTAACACTAAGATTATCTCCATGAGCATTTTAAGTAAATACAATTGCCAGGAGAAAGTTTTATTTTAAAGTTTAAAGTTTTAGTCTACCGGAAATCTACCCACACTAACCAAGTGCTCCACTACCAAAGCAATAACCCTACCTCCCACAAGAGGAGCAATAACCCTACCATTATTCAGACGAGCACAAACGCACTGCAGCAACCCAGAACACCAGAAAAAGGAAACAGACCACTTATATAGCATCTTCCAGCAAAATGGATATCCACGCAACTTTATCAAAAAGTGCCTAACCACTCAACCCACCACAGCGAAACCAACAGAAGCTATGAAAAGGATTACACTGCCATACATCAGAAACATCTCAGAAACTACTAATAGACTGTTATAACCACACGGCATCACCGTAGCACACAAACCAACCAAAACCCTTCAGAACATCATAAGTAAACCAAAAGACCCAGTAGCCCAAGAAGAAAGAACAGGAGTTATCTACAATATACAGTGTAAGGACTGTAACAACCGCTATGTAGGACAGACTGGCAGAAGACTAGCAGAACGCATCCATGAACACCAACTAGCAGTCAGAAGTCATGATGAAAACTCCTTAATCTCACAACACATGGACAGACTTAACCATACTTTCAACTGGGAAACTGTGAGCATCTTAAACCAAGCCAAATCCAAAAATGCTAGAGAATTCCTGGAGGCTTGGCACTCAGACAAAGCAGCCATCAACAGACACATAGAGGTAAACAACATTTACATACCATTCATAAGAGACAATAGAAAAGCCAGAAGACCAGAACACCTCTTTGCCAGCAATCAACAAAAAGATAGGCAAAGATTAACAGCAAGATTAGCAGCGGAGGAGCAATCAAACAACACAATAGACCCTAATCAAGGAACTATTAACTCAGTCAATCAACCAAGCAGCAAACAACAACCCAATCAAGGTACTACCAAGGAGAGTACAACACCCCCACCAACACAGGCAGGACAAGCCAGGGTATATAAACAGAGAGCAAGTTCCACTCCCTTTTCGCACTGAAGATGTTGCCTACCCTGCCAATGAAACGTCTGCAAGAAAACAACAAGGCTCAGAGAGCACCGTGGACTCCACAGAAAGTTTTATTGCCTATCATAACAAGTGAAATCCTGAAATCTTTCCAGCTAAGCTGTGTTTCTTTCTTTGGGCATTCATTCAGTTAAAAAAGAGAGAGAGAAAAAAAAAACAAGGACAATATAAAACTAAATCAAAAGAATTGGCCTCAGAAGGATATACTTTTCAATGGCTTTCATATATGCAACTAGTAGAAAAAATTAAATCAGACAGAATATTATGACCAATATTTTTTGCCCATTTAATCATGCAATCTTTAACTTGTTCCTCTACCATTTCACCTTTTAACAATAATTTATACATTTAATTGCTAAAATGTATAAATTATTGTTAAAAGGTGAAATGGTAGAGGAACAAGTTAAAGATTGCATGATTAAATGGGCAAAAAATATTGGTCATAATATTCAAATGCAACAATGGGAAGATATGTGGATTAAAAGACTAAAATTTACTTTGTGTTATAATTTGAAAGAAAATTTCTACAAGATGATGTACAGATGGTATATGACCCCACAAAAACTAGCTGAAATGTATGGGAATGTTTCCAACTTGTGTTGGAAATGTAAAAAAAAGAGGGGTCATTTTACCATATGTGGTGGACATGTGAGATTGCAAAGAAATTTTGGACTCAAATACACTCATTGATGCAAAATATTCTACAAATTTGAGTTCCATTTAAACCTGAATTATTTCTATCGGGAATATTAGAAGAACAAATAGGAAAGAAATTTACAAGAATTATGCAATACATGGTTACAGCAGCAAGACTTGTATATGCACAAAACTGGAAAAATCAGATTATACCTATGATACAGGACTGGATGTTAAAAGTAATGGACA